>JZKD02S1971679.1:335731-356149 GCA_000966675.3 Picea glauca
CCCATTATGGAGGAGATGATGCCTAACCACCACCAACCGCTTCAATAACTACTTCTTGGGATCGATAACGGCCCAGCCAACTCAGCATCTCGAGATAGTGAATGCTTCTCGCGCTGCCACCTGGGACGACTTAATGGTTTGAGGGATGGGTATGAGGACCATCGCAGAGGACGTGGTGTGTGGTAGGATTGATGTTGAAAAGTGATAGTGATGACAAAAAAGGGGGGAAATAGGGGATGATCCGTGGAAGGGGAAAGCCAGGTAGATGGGACGAAGATAGGAGAAACGAACTCACTTTCGGGTGAGAGTCTGATGTGGAAAGAAGGGGATGCGTGGCAGGCGATGAGTGGGTGATGAACAGAAGGGGAGGCCACGCGAGCCGGAGAGGAGGGATGGATAAGTGACATATGGCAATAGGGGAAGGTGGGTGGCTGAAACGTGAAGTGACGGGAGGAGGTCCCACACTGGTTAAGCTCAGGACAGCTGAGAGGAGCGGGGCTGCATCAGCGCCATTGATCCGGGCGCTGCGATTGTGGTCGTTGGAAGCTGTACCCACAATTCCAGACCCCCCCCCTCGACGTAAAGGTAGAAAGGTGGGGGGGGGTCCGGAATGGTCTCCATCGCCGTTGATCCGGGCGCGCTCATTTGGACCCTCGGAGAGATGCGCCCCCGATTCCGGACCCCCCTTTCTTGCTTAAAGGTCGAAAGGCAAGGAGGGTCCGGAATTTGCTGTGTGCCGTTGATCCGGGCACGCTCATCTGGACCGTCCGGTCTTGCTTGCTGTTTACCACGGGCACGTTGTCGCCCGAAACTTTGGACAAGCGGGTTTTTGACCCATTCATTTGATATCTGACCCCCTTAGCGATAAATATCGCTAACAAAACCCTTTCTCCCAAAGCCTTAATAAGAAAATGAACGGATATACTCTCCCTAAAACCAGAAGGTGAGAAGCAGAGATAAATTCATAGGAAATAAACTGAGAGGTTATGAAACCCTTTCTTCTAAAACTGAATAGGAAACAAATGAATATACTCCCTTAAAACCAAGAAGACGAAAAATGGAGATCAATTCAAAGGAATTTCCCCCTCTAGGATTTAGGGTAACTTCGGAAACAATACAGAAGAAGTCAAGAATGCATTATCTCTTTTAAACAACCTACAAGTAATGTGTACTGAGACAAAGACTTACTAGGGGTAAGGACCACGTCAACTGTTACAATTAGGGAGTGACTACCATGGCAATACTCTGTGCCTCCAAGGTTGGTTCACAAGACCGCCTCGCATAACTCAACAATGGAAATCGTGAAACCACTTCAACCCTAATCGATATCCTGTCATCTCGGAGTAATTGTGGAGGGAACAGAGGGCAGGTGGCCATGTGACAATGTCAGAGATAGTATGCCATATAGGGTTAAGAGCCTAGTATTTTCCACTGAAACTCGTCGAACACATTTAATGAAACTTACAGAGTCTTAACTGCTAGACAAAGAATCATTCCTTGCATTTAATAAGTATTATGTTAAGAGTAAAACCCCTTTTCTTTCCTCAATATTAGCATGAATCAACAGTCTGATCCTCATGGTGGAATGCCCATGGGCATATGGAGGTAAGTAACTGATTCACAAATCAACCCTGGAACTAAGAACATTAAATTTGATCGCGAAATAGTAGATAGGTTAGTTATCTGGTAATAAAACCCAACTCGATGAATCGTATGGTGGGGAAACCAAGTAAAGTCACCTAGATTCAATTTTTAATCAGATATACATGCGCACAAATATTAGAAATCTTATGTTTTTGTTTGAGTAAATCATAATAGGATTTATGAGACCCTTTTTTTTCATATGATCCATTATACAAAGGGGTAAAGGGATTCGAAACGAGAGGGACCTCTTATGATAGGTAGAACTTAGGAATTTTTCCCCTTTAAGATCCTTTTTGCGAACAAAATTTGAGCCAATTCTATAATAAGTTTATACATTTTGTTATTAAAAGGAAATAGCAATCAAAAACAAAAAAAAAAATTGTTGTGTGATAATGAGGTTCGCTACATATGGAATCAGAGAAAAAGTTACAATGTTGGGCCTGAACACGGCCACTTTAGAGAATCTTATTGTTGAACTACAGATTTTTAAAGACGACAATGAAAAATTGAAAAAGGCACAGCAGGAACAACATGAAATAAACAAAGTCCTGCTACACAGTATAGTGACCAAGAAAATTCCAAAGGACAATAATAACGAGGAAGAAGTCAGTAAGAGAGCCTCCAAAAACTCAGGACCAGAAATAGAAAAAGGAGAGAGTTCGTCTGAAGGAACACCTCCAGTTGAAGATAGAACTAAATCAAACAAAAAAAGAAAATAAGTAGATCACCTTGAAGGAGAATTTAAAAAGAATAAACCAACCACCTTTGATGGAGAATTCAAGACAGGAAAAGAAGCAGAGGCATGGTTGTTGGAAATAAAAAAATACTTTCAGATCTACAACTATTCCAACAACATGAAAGTCAATATGGCCATCTACAATCTGAAAGGGAAGGCCAGTATTTGGTGGCAAGATATGAAATTCGCCAAGGGCCTAAAGGAGAAATAGTTGGAATGGTTTGACTTTAAGAAGTATTTCAAGAAACAATACCTTTCTGAAAATTATTATGAAAGGAAGATGAAAGAATTTTACGAGTTACGACTTGGAAAAATGACGATGGAGGACCTTATAAATAAATTTCTGGAACTGTTAAGGTTCATACCATACGTCTGAGAGGATAACGTAAAAATCCAACGATTCTTAATCTGCTTACCACACTCCTATAGGGACAGAATTTAGTTTGACAACCCCAAATCCTTGAGTGAGGTATTCAGGAAAGCACGAATGTGCTATGATCAATATAAACAACAGGTAGAGTTTACAAAATCCTGGAAGGATAAGGAGCAAGATTGAATGAACCAACGAAAAAAAGGGATACCAGCCAGCTCTTTATCAGAATGCGGTAAAAAATTTTCCTAGAAAAGATTCTCACTTCAATCATTTGAATACGCAAAGTGGTGGTAAACCGGTAAACCTAGGAACAAAGAAGTTTGGGGACAACTCTCGTGAGCCACTAAAGTGTTGGGAATGTGTAGAATCTCATCTAAGGAGGAACTATCCACGTTTGATTTCAGCAAATAGAATTTCTATTCATAATTTGCAAGAAGCCTCAATAGTGGGAGACGTGGGCAGGAGCCTACATCAGATAAATGTAGACATTGATGACCGACAAGCTGACCACCAGTGCTCGGTGGTAGAAATCGAAGGTAAAATCCATGACACTCGAATTTTTGTTTTAATGAACCTTGGCACAACATTAAGTTATATTACTCCGAAGGTAGTAGAGTCAAATAAACTTAAGAGACTGAAGAACGCAAAATCATGGCATGTGAAACTAGCGACAGGTACTAAAAGGTAAGTAATTGACTTTATTTCGGATTTTGAGTTCATCTTAGATGGTTAAACTATAACGACCGATCTGAACATCCTACCACTAGGATCTTACAATATGATTATTGGGATGGATTGGTTGGAATGATACAAAGCAATATTAGATTGTTATACAAATATAGTTAGCTATAAAGATGACTCTGGCACTACCAGGATAGCCCAAGGTATACCAAAACCGGTATCAGTCAGACAAATTTCAGCGATGAATCTAAAGAAATGTATGAGGAAGGGATGTCAATTTTATGCCATCCAAGTGACGAATCTATTAGAAAAATAAGATAAGACAAAGCTAGAAGACTTTGTTGTTCTACGTGAATTCAGGGACATGTTTGTGGATGAAATACCAGAATTACCTCCTAGAAGGGAAATAGACTTCTCCATAGACCTACTACCCAGTTCAGCCCCTATCTCAAAAGTGTCATACCAAATGATTCTACTAGAATTGACAGAATTAAAAATACAATTACAGGAATTGTTGGAAAAAGAGTATATTAGACCGAGTGTCTCACCTTGGGGAGCACCAGTACTCTTTGTGAAAAAGAAAGACGATACTCTAAGAATATGTATCAATTATAGACAACTGAACAAAATGAATATTAAGAATAAATACCCCTTACCAAGGATAAATGATCTGTTCGATCAAGTAGGGGGGGCCAAGATCTTTTCAAAATTGGATTTACGATATGGTTATCATCAAGTTCGGACAAAAGACGAGGACATAAACAAAACAACTTTTCGGACAAGATATGGACACTACGAGTTCGTAGTAATACCTTTCGGATTCACTAATGGCCCAGCCACATTTATGTGCCTAATGAACAGTATTTTCAGTCAGTATTTGGACAAGTTCGTGGTAGTATTTATCAATGATATCTTGGTCTATTCGAAGATGGAGGAGGAACATGAGGAACACTTAAGAATAGTTTTGCAAAACATTGAGGAAGCACAAACTGTATGCCAAATTCGACAAGTGTGACTTCTATCAAAAAGAAATATAATATCTTGGACATGTAATTTTAATCGAGGGCATTGTCGTAGAACAGATATTACTGCAGGTTTATAGAAGGGTTTTCCAAGATAGCTTACCCTATAACATCCTTACAAAAGAAAGGAACCAGGTTTAACTGGTCAGAGAAGTGTCAATACAACATCAACAAACTAAAGGAATTATTGACACATGCACCCATATTGAAAGTAGAAGACCTAGATAAAGACTTCATTGTATGTGTTGATGCAAGTAAATAAGGGCTAGGTGGTGTCCTAACTCAGGAAGGACACGTTATTTGTTATGAGTCCCAAAAATTAAAAGAATATGAGAAAAATTATGTCACTCATGAATTAGAATTATCCGTAGTAATACACACCTTAAAGATGTGGCGACACTACATAATGGGCAGAAACTTCCTATTATTAATGGACAATAGCAAGGTGAAATATCTGTTTGATCAACCAGATCTTAATGCAAGAAAAGAAAGGTGGTTAGCCTTCTTGAGGGAATTCGACTTCGAGGTCAGACATATCAAGGGCAAGGAAAATGAAGTAGCAAATGCTTTAAGCAGAAGAGTCCATGGGTTATTTGAGATGAATATCAGTAGGGAAGAAAGTGATCTGGAACAAAGAATAAGGATGGCAGGTATTAATGGCGAAAATTATACTAAAATAATGGTAGAATTACTGAACAGTACCACAAACTCAGATAAACTAGATCTAAGTATCGACAAGAAGGGACTGCTATGATTTAAAAATAGACTTTACATACCAGATTCAATAGAGTTAAAATTAACAGTCTTGGACGGAGTGCATAAGACACTGTATTCTGGCCACCCAGGTTACTAGAAAATGATAACAACACTTAGGAAACTATTTTATTGGCCTAACATGAAGGGAGAAATAGCAGAATACCTGGCTAGGTGCCAAGATTGTCAACAGGTTAAGGTCGAGCATCAACATCCACCCGACATATTACAACCATTACCAGTACCAGGATGGAAATGGGAGACCATATCGCTAGACTTTATAACAGTTTCGCCTAAAACTCAGAAACATAATGATTCTATCATGGTTGTAATCGATAAACTCAGTAAGTTTGCACATTTTATTCATGTAAACTCTACTTTTAAAGCTATAAACATTGCTGAAATATTCATGAAAAAAATTTTTAGACTGCATGGTATTCCTAAAATGGTGATTTCAGATAGAGACGTAAAATTCACATCTGCCTTTTGGAAGGAATTGTTTGCAGGGCTAAATAGCAATTTGAATTTTAGTACGAGTTATCATCCACAAACAGATGAGAAAACCAAAAGGACAAACCAAATAATAGAGGATATGCTACGCATGTACGTAAGAAAAAAACTGAACAAGTGGGAGGACTATATTCACTTGGTAGAATTTTCATATAACAATGGGTACCAAACTTCAACAAAGTTGAGCCCTTTCGAAATATTGTATGGCAGAAAGTGCACGACTCCAATTAGCTAGGATAACCCGGCTGACAGACTCATGGTTGGACCAGAGATGCTCCAAGAAATGGAGAACATGGTAAGGAAGGTACAACAGAACTTGAAGGAAGCACAAGACAGGTAGAAGAGTTATGCAGATCAGAAAAGAAGACACTTAGAATTTCAAGCGGGAGACCATGTTTAATTGAAAGTCAAAGCCTAAAAAATCTCGTTGAAGTTAGGAAACTGTGCCAAGATGGAACCTAGGTTTTGTGGGCCCTTCGAGATACTAGCTCGAATTGGACCCGTAGCATACCAACTTGCACTTCCAACTAATCTAAGAATTCATAATGTATTTCATGTTTCTTTGCTGAAAAAATATATTCATGACCCTACTCATATGATTGATTGGAACTTGGTGCAGGTGGAATCCGAAGGCGAGTTCCAGGTGGAACCCCTACACATTCTGACCGGAGAGAAATAACACTTTGTAATAGAGACGTTGCTCAGGTAAAGGTGCAATGGAAAAACTTTAGTCCTAAGGAGGCCACATGGGAGTTGGAAGGAGATTTACGAAAATATCATCCAACCCTATTCCAGGAAAGGAACGAACACTGAGGATAGTGTTTTACTGAATGGGGAAAGGATGTGACATCCCAATATATATATATTTGGAATTTAAACTTGCTGGAAATTTATTCCATTTTTAGTAAATTTGAAGTTGGAAAATTTTTGCCATTTATGGCAATTCCAAATTTTGAATTTAATAATTGTAATAAATAATTATGACTATTGGGTAGAGATTTGATTTGTCCCAAATAACTATTTGACTATGACGCTTGTATGAGAACATAATATTTTATATTGATTTCAAGGGACAAATGGAACAACCATGTTAAATTTTAGCTGACCATGGCTCCATGAGAGGGGAACATGTTGGAACTACCTCTAGGCTAATTTTTACAAGTGGAAAATCAGTGATTCGGCCATTGGCAGCCCCTGAAAATAAGGCATTTAGAAAGCTGTGAAAATTCCCAAGGGAGGGAAAAAATACCTAGGAAAACTGATAAATAAGCATATGTGAGGAGGCAGGATGCTGCCAAGTATGTTGGGAAAGAGACTAATGATTTATTTTTTCCTTGCTGTTATGAACACTGAATGAGTGTGAGGCAAGAGGGATCTACTGAATTGAAGGACATTGTTGAAGAGGTGATTTTGGCTGCCCTATTCTACGATTGGGAGGAACGTGGTTGTTCCCTTTGTCTGCCTACAATTTGATTTAGATATGTTATTCTACGTCTCTCTCATTAAATGTTATGTTCTGAAATTGTTTGTTTCTATGAATAAATTCTGGGTAATTGCTATGTTCTGTAATTTGTTTGCTATGAATAAATTCTGGTTGAATGTTATGGAAGGGAAAGACCTACTAAATACTTCCTCATCTTTAGCTAGGAATGGATTTGTTTTATTGAGATGAAGTGTTGTGTGAATTCTAAGGTCATTGAGTATTTCACTAGTAAGACGAGTTCTACAGAAAATTTTACCCTCATAACGACATAAACTACTGACTGCACTTTACTTTTGATTCATTCTATTAAGTAAGGAAAATATTAATTGTTTGTGTGATGTGATTAAGGTCAAACATCCCAATATCTATGCTGAACGATACTTCCTGTAGGTATTTATAGTACACGATGAACCTCCAATAATGAACACGTAAGTTCAGATTTCAAAGTAAATCCAGCCTGTAGCATGGAAATTATTCTTGATTTGCATATAGAACATGAACAATTAAGACTACCAATAGATACACAATATGCAATAGGGGTTTTGCACAAGTGATACTTTGAAACTGAAGTAAACTTGTTAAAACACAGTCAAGGAAGAAGATACATATATATATGTATAGACGTATGAAATAATTCTGAAAGGTTCAAGACTCCATTACAATAAAAATCTTAGAATACAGCCACGTTCCTCCCAACCGTAAGTCAAGAGTGTTGAATTGAAAATGACCAGGTCTAGTCAACTATGTCTTAGATGCATTGAAAATTAATGTTGAACAAATCTAACCCTGCCAATCATTTATCTGAATTTCCACCAATTGTAGCAATAAAGGAATATAACCCATTCTAGGAATTATGATAGACTAATAATAACAAGTTCATAAGGGAAATAGTAGTCAACTAGACTGTCAAACTTTTATTTTGATCCGTAAGTCAAGAGTAAGGGAGGAATCTTTTCCAAATCCCAGAAGGGGAAAAACATAGAGCCATATTGTGCAACAATAATCCCAAAGGAAAAACAAGACAAATCATATGAGGAGACTTATAATCTAAATTTAATTATAATATGAAGTTTTTGTGTAATAGAGTCCTTACAACAAGTTAAACATCAAAAGTTCTTCAGGTTCCTTTTATACCATACCAGACAGTATTTCAGATCGTGTAAACATCTGTATCCGAATACAATCTAAATGATAGTAACGGTAAATAAATTTACAAGTTGGGATGAGACTAAATACAGGAACAACTCGGATAAAAATATCCAACACAATACATTATTCAATTGAAATAAAGTCTTGTATAATAATAGTTATACACAAAAGTCAGACCAAGAAGCAACTGGAGGACCTCCTCATCCCAACCATTGAAGGCAATAGAACAAGACTATATCAAACATCTAGAAAATCTAGGAAGAGACCATGCCCTTGCACTGTTGAAATTATGGGAAGGCCTACAAAGGAACTCAAATACCTTTTGCCCCGAAAGTGGGAACTGAACATCCAAGATCCATAGGTAGAAAAAAATCCCTGAAGAAGTAACGTTTAATTGTCAGTAAACACAAATAAAAATGATGAAATACTAACATAATTGATAACAGTCAGTAAGGAGATATTATGTGATCTTACTTAACTTTTGTTCGATAGGCTGGAATAGCTCTCTTGTTTCCTTGTCGCTTTCCCAATTATATAGATGCCTAGCCGAAGGTGGATAGCATATTAATTCACTGATGGGTACCCTCGTATCAAAATAGGGCCCATCATTAGTGAATTATACAAGCCCTGAAATGAAGAAATCTTACAAGGAGGAGGTGCATACACAACAAGTGACGACTCCATAACAAGGAAAAGACATAAATAGATAGTAACAATTATCTTTTAAAGGATGTAACTAGATCTACACTATCATGGAATATATTGTTCATACCGAATTAGAAAACCACAAATAACCGCCCATAACTGGATCACATCGAGTAGTATTATGCATTTCAAACATTACAACGATTTGTTCCAACTATTTAACCAAATTGGGCAGAGCATGATGAGGGTATTACCTACTACAAATAATGTTGGAAGAATTTCAAAATAATATCATGATTGGAACTATTTAAAGACCTATAGAGGCCTTAAGCCTCGACAACAATCAAAGTATTTGGCATAGGACATAAACGGGGAGGTTACAAAACCTTTTATCCGAAAGCATAAACAAAAAAATGAATGGATATACTCTCCCTAAAACCAGAAGGGTGGAAACAAAGATAAATTCATAGGAAATAAACTGGGAGGTTATGAAACACTTTCTTCCAAATCTGAATAGGAAACAAATGAATATACTCCCTTAAAAACCAAAAGACGAAAAATGGAGATCAATTCAAAGGAATTTCCCCCTCCAAGATTTAGGGTAACTTCGGAAACAATACAAAAGAAGTCGTGAATGCATTATCTCTTTTAAATAACCTACAAGTAGTGTGTATTGAGACAAACATTTACCAGGAGTAAGGACCACACCAACTGTTACAATTCAGGAGCATCTACCGTGGAAATACTCTGTGCCTCCAAGGTTGGTTCATAGGACTGCCTCGCAGAAATCAACAATGACAATCGTGAAACCACTTCAACCCTAATCGATATCCTGTCATCTCAAAGTAATTATGGAGGGTAGGTGGCCATGTGACAGTCTCAGAGATAGTATGCCATATTGGGTAAAGAGCCCGGTATTTTCCACTGAAACTCGTCAACCACCTTTAATGAAACTTACGGAGTCTTAACTGCTAGACAAAGAATCATTCCTGTCATTTAATAAGTATTATGTTAATAGTAAAACCCCTTGTCTTTCCTCAAGATTAGCATGAATCAACAGTCCGATCCTTGTGGTGGAATGCCCATGGGCATATGGAGGTAAGTAATTGATTCACAAATCAACCCTGGAACTAAGAACATTAATTTTGATAATGACATAGTAGATAGGTTGGCTATCTGGTAATAAAACCCGACTCGATGAATCGTATGGTGGGGAAACCAGGTAAAGTCACCTTGATTCAATTTTTAATCAGATTTACATGCGTGCAAATATTAGAAGTCTTATGTTCTTGTTTGAGTAAATCGTAGCAGGATTTAAGCGACCCTTTTTTTTCATATGATCCATTATACAAAGGGGTAAAGGGACTTGAAATGAGAGGGACCTCTTATGATAGGTAGAACTTAAGATTTTTTCCCCATTAAGATCCTTTTTACAAACAAAATTTGAACCAATCCTATAATAAGTGTATACATTATGTTATTAAAAAGAAATAGCAATCAAAAACAATTTTTTTGTTGTTGTGTGATAATGAGGTGCACTACAGAACCAGTTTCATGGATTCTGCTTATAATTTCTATGGCATCACAGTTACTGACAATGTACAGTTATACAATGCCAATTTGAATGATAAGGGCAGGAAGGTATTGGAAGAGGGAGAATGGGATCACTTTTCCCAGTTTTGGGGAACTTCAATTGGACCCAACCTAGTGAAAAACAGAGAAGTATTGAAATTTTTAGTTGATGGTATGGATGTTGTATGGAAAGGGAAGAGAAAATTCCTCCACGCTCTCATCCATGTTTCTCAAAAGGTCCATTCTCTCTACATATATCATCACCTCCATGGAATCAGATTCTAATAAAATCGACATCAAGCTTTAGTGAAGTGAATTTGTTCAAAATGAACCTTTGAAATCCACTTTTGTATATCTTTTCATAAAACCATTTTCTCAAGGAGAAAATCACATATTTGCCTTAAGGGTTCGCTAGTTTTAGGTCAATAGTTTTATTCCTTGGAAAATCACTCGTGTACCTAAAGGTTATTTCTGAAGGCATTGAAGTGGATGAGTGAACAAAAAAATAAGACTACTTAATTTCTTTGACTTTGTACCGACTCATTTTTTATTAATCATTTATAACAACCCAAATTGGATTGCAGATGAAGAGGTTGCATACCTTGCAGACCATGTTGGCACAAAGAAAAAATCTCGGTCATGTGGGTGGTGAAGCCCAGGTTTTTGTTTAGAGACTAGGCTCTGATACCATATTTAGAGCTTGGTTATTTTTCAAGACTCAAAATAAATTAAAGTTTTCTAAAATATCCTACCAAATTTAGTTTATAGTTTCTTTCGTTATTTTCTTATACTGGAAATAAACAACATTAGTATATTGATGATAACGTCATAATGATAACAACAACATATCAACATATTAATAATAACAACATAATAATATCAACAATAACAACAGAATAATGATAACAACATCATAATACATACATCCACCTGCAGGTTGCTTATCTAGTCCCTTTTTTGTCTGATCATGTTCTTTTTCTCTCCCTTTTTCTTGCTCGAACTGAATATTAACCTCCTAGCCAGCTAGGAACAAACTCTCCAGATCCTTAGCTCTAGGAATCCTTGTGGTTTCCTAGCCCCCAAGCTCAAAATTTCCAGCAATAACAGTGCCCTCTAAGAGCTTCCCAAAACCATTCCTCCAATTTCCTCCTCCTCCTCCCACTTTTCAAACTTCAGAAATCCTCGAACAAAAATAAGATCCCTCTTCCAATTCCTCCCCTTCTTTCTTATCCTCTTCTCTCAAATCCCCCTCATTAATTCCCAACAACCTTATCCCCCATTAATTTCCAACAACCTTATCCCCCCATTAATTACTTCACCCACCTTTTAATAATGAAATAATAAAACACTCATTAATATATTTTAATAATTAATTAAATTTAAATTTAAAAACTATTGGGTTGTTACACTAGTGTTTTCCAACTGTAGATATAGAAATTGAAGAATATTTCTAGACTGGTGAGTGAAAACATGATGAATTATGGTGATGGTCATATTTGCATCATTCTGAATATTTGGAGTTGTGAAGTAAACCCATGGACACATTTTTCTATTGAAAACCATACAACCAACCAAGTGAAACTCAATGCAATTCTCCTCCTGTAATTTGTTTCATGTATGAAAAAAATGTAATAGAAGTGTTTTCTGTTGGTTCATGATATCAATTATCATGCCTAAATATTTGTTTGGAGCATCATAACACTTCTTCGAACATTTGTACAACTTTTTCCTTTCACTTGATTGTTGATTCTGATGTTCTTGAAGTGCTCTGACTATGGAATCTGGACATGACATAAAATGAAAATATTGATCATATGCTTTCATAGTTGATAACTATACAATTTAAAAAAAAAATAGTAAATACATACATCTTTCTGCCCTTTCATATTTATCTCTTCTTGATTGAAGAGTAGCACATATACTACAAATCCCCATCCTTGACTTCTTAGGAATACATACATTGTTGAATTGTTTATTCCATATTCTTGTAAAATATGCATTTGTAATAAAATTATGATTTCATTCAACACCTTCAACATATCCTTTGTACAAGTTGTAGATTTCCCTCCTTGAGAAATTATCTGGAATATGTATTGTGTCTCTATCTGGCATACACTCTCCATGTTTGGAAAAGAAGGCACACATCCATGACAATGTAGTGATTGTCAATGACCCACTCTCTCATCCATTATGTACCTTTGAATAAAATTAAGGATATTTTTCCAACCTTGTCTAGATTCTTGATAGATGAAGATTACATATTTAGTGATTTTTTTTTAAATCCTTTCTAAAAAGTAAAATATTCCCAATGAAATAATCATATCCTCTCTTGGTAGATATCATGCACCCCATCAACTATCAATTTTTCATGATATTATTCATTGAGAAATATATCTTTCTTTTATTCAAGGAATACATGTCGTCCATGCTTTTAAAACAATTATGTTGACAACATTCACTTGAAATCAATTCACTTATGGAAAATGATTTAGTCATAAATTATTTCCTAGACCTTGTATAAATAGAATGATTTGGATTGATATAAAAAGGTCTAGTCCTGGTCCTAGAAACATCGTTTCTTTGTAATGTCTCCACTATTTCATCATCCTCACTAGAAGGATTTTACTCATCACCATAAGGAATATAGAGAAAAAAATGATCAGGAGACTGAACAAGAGAATCTAGACCACCTCAATTTGTTGTAGTTGAATGATTGAGAACATGATCTTCATTCCTACATCCCTCATCATCTTCGTTCATAATATTTTTGATGAGAGGAATATCAAAATCACTAGAAAAATGATTACCATCCTCACCAATGTCATTGGATCTTCCATGAAAATATTCACTTGAAGGAAAATCATCATCACCCTTAAGCCTATCAATGTCATTAAGATCCTCATTCGGAGAAAAAATTCCATCCTCGTCATCGGTACCTTGAAAATCCTCATTTGGAGGAAAATTATCATCAACATTGTGTC
Source organism: Picea glauca (assembly GCA_000966675.3). NCBI lineage: Eukaryota > Viridiplantae > Streptophyta > Pinopsida > Pinales > Pinaceae > Picea > Picea glauca. Next base: position 349,281 of record JZKD02S1971679.1, read on the forward strand.
CACCATTGACATACTCATCTTCACTACTTTCAAAATCCCCACTTGAGGCAAATTCTTCATCATCTTGCTTAGTGCCTTGAAAATATTCATTCATATCTTGAAAATCCTAACTTGGAGGAAAATCATCATCAACAACATTGTTTCCCTTAAATTTCTCACTCGGGAAAGAGTGTCCACCAATGGAATAATCATCTTCACTACTCTAAAACAACCCACTCGAGGGAAATTCTTCATCGTCATCATTACTAGTATGAAAATACTCACTCGGAGGAAAATGTTCATCATCCTCATCGGTACCTTTGAAATCCTCACTTGGCGGAAAATCATCATCACCAAAATTGGTTCATTTAGATTCCCCACCCGGGAAAGAATATCCATCATTGCCATAATAATCATCACTACTTTTAAAATTCCCACTTGGGGGGGATTATTTATCATCCTCATCCGTGCCTTGAAAATCCTTACTTCGAAGAAAATCTTCATCAGTACCTTCAAAATCCTCACGTGGAGGAAAATCATCATCACCAACACTGATGCCTTTAAATTCCTCACTCAGGAAAGAGTGTCCACCATTGTCATAATCATCTTCACTTCTTTGAAAATTCCCACTTGAGGAAAATTCTTCATCATATTCATTAGTGCCTTGGAAATCTTCATCGGTACCTTGAAAATTCTCACTTGGAGGAAAATTATCATCCCAATCATTTAAACGTTGATCATAGTCTCCACTTCAACCTACATTTGATTATCTTCATTACTATTAAACTACTGAATAGATTGATCACCATCGTTTTCCTCCTCTTTATCATTCGTGCCCTCAAATTCATTTGATTTAGGACTTTCATGAGCAACATGTTGAATAACATTGCTTGCACTATGATCAAACTTCTAACTAGCTAGAAAATGTGATGCCTCATTTGCATTACAAGCATTCCCATCGCATTTGCTAGTCCCAAAAGAAGAGGTATGTGAACAATTTGTTGATGCCTCAGAAATAAAATCGTATTTATCTCACTAAGATATCACTTCTCACTAAGAACATAGAATGATACAAATGTTCACCCTCCCAATGACAATCTTATAACTTGATGAATGATCTTTTCCATGTAAAATTCTCCCCCCTCCTAAAAATTTCCCTCCAAAATTCCCCCCCCCAAAAAATATTCCCCAAAATATTCCCTCTAAGATTCAAAATTTTGCCTCCAAAATTTTCCCCAATTTGTTCCCTTTACTATTTTTCCTTCAAAATTAAAAAGAATTTTTACTCTTTTATTTCGTTATTTACATGTTAATTACAATATTTTTCAGGTTTGTTTATTTATCCCACATTTATTAAACATATAAATGATCCATATAATTTTAAGTATATATGTACACAATCTTCTTCATTTTTATTTATCCCACATTCGTTATACTAACAATAATTTATATCATCTTTGTTATATATACACAGTCTTGTTTTGTCTTTTTACATTGTGTGAAATCCTGGGAAGTATTTGTTAAATAATTTGGAGCAAGCTACAAAGGAGAAAGATGGAGAAGACATTTGAGGAGCATCTAGCATTTAGGTTAGTTATTTTTTAAATTATTACAATTTACCCAAAAAACATTTATAAGATCATCTTTGAATCACATAAGAATTTTTCATGCGGAAATTATAAAAACCCTGAAATTTTTTAGATGTTTTCTAATTCTGTCTAAAAGAATAACAAGTTTTTTAAAAAATTGAGACCTTTTTCAAACAAATTATAACAAAATTCTTAAGCTTTTAAAAAAAAAGAAGGTAAATTTAGGTATAGTTTCTTAGAAAAATTTACTCTTTTTTATTTTTTTATTAAAAATTTTATAGTTTGGGCCCATGGTGGTTACTGGGTGGAATTTCCCTCCCACGCCACACAAGACTGTGATTTGGTTTATGGGAGAACTCGAGACAATGCTCAACATTGCCCTTGTCCCCCAACGACTAAGTCACAACCAACGTGGTCGTGACTTGACCGACAGGGGTAGCCCCTCGACACGAGAGAAGTTAGAACAATGCTCCACATTGCCCCATCTACACAGAGTCCAAGTCACAACCAACACTGTCATGACTTGGGGGATAGTCCTGTGGCCAAGCCCTCTGCACGCCCAAGGATTGGTCGCAAGGGTTTGAGCGATATTGGGTATCGCCCCAGTACTCATCGCAGCCAAGGCACATTCATTTGGGGCCACGATATCATGCCTTGGTCATGGTGGGGGATGGGGCAATGTTGGGAATTGTCCCATCTCATCCATCCCTACGGCTAAGTCATGATCCAGGTTGGAATGTGACTTGGTTGCGAGGAGGTGGGGAGGGGCATCCCCCACGGTGAAGCCTTGGGTGCTTCCATGAATTGGTTGCGGGGATAAATAGGGTGATTCCCAACATCGCCTTAGAACCCATAATCCAAGGCTTGTTCTCGACATCACCCTAATAACTCCATGGGTCAAAATGTTTTTTTATTTTTTTTAACTTAGTTATTATATTCAATGTTTTTTTTTTAATTTATTATAATGTAAAATGGATTATTTCTTTTTTTCTATAGGAAAAAATGGCAGGAAAGAGATTATCTATGAATAGATATGGATCACAACCTACAATAATGGCATCCAAAATTGCAACTGGAACCTCCATGAATGTTAGGCAACAAATTGATAGAACAACACCTCAATTGTCAAGGGCAATGAAGAATGTTAGAGAGTGGAAATCTATGGAAGGTGAAAACAAACCAGAATATTATTGGTTTATTAAAGACAAACAAGGAAATAATGGAGAATATCTATATTTTTATTGTGTCAAGTTTGAACATATTCAAGGAACTTATCAGACACTTTTCTTATAACGGGATATATGTTTGGTTCCAGATATAGATATTGTTTATGCACTCGTTAAACAAGGAGATAATTATATCAAGATTAGATATTGACTAAAATTGAAAAATTATAAAAAGGATGAATGTTTTACAAAATTATGTGCATCCATGATTCATGACATTTAGAGAGACAATGCAATTATTATTATTTATTTTTTTTGTATCCTTTATTATTTTTAGTATCATGTTAATTTTTTAATTTTATTTAACATAGAAACGTTATATTTTATTTTTACAGGATTTTGCTGAAACACTTTCACAGATGGTAGTGGGGATTTACTCTACAGAGAATAATATCATGACTGTCATCAATGATTTTGATATTGAAAATACACAATAAGGAAGGAAAAAGAAACAAAAAATAACAGAGGTTGAAGTTGCAAGAGTAGACAAAGAAGAAAATGAAAGAAGAAATAAAGTCCTCATTCTATAAATCATAAAAGTGTTGCATTTGAAAATAAGGAAACTCCAAATGAATCTTTTTTTGAGAATAGACCCAATGAGGTTATCAGTCCTTCTCGCAAAAAGAATAAACAAGATAAACACAAATGAGAGATGGTCGATGATGAGTCCATTCCTATTGATTATGAAGAAATTGTTGATTTAGATGAAACCATTTAAATCATAAGAGGAAGAAATAAAATTTTGTTGATAATGTTCAACAAGACATCATTAGCTCTCAGTATTATAATGAAATTACTCAAGGTAGAAGAGAAATAATAACACCATATGTTGATACAGAGGATGGTATTATGAAAACAACACAAAATATCATTCGAAATAGATTGAGGAAACTGAACATAGTTGATAATGGCCATTCATTTCAGTTGAATGTGAAATAACATTATAAACCCACTAAAGGGAAAGAAACATATCAAATTAGAAAACCACATCACTTGCATATTCACAATTTGAAAGCATTGATTAGGTACAATCCATATGCACATGTGCTTGACTACCTAGTTCTTGTAGACCAAATGTAAGTTGCTAGGAAGGAAGAATTTGATAGATAAAAATATTTTAACTACAAATATTATTTGATTGGAGGAAATCATTCTACAAAGGCTAAAAGATAATTGATGTAAGAATATCCCAATAATCCTCTTTTTGAGACAGTCAAATGCATAATTTATGTTGGTTTAACAGATTCAGAAGAAAAGTTACTTGCATGGGATCATAACATAGACAATGAGTACATAATGTCCATGACTTTCATTCAAAGGGTGCAATTTATCCATAATGAGTTTTATGAAATATGTCGTGGGGAGAGATCAAATGTTGATGTCAAATTTAAAAAGAAATGTTGTATGGAAATAGGTTTCCCACTTGATGACAGAAATGAAAATGAAAATAATCGCAAAGGAAGTGATGTATTTAGAGTTTTGGATAGTTATTTTCAATTGACATTTAGAACTGAACATGTATGGGATATGATATATGAGATCTTCACCCTATGGGAAAATATTAGTATAAAAAATCAGAGAGTTAAGAAGGCTAAACCATTAATATGTGGCACAAGTAAGACATGTCCTTAAATAAAAAGTCTTCTAGGTGATATGACTATAAAACCTTGGAGAACAATACAAGAAGTGAAGGATGAGAAACTTATCATAGCTATATTATCATGTGTAAAGTTAGTTGAATTTTTAGTGGTAGAAATATGTGATGAATTTGAAAAGTATGTTTGTCGAGTTATTTTTATTTATGCTAGGACACAAAAATTATTTTTTTCCAGTTTAACATATGAATGTTCTAAGTATTTCATTATATATATCATTATTTTTTTTTGTAAATAAAAAAGGTGGAACCTTGTATTATATCATCAATTTACAGCTGTAAGTCATTTGGCAACCACTTGTCCTACCACGGAAGGGAAACCAAGACAGGTGGCTTCAAGTGATGATAATTCTATCATGACTGTGGAATTGTTTGCAAAATTGTACAAAAAGATTTGAAACTAGGGCATGATTCATCCAGAGGCGCCATTACTATGCTAACTTTACAACTGTAAAAAATATATGAAACTATAATTGACAGAAAATAGAGTCTAGGGTAGGTTTCTTCAAGCCAAAGGGGAACCTGGGTGTCCATTAGAAGTGAAGGCGAGAACAAAATTTTTTTTGCAAGTGGGGAAGCTTGCAGACTTTGGGGCGTCTGAGAATGCCTCATATAGCAAATCCAAACGTTGGTTGATGATCCTTTTTCCTTGCGCCTTCTTGTCCTGTCGTTGCCTGATATCAAAAAGGAGTTCAAGGTGCTCCTCGGCTAGATAATGGATGTTCTCTTTTCATTTAGAGACTTGCCAGCTGGGAGGGGGGGGTGAAATCATGGAGTTGGGTAACAATTTTGTGTCAATCTGGTCTCCAAAATTCCGAAAAACATTTTTTCGGCTGAACTAATAGTATTTTTTGGTCGAAATATTTTTCAGACGAAAGGTGGAATGTAAAATCAAATGGTACAGTCATGGTATCTTCGATTTGCATGTAAATATTTATTCGGACGGATTTTTTCCATTCAGCAATATTCTTTCGGCCGAAATATATTTCGACCGAAACCTTCTTTCGATCGAAAGAAGGTTTATATATCAACCACACATCAATTTTCAAATGTTTTTCTACCCTTTTGAAATTTGTGAGATTTCACGAGTGTTGGCACATTGTGAGCATTTTTTAGTGTTTGTGAGTGTTTATGAGCATTCAGTGGGCCGAGCTTCAGGTGAGCTTCAAGTGTTGGTGGGCGTTCCTACGGGTGGTCGGGTGTTCGGTGGGCCAAGCTTTAGGTGAGCGTTCGTGAGTGTTGGTTGGCATTTTTTTTTTTTTTTGTCTGAAGGTTAAAAAATATATATCTATATATATGCAGATGTAACCTTTAATCAGGTTAAATTCTTTTTTGTCTGAAGGTTAAATTTATTTCTGTTTGAAGGTTAAATTTTGTTTCTGTCTGTTAAATTTCATTCTGTCTGAAGGTTAAATTTCATTCTGTCTGAAGGTTAAATTTTGTTTCTGTCTGAAGGTTAAATTTGTTTCTTTCTTAAGGTTAAATTCATTTCTGTCTGAAGGTTAAATTTCGTTTCTGTCTAAAGTTTAAATGTGTTCTTGTCTGAAGGTTAAATTTGTTTATGTCTGAAGGTTCAGTTATTTCGAATTCTAATTCAGTTTGAAGGTTAAATTTAGAATTTCGCTTCTGTCTGAAAGCTATTTTGAATTTTAGTTCCATCTGAAGTTTAAGTTAGAATTATTACTTTAGAGTGTAATACACCAATCCGATTCAGTTATTTCAATCTGAAGGTTTAATTTTAAATTTTGTTTCTGTCTGAAGTTATTTCGAACTATAATCAGTGTGAAGGTTAAATTTAGAATTTCGCTTATGTTTGAAAGCTATTTCGAATTTTAGTTCTGTCTGAAGTTTAATTTAGAATTATTCCTTTAGAGTGTGATAAACCAACATCAAACCTATATCTAATCCTTTTAGCAGTAAAAGGAAAAATTTAGGAACATGAAATCAAAATTAATGAGTGAAGAAATATTTGTTTAATCATTTGTACCAAGGATGTGCACTTGTAAGAATCACCAACTCCTAAGCATGAGACAAATGGTAAACAACAACTTGCACAAGAGTTGTTTGATTAGTCAAGTAGGTTGTAATGAAAATTTCATCTTGGATTACTGAAATTGAATATTAGATATTATTTAAGTACAAAACATTTCTTAGATTAAGGAGTTGTTGCCAAAATTTAGGTACATATGCCACCATGTGAAAGAAAAGAAATTCACTTCCCCCTTTTTAAAACCCTTATTTAGAAATTAAAACCTGGAAATTTTAGTGCAAAATGATGACTCAAGCACTAGAGTTACTTGTGGCAATTACTTTTTAAATGGAAATTTAAACCCTTATGAACATAAATATTTGAATTTAGCATAAACCCCAAGGAACATATATATATATATATATATATATATATATATATATATATATATA
>JZKD02S1971679.1:356199-367109 GCA_000966675.3 Picea glauca
ACTGATGTTTTTTCCTTCAAAGTTCATGAACCATCTCAAGGAGGATTCCTTTAGTGTGGAGAGAAAGAGCCCATGCTTTTTAGAATTTGATGTGTAGTCATTGGTTCTACAGAGATCCTCAATCTGAAAATGAAAGATATCACGATCCTTATATTGTGTTCTTCCTCACTTTATTCTAAAGTACTATTCAAAGATGGATATTCCTCTCTATCTTTAGTCCCAGACTAAAAAAAAGATTGATTAAAATCCATGCAATATTGTGCTGTCATTCTTCAATCTACTCAAAAAATTATTCAATCATTTGTTGGATTCTCTTAAACAAGCTACTTCAAAAAAATTTCAAAATCCCCTTGGTGTTGTATTTGACCACTAGTTCCTACTTTAGATATACCAACAATATGAGATTTTGGAAGAAATGTTCCATATTTTTCTTTAAGTCGATGCAAGCAATCTAAATAGGTATGCCATTTTTTTTCAAAAATTCGATATTTTTCCTAATTTTGATAACAAGCAATGACACCAATTTGTTTTGGTAACCTCCCTGAAAACAATGCTAAAAAATTTTGATTCAAATAATTGTAGCAAGATATAAAGAACCCGTTAGCTTCACTTTAATTATCAACCGAAAGGTCATGTAGACTTATGAGGTGTTGTGCACTATGTATGCAAATTACAAAAATCAAATATGCACTACTAATTCTGATGAAAAATTGTTGCAAGGAAAACGATCAACTTTAATAGTTCATTCTAATTTACTTTTATGCAATTAAGTCCAAGAATTTCTCCCCTATCTCTTATGAAAATATGTACAATATAGATGAAGGTATAAGGTCATAACCTCTTCCAGGAAAATTTGATTAAATGAAATCTCTTGGACTATTGATCGATGTGTTCGCGGATTAGTAAATCATTATAACACTAGTTATTATGCATTGCATTCATAGGATTTGCATCAAATTACAAACCATTATAATTTAAAAGTAATTAGATAAATACATGAAATTCATAGGATCCACATCAAAGTACTAAACATTATAATTTAAAAGTAACTAAAGAAATACATGGAGTGAAATTGTTTCTAAAAAAAATATAGAAAATGAAAATATTGTTAGAAAATGAAATGATGTAAACAAATAATTTGTTTCTACAAAATTTTATCTACTCTAAAACATAAATTCAAAGACACAATATGTAAAGAAAGAGGCTTCCTACACCATTTCCTTTAGTGGACACTACTCAAGGAAATTCCTGAAACCCTTGGAAACACTCAAATATTTAGAACTTCAATAAAGTGTTCTTCTTTTATTCAAAATTTGTCTTAGAACATGATGACATAAAATTGCCTCTTTACTACAAACAAAACTAGCTTGAATAGCAACAAGGAAAATGAAATAACAATATTGACAATCCTATTCTATCAACTATGCTTCTATTTATGCTTGAGAAGAGTCATATCTAGAAATTCAATCAATTCCTTGATTGGTGGGAGTTATCCCTTAATTTCCTAATATTTGGCATGTTGTTTCAAGGGCATTGTTTCCTCCTTTGTCAAATCAAATCTCGGGATTAGAAGAAGATATAACTATCTAGGGTCTTTATTGCTACCTTTAAGTGATGGAAATCCTAAAGGTTATGACAAGACACGATACCTTGGATATCTCATTCATTCAATTGATGGGTCTATGGTAATGACTAAATAGGATCGGCTTGTCATATGTGTCAAAGCCATTAATCAAGATTGTACTAAATTTCTGTTTGTAAACCACATTATCTCAAGAATAAAAATTACATGATAACCATACAAATTAAAATTTTAGATCAATACTATATCACATCCTACTTGAGATTGAGTAAATTTTATTTGAGTACATAGCATGAGTTAAAACATATAAATTTGTCATAAAAATGATAATTTGTTTAGGAAGGTCTTGATCCTTGGAGGAAAAATGTATTGAAGCTAAGCGCAATATGGGCCATGAAAGTAAAAAATTGAGGCCACATCAAAACAATATTTAGGTATTCCACAATGATCACTAAACTCTAATCCACCAAGAGGTATTAGATTACAATGGGAAAAAAGCATGATGAAAATCATAAAAAATCGACCAATGCATAAGTCATGAGTGGTTTCCATATACTCAACTACAACTACAGTCTACCCCTTGCTCATATATTAGTTAAATCCTTTATCAAATAGGTTAAATAAATGACCACTTATATACCTTCTTCAATCATGATCTCTAGCTTAGTTTGCATCGACAATACCCTGTATGTCTATCACATTGTTTGGTATAGGTCTTCCTTGGTAGAAAATTGAATAATCTAAACTTCCATAAAAATATGACACCCTTCTTTAAAATAGTTAATTTTTTCTTCCCTATTTTTGACATGTATTTTCTCAAACCTCACAATGCATGGGTAGTGTCTGGTCTAGTATAGACAGTGGCATACATTAAAATTTCAAAAAAACTTGTATAAAAACATGAGGCATGTACTCTACCTCTTCTTCTGTCTTGGGACATTGTTATGAAGATACCTTTACACCTACATTAATATGAGTCTGGACCAATTTATATTTGTGTATACTAAATCTAGTTGTAATATTTCCTCAACATATTTTCGTGGTATTGCAATGGGTCCTTTATGGTGGCCAACATTTTTATGGAAAATTTTGAAAGATGAGCATTGGAATCATCCTCCATGAATCCCAAGAGATGTAAAAGGTATGTATATGATACTAATGTGATATGGCCTCGCATAAAATAAGAGTTGAACAAATTCTTTGAGCACCTTAATTGTATCTCAGAGGACATTAAGTTCACTATGGAATTGGAGGAGAATATTAACATCCCATTTTGGATGTAGTAATTCAAAAGAATCAATATGGGAACCATGTGCATGAAGTATAAAAGAATAAAACTCATATAGATAGTTATTTTCATGCAAAATATTATCACCATCCCACTTAAAATATAGGAGTTCAGAACAACCTAGCACTGAGAACCATTAGTATCTTTGATGAAGACCACCTTGAATAGGAAAAAGATTACCTTGCCAAGGTTTTCAAGAGAATAGGTTATATGAATGAGGATATCACTGCTACAATAAGAAAATCCATGGTTAGGACAAGAGGTGAGCCTCATTCTAGAGAAACTCGACCGAGTCAGATACCCCACCTTCCCTACATCAAAGGGGTCACCAATAGGGTCACCTGGGTTCTAATAAAAAAGGATATCATCACCACTTTTAAACCCCTTGAACCCATTAGATAAAAGATGATATCAGTGAAGGATACCATGGACCAATGTTAGTATAAAGGGGTCTATAAGGTAGAATGCACTTGTGGAAAACACTACATCAGGGAAACTGGGTGATCATTTCAAATAAGGATTAAAGAGAATGAAGCTCACACACCTCAACATTAGTCAAGCAATCCAAGACACCAAAATCTTGGCCAAAGAAGATCACCACTTCAAGCATATAATTAGATGAGCTATTGGAATCATTATACACTCTAAAAACCTTAATAGGAATGGGGGTCTAGAGAAGTGAAAACTGACTTTCGTTGATATTCCATATAAGAACCAGGTAGTTTGAACATGTTTTGTCTCATCTCTTTCTCTCCCTCCTTCCTATGTTGTTTGTCTTGACTACTCTTGCTTTTGTTGCTATTTTCCTTTGTTGGTTTTTTCCATGGTTCTTTCTCCTTCTTTTTTTTTATCGGTCATCTTATCTTTTCATCTGATTTTGTTGTTTGTGGTTTTTATTTGTTTTCTTTATTCTTTTCTTATTTCCCCCTTCTATTATTTCTTCTTAATATCGTTTTTATTTTTAACATTTTTTGTTTTTAGGGTTTCATCTCTTGCAAGTTTCTGTGTTTTCATAGATTTTGTGTTGTTTATGGTTTTTATTTGTTTTCTTTCTTCTTTTCTTGTTTCCCCTTCTGTTATTTCTTCTTAAGATTGTTTTTATTTTTTATATTTTTTGTTTTTAGGGTTTCATCTCTAGTAGGTTTATGTGTTTTCTTAGGTTGTATGATATTAATTATAAGATTATAAATTATAAAAACTTTTGATTTTTCTTAGTATTTCTTAGGGATATGATGTTTTATCTTCTGTCCCTTATCCCTTTAGTCATCAATCCTTGCCTGAGAAGTCGGCCAGGAGCCGAATCGACGATCATCACTTCGGTGTTTAAAGACCTATAGATTTAAATGCCCTTCTTTTCTCTGCATGAATGATGAGTGAAGGATAAGAGTTTTCCATGTTCTCTATGGACCCCTTACTTATCTTTTAGTTGATTGATTTATGGCTGAATGTTTAGTTTTTGCATATTCTTCTTTGATGTGGATTGTGAATGATCAACTTCTCAGTGGAATGAAAATCCCATGGCGAACCCACCTTCTGATTTCAATGACTTATATGTGTGGTTTTTTTTTTATTATTGTGAAAATTTTGTGGTTTTATCTTCTGCCACTTATCCTATTAGCCATCAGTCCGTTCCTGAGCAGTCAGCTAGGAGCCGAATCAATGATCGTCACTTCGGTGTTTAAAGACCTATAGATTCAAATGCCCTGCTTTTTTGTGCATGGATGATGAGTGAAGGATAAGAATCTACCATGTTGTCTATGGACCCCTTACTTATATTTTAGTTGATTGATTCATGGCTGAATGTTTAGTTTTGGCATCTTTTTCTTTGATGTGGATTGTGAATGATAAACCTCTCAGTGGAATGCTAGTCCCTTGGTGAACCCAACTTCTAATTTCAATGACTTCTATGTGTGGGTTTTATTGATTATTGTGAAAAGTTTGTGGTTTTATCTTATGTCACTTATCCCTTTAGTCATCAATCAGTGCCTGAGTAGTCGGCTAGGAGAGAAATTGACGGTCTTCACTTTGGTGTTTAAAGACTTATAGATTCAAATGCCTTGCTTTTTTGTGCATGGATGATGAGTGAAGGATAAGAATATTCCATGCTGTCTATGGACCCCTTACTTATATTTTAGTTGATTGATTCATGGATAAATGACCAGTATTTGTGCCTTCTAATGAGCGAGTACCTTTGTGGCTTGATTGTTTAAAACTTTGATTTATCTCTGCATTTTTAATTGCTTGAAATTGTGTACATCTCTATATATTTTTTGATAAACTCTGCACTATGGATAGATATTGTAGAGTGATGTCGACATCAGATTATGAAAACATTCCTCGCAAATGTTGTAGGCATTCTCAAGAAGGAAGAAAAATAACTCCTTCTTCAATTGAGACTCCGAGTGAGCACCAACAATCTCATTAGAGGAGATTTTCAACCAAATCTGTAAATAGATCAATTGCAGAACCTGCTCAAACTAGTGTTACGGATGCAACCTTCTTATATAGGTTTTGCATCAACACTCCTACACCTAAGAATGTAGGGAATAGCTCTGGGAAAGAGAATATTTATGGTAAGTTTCTTAAATTTTGTTTATTTTGTTGAATTTTGTTGTATTTAAATTTATGTGAGGTTAAATCTTGAAGTTACTTTCAAATGTGTGTGTAGGCAATCAATTTAGAGCAAGGGGATATAATGAGAGTGATTGAGATGAATATTCAAATGTCTGTGTAGAGGGTGAAGGTGGATTTAGGAGGCTGCGTTATGAAGAAACAAAACATTACATGCCAACATCCACCTATCCTTCAGAAGTTGGCAATGAACTTCCCTGGGAAGGGAATACTGAAGCAATGACGCTTGAGCGATGCTCAGGTGTTAAAAAGAGGTTGAAAAATGATTTAGAAGTCTTGGAACTTCTGTGACAACCTCCTCGTTACGACATAAAATCTTTAACCGGTGCAGATTTTTTTTTGTTTGTTTGTTTAAGGTGTGTGCGCGCGGGTAACTAGAACAAACACACTTGACTCTATGTCACCACCCGACCACCAACAAGACACAACCATGAGGATCACAACAAGAAGACTTAAGGATCACAACAAGTAACTGCAACCAATAACGATCACAAACGTAAGGCGCACAACAAGTAGCTGCAAGCATTAAATGACATGCTAGCTTAGGTACCGTACGAACACATAAGGAAGAATCCATGGTAGGAGACTTTACTATTTCTACACAGGAAAGCAGGGCGTTTAATCTTAGTTCTCTGCTCCGGAGAGAGAGAAGACTAGATAGGCTCTTGTCCGACTACTCAGGTAGAAACTAGTAATCTCTGTCAGGTGTGTCGCAAGAGTGGAAACCCTGCCTTTAAAGGGACCGAGACTCTTGATAAGGCACTAGATTATTTACACAAAAATAATCACACAGAGAGACTTATATACTAAGGCTACATGGAGGTGTCTACATCCTGTCCGACACAAGCAGACAATGCAATGCAAGGGAACCAAGTACTACAATATCAAGGGAAACCACGACCTCGACGGAATGCAAGTTAGAAGGACTCAGAAAACGACCACTAAAATTATGACAAGGAAATGTCTATGACTGAAAAGTGATTGGTTATTAGCCCATTTGTTTCCATTTAATTTTATTAAACCTCGAGTACATTAGCATAAGGTAAATCTAATTAGTTTATTGCCCTGAGTTTAAGGGCCTTACCCTTTGTGTTAAAAATAAAAAGAATTAAATGTCCTTACAATGATTTAACCTCACCATCACATTTATACTACCACCACATTGTAAACAAACAACAATGTCCTTGCACTCCTATGTTATCGTTATCATACAAGCTACCATACTTACATTGATATTACAATCTTGCAGTTAACTAATTATTAATGCAATTTAAAACAACATTGCACTTATATAAAAATTAAATAAATAACAATTAATGAAAAATTGAATAACCATATCATTTCAACGATAATTTATAGTGCAATTATCTACACCTATTGCAATACTCACATATTATACTAACAAGAGATTGCAGTAAAGTACCATGCCATTTCACATTATTGCAAGAACTTAGTCTCTTAGAATAACCACAACATTGAATTGATGTGCTTCTAACCAAAAACATTACGTGTTAATCCACGTTCCAAGGACGTTACTCTTACATGATTATAAAGAAAAAATACATCACAAGGCATTACCTTTAATAATATATATCTACGATTTAATACATAACAGTCTCCTTCCTTAAATGTTTTACTTTAACGAATTCCTTCTTTAATAAATAATAAAAGAATAGTTCCTTTCTTTAATAATGACAGACCTTTTGACAATTAGGTTTTTGGTGATTAAGTTACAGCTGCACAGGTGTCGAAATAATAAGCGTAATAAAGTTTCTGGCTTTGAAAGAACAAACGACACTTGTCCCACGACAATCGAATGATTGCTATTTCAACGAAAATCCCTGCGCACTGGCTACACAATCATAATTAATGAAGAAAATGATTTAGAGAATTTACAAAAGTTAAATAGAAGACACAAATTTATTAGATATCTGTGAATCATTAGTTGTCAAGTATTAACAATAAATTCACCTTGAAAAAGCAACTGCAATGATTGCAGAGCTGTCTAGATCACCAAGCTAATCAGATTGCTGACAAAAAAAGGTAAGAAAGGGAAGGCATAGGTGACTGGCCGTGGTTCAGGGAAATTCAAGTCCCCGAAATAGATTCACCACGCAGCAGGGAGCAGAGAGCCACAATCAAGGGCCAACTCGCTAGAGAACTTATTGTGCCAAGAAAATCACAGAGGTAATAAAGATTGTTTACGCAGAGGCAAAAGTAGTAAGGTTTAACAATTGTCGGCAAAGTGCATGAGGTGGATGAGGCCTGGAGGTTACGCGGAGTACTATAAACAAGGAAGGTTTCTAACGCATTAGAGAATATGGGCGCACTATAGAGAATCATCCCCGGTGCAGGTGATTTTAAACAAGGGTGCTACAGACATATGGCTCCAACAAAAATTCGGCAGCAAATCGAATTTAAAACGGTTTATAGTGTACAACCATAATTGTGAAGATTACACCCACAATACCAAGATGCAAAATGGGGATTTACACCAAATGAAACATGTGACAGTGAACTGACCAATTAACAGCCGTAACAGAAACACCCATATTATAATCAACACAGTCATAGATGGAAGCTATTATAACCAACACAGTCATAAATAATTTCCATGAATGGGTACTAGAGCACCATCCATGCGCATGAATGGGCATTAAAACATCGAGAGAGGTTATTCAACATGCAGTCGAATAGGACGGAGGACTGGAATTCAACGCAGGATAGATTAACCATCAACCATTGTATGAACATACATAGTTGAAGGATTATATCTTTCTCAGATCTAGAATTTTGAATACTTGTTGAAGTCCAATGACAGACCAGGAGACATAAAATGAGGTAATGATTAGAATTTCTTGTGGTCCATTTGAAAATATAATATGATAAGGATGCCTTGTGGGAACTTCAACTCGATCTGTCAAGTGGGAACTGCAACCACGATTGACAAGGTGGGTAGAGATGAATAAGATATTAAACTGGTCCACACCCAAAAAAAATCAAATAGTTGGATCGTTTTCGGGCTATGATATTTAGGAGAACGGATCTTGTGAAAAACCCAGGAAATTCTCATATCATCAACAAACATGCAGATGTATCCAATAAAGTTACTGTATTGATCTGGGCATTTTTTTTTAAGTCGATTTGAAATGCTACCTTAACATGGTATATTTTGGGTTTCTTTATATTCTGAGTCGTTTCAGTTTATTGTAGTTGTACTCACTATAATAGATGATGCAAGTTTGTCTTTCTATCCCTTTAGGTTTATGTTTATCTTGAATTTTGCAACATGGTTACAAACCATAAAGGCGCAAGAACCCTGATTGGCAGTGACGTTTAGAGAGAGAGAGAGAGGGTGATCTGCTAGCTACAAGGAAACCAAATCAGTGAGGAAAACCATAAATATGAGGTGATCTAAGATTATGGTGAAATCCTTAAAGGAGAAGAGGCAACGAGGTCATATTCGTTGGACAAGGAGTGGAAAACACCAGTAGAGAAAATAGCACACAAACAACAACTAGAGTGATGCCCTACTCTAAACTATAAAATTGCGCTATCGCTACACTACATTGTATATCAGAAGATGGAAGCTGTAAGAGCGATAAGTTCTATATATATAAGTGAGATTATTGTGGAGGAATGTAAAGTGGAAGTCTCATGCTTAAACTGAGTTTTATCAAATAAAAAGTGAGATTATTAAACTGAGTTTTATTAAATAGAAATGACAGATGCAATTTTAATCGCAGAGTAAATAAATAAAACGGCCATCAAATACATTTACGACCAATATTCTGATACCAACATAACCCATAATGCATCCTATTCTATCAAATTACAATCAAACCATACCGTTTCCTTAACTCCCACTTCGAATGATTCCCCCACACTCTGTGTTGCTCCTGCTTGCTGACTGCCGAGACCTCACCGGTACCTCCCAGCCAATCGCTAGGGGTACTTTGCTTCCCCCTTATCCCCCCCGAGCCGCAAAGGGGCTACACACTTTCCAAATGGAACGTCTAGCTTCCCAGCTCGCCTCGCAAGGCTGAGCTACCACTCTAATCTCAGCTGAGAAAATCCCAACTCTTCACAAGAAATCAGTCCAGTCACAAATTCGACAGCGTAACATTGCGCTAATAGCTGATGCCCTTTTCCCCTCATCCCCCTTTCTTTTATAGAGTTTTGAGACCCCCCAACTTTCCTAAATCACAATTATTTTTAAGTTTTAAAGAAAACCCTCCAAAAATTCTCTGTCGTACAAGTGTCATTCATCCCCCACGTTTCTCCAAAATTATTTTCTTTAACTTATTAATTGTTTACGTTTCCTTTATTACTTAGTTTGCCTATTTTTATTAATCCCTTCTTTTTTTTTTAAACGAAAAAGGTAAATGCGCTAGATAATCTTTTCATTTATTATTTATTTAATATCTTTTGTTCTTTCAAAAGTTAGGAATTAATTTCTTCTTTGTAAAATTTTAAAACCATTATTTTTAATTTAAATCTTACCCTCGTCATCACCCCAAGAATTTTATGAATACCCAACTATTACCTAGGTGGGATTTTGTTTAAATTGTTATTTTTATTCCAGGGTCTGTTCTTAAGGTTAGACTAAAATTTTACCCTAAAAGTTTTAGACTTAGTACTTAGATTTTGAACTAGGTGACACTAGGTTAGGGAAGTTGTTTAAGGATTTCTTAAGGCGTTATTGTCTTAGGGATATTCAGGATGCACCATGTGCTCCAAGGGTGCCACTCGCCTCGTTCATTTCCTTTGCGTGACGTGCCCTTCAGGATGCACCACATGCTCCAAGGGTGCCACTCGCTTCCTGTGTTTCTTTTGTGTGACGTGCCCTTCAGGATGCACCATGTGCTCCAAGGGTGCCACTCACCAACTTGACTGATTGGTAGACATATATAACCCCTTGAGTCAAATCTCCACCAGGTGAACTTGTGGGAGACTAAGGGCTCTAAGGAATAAGGCCCCCACCTTATTGTGTGCCCCTTAGAATCATCGTGACCGACTGTCGCAGTTTACCCTCACGGAATCGAGGATTCTCTCGAGCTAGGTAATTGTTAACCTATAGTTCGAGCCATGGTGATTGTTAACATCCCGCTCTGGCGCACTTACCTAACTTATTCTTTGAGGACACTTGCTCGCAAGTGATCTGGATTTATATGATGATAAAACTTTTCTTTCATTTATGATGCATTGAGTTATATGACAGGATGTTTTTACTGCCATGGTGTAGACAGGTGCTGCTGACTCTGTTTCTTTGAGTGTGCAGGGTGTCAGACCTGGAGGATGCAGAGGCATCTGTGGAACTCCCTTGGACTCTGGATTGAGTCAGGGAGTGGGGTATTTGAGTTGTTTCATTTAGGATGATATTGCTTCGTTTGATGATATACTATTGAT
>JZKD02S1971679.1:378806-389161 GCA_000966675.3 Picea glauca
ACTTTTTGTCTCATATTCAATTTCTCATAATTGATGCTAAAAAAGTGGCAAAGTTAACTTGTTATGAAATAATGTTTTGTTATGAACCAATGTTTTTCAATATTATTAAAATAAAATAGAAAATAATACTATTGAAAAAAATAAGCGTCATTCGAAATGGTGTTTAACAATTTTATATTCTTTATATCACTATATACCACTATCTTACTACTTCAAGTCAATATACTTGGAATAGAATTCACCAAATAGTTTGAGTGTTATACTTATCCAACATTAATAATTGGTTTTACTACATGACATTAAATTTCTGTATAAACTTTTATTTTAATTTACATGAAATTAAATTTCTATATAAATTAATATGGTAAATATAAAATTCATATTTTGACTTTGGAAGTCATAGTGAAAACTAAAGAACAAGTTTATATATTTCCATACACCTTAACAATCAAATGGTTAAGGGAGAATCTCTTCTCCTATAAACAACAGAATCTCCTACACAAATATCATGACCTTAAAAATAAATTATTATCATATAAAATAATAACAATCTAATGGTTAAGGGAGAATCTCTTATCCTATAAACAACAAAATTGTAATGAACTTCCTCGTAACGACGACCATTCTAGTAACAGGTGCAAATTTTTGTTGTTGTTGTTGTGTGTTTAAGGTGTGTGCGCGCGTGTAGAAGTAAAAACACACTTGACTCTACGTCGTCACTTGATGACCAACAAGACATAACCACGATGTTCATCACAAGAAGACTAAAGGAACGCGACGAGTAACTGCAAACAATATACGACCAAGGAATAAGGTGCACAACGCCAACACTTAGCGAAAAAGTAAACTGACTGCTAATTACGACTGACCTCCCACCCGTCCTACCCTGCAAGTTTAGGACCTCCATGACACATAAGAAACGCTCAAGCCCAGGTTCCCATCGCCTTTAACCATTTAAGGTCTCAGGGATGGCGACTGTTCTAAGGAACATGGAGGTGTCTACATCCCACCCGACACAACAGACCAAGCAACCAACAGATCACAATCAAGTACAACATAAGTAAGAAGAACAATTACGCCCCTTACGAAAGGCGTGTGACCCAAGGACTCCAACAACAAATACCCAAGTTCACATTACTTAAATGAACAACTTTCCTTATTTAATAAAATTTAAAGGTTTATGGCACTTAGTTCAGGGCATCCTCATTTTATAAGTCGTCAACGTTGAAGTTCCTTAGCATTTTAATGAAATAGCAGTGTTATTACATTTTGTAAGATATCAACACTAACTTTTGTTTATTTCCACAAGAACTAACCCTTCTTTTACCTTATAATTAAATTGCAAAGCACAACCTTACAACTTAGTAACCCACCATATTACAAGGATAAATTTCTAGTCCGAAAGTCACCTTTATTTATGCTACAAGATCCTTTCCTTCACATCATTAATAACAGTGTCAATGACTCTATTTTTAAGTAAGCATATTGGCATTCATAAACGCAACATTAATCTCAATTACCACTTTTAAATCTAAAATTAATTACAACATTCCATGATCAGATACAACATTTAATTATAGTATGAAGACTGCATTCTATAAGTACAACTTTTAATTATTCATTTCATCCTGTAATATTTAATATGAACTACCAACTTCTATAATTAATTACGACACTTAATTATAAATTGAAAGCTGCAATACTATAATGACCATATTAACTTGTAACTGTCGTTGCAACTAAATAACAATGACTATGTTACTACCATGTTTTAATAACCTTAGAAATGCTTATATACTATAAACAATAACTTTAAACATGATCAACTCTGCATTTCTACTGTCATAACCTGGCCATTAAGAAATTATGAATTTAAATTACAGTAACTCTTCGCATCCTCAACTATAGCCATCTATTACCGGACCTTATATCAACATTCCATTACATCACTTGACAACAACCTTACCATCTGCACTGACATCACGCAATTCTTTACATTGGTCAAATCCTAAAAAAATTAACATCTCTTTCTTTTACATTCAATTCATTACATTCACGGGAATGATAAGTATCAAGCTTTTAGTAGGGGGAAAACTGAAATAAATCATTGCTAGTTAATCTACGCTAGCTGTAAATAAACCACTCACATTCCAGCAAATATCGAGGTCATAAATTATGAAGGAAAGGCATAACTATGTGGCTAAAGGTTTCGACAGCGTTATTACAGATTGGTGGAAGAACCTGGTTGTCTAGTTATAACCACCTGATTGCTGTCGTAAATTATATTTGATAACGAAAATTAAAGGTGCATTGTCATAACTGTGTTAGGTTAAGCAATGCCTAAATTTTTCTATAAGTTATTCTACACTTAAATAATGGGCTAAATGCTGTCAAACGAAAGGGCTTTAAGTATTGAAGGAGGTAAATGGTCGTTTCAAATTCTGCATTAAGTTAGAATCTGTTTTTTTTTAAAAAGGGGTTACAAGAAGGCCTACCGATGTCATCAACAACTCACAGATTGGATAACTTTATTCTCAATACAATTGGATATAACTAAGCGTAGCACACCCCTCCACCAAATGAACAGTATCTTGCAATTTTGAAACAGAAATGGAGTTTCTATTGCTTAAGACGAATGGACACAAAATGAAGGCCACGACAAGTGTAACTGGTTACCAAATGGAGGCGATGGATACGCTGTTTTGCTAACCTGGGCTCTCAACGGTAAAAACCCTAACTCTATCTTCATAAACCAATCTGTCATTCTCTAAATTCAACGTTAAACTTGATTCAACATTTAGTATTTAATATTTATACGACCGTCAGTACTTTATTACAGCATTAATTATAATGAAAAACTGGTAGACTATAATGAACCATTAAGTATGTGTTGCAACATTGAATATCTATTATTGAATACCACATTTTATAATTGATTACAACGTTTATTATAGAATGAAAACTGACAGTGTAAATCTGACAACATTAACTCTTGCTTTACACCATTTACATTTAATTATTATTTCCAACATTCTAGAGATTGTGCCAGCGTTGAATTATGGAATGCGATCTGGTTTATATGGTGATATCATCCAATTCCATATTCCAGACATACTTTACCATTACGAGATTGATAGACAAAATATGAGCATACTTTAAATGCCAATCAACTTACTGGGCAGTAAATAGAAAACCCATGGCATTCGCAAACTGACAGGCCAGGATTAAAGGAGGCACACCATACTGAAAGGGAAAGGATCCAGCACTGCAACAGGTAAGGGATTTAATAGAGGCGCACCCAAAATGCAACCAAGGATGCAGGGAATCGAAGAGTTTAATTAACAAAGTTTTACAGGTGGGATTGATTGAAATTCCAACTCTGGTTCCACGTCCTTCAAGGCCTGTGAGTTAGAAAGAAGGCTACGCAGTTCCCAGAGAAAAATGAAAGATGCGAACAGTTGAAATGAGCTAGAAAAGGGCACGCAACTGTCATTGAAAAATGAAGATGCGCACCAATTGAAGAGTTATCTAAAATGGCAGAGGAAACCAACAGAGAGAGGAAAAAAACAAAAAGGCCATATTGAACTCACTTATGCAGATACATTCCGGGTAGCCAATCCAGATTTAACGCAGACCAAAACTAAAATGCAGGTAGAACACCCCATAACAATGGCAAGCGCCAACATAACAGAGTACAGTATGCCCCGTAACAATGGAAAAACGCCAGTATACAGTGCCCCCCTAAAAATGCCTAGTAACAGTGCAACGTCCATTAGACAGGCAAAAAAAAAAAGAAAAGGCCCATCATCTCAAGAATTACCCACATTAAAAATGAAAAACGCCTGAATACATTCTAGTGAGACACAGACCATTGAAACATCAAACGCGGAGTAAAAAAAAAAATGAATGGCCAGATCATAAGTGAATTGCCAGATCTAGTTTTAATTCCGTAATATATCAGCATGCGAGATTGCCAGACCAACCTTTTTAAGAACATTACAATCATCTTACAGTTCCCAGCTTAATATCAAATGCAATATACTCAATAAATTTAACGAGCGTACCTTTTTCCTGGTGCTTGCCTTATACGTTGTCCGTGCCTCAATCGAAGTTCGCACTCCCTGCCGCTCCCGCTTGTCGACCTAGAAAGCTCACTGGTACCTCCCAGCCAAACGCGAGGGGTACTCTGCTTCCCCCTTCACCCCCCGAGACGCAAAGGGGCCACACAAGAACCAGAGATAACACAAGCTTCTGAGCTCGCCTCCATGGCTGAGCTACCACTCAAACTCAGCTGAGATAGACCCAACTCCTCACAAGAAAATCCGTCAAACCACAATTCGGCAGCGTAACATTACGCTCATCGTTCCTCCCCTTTTTCCTTCCTTTCCCTTCTTTTATAGAAAAATGAGACCCACCTACTCTCCTAATTATTAATTAATTAATTTTTTTAATGACCAACCTCTAAACAATCTCCGTCGTCCAAGTGTCACTCATCCCTAGGGTTCTCCAATAATTAAATTCTTTTTAATAATTAAACGACTAAATTCCCTCACTCCACCAAAATCACTCCTTAAATTTCTCCTAGGGTTCCTAGATCCCCTCTCACGCTTTTAATCACTTTCCTAAAATGAAGTTTTGAATTTTAGTAACTCCTAAATGCTGATTCCTTTTTGCTTTTTACCCTATGTCTCCTACTTTCCATTTTTTTTGAAGTTTCCTTTATCACAAGTTTCCTCATATTTATTCCTTTTTTTTTTCCCTCTCTTTATTATTATTTTATTATTTTTATTTTTATTATTTATTTATTTATTTACTTATTTATTTATTTTTACCCAAAATGATAACTGCACTTAATAGTCTTTTCAATAATTATTTAAAAGCCTACATTTGTACTCCCACTCTTTAAAAATTTTAATTCTTCTTTTAAAATTTAAAAACCCCGTGATTCAATTAATTTATCCCCCTCATCACCTTACCCCCCTTAGTTTAAGAGAGTTAATTGACTTACAGGAGGGTTTTAGTTTACGCCCTAGGTTTATTTTGTAGGATCTTTGCTTAGGGCGTGTCAAAATTTGTCTTAGAGATTTTTTGATTTGAACAGGGCGTCAATTTAATTAGGGGAGTCGTTTTTAAGAATTTTATCAGGCGTTTAATGTCTAGGGTCATCTAGGTGGTCTCATCATCATCATCCATGCGACGTTCCCTTCAGGACGCACTACGTGCTCCAAGAGTGCCACTCGCCTCGTTTGCCTCTGTGGCGCGACGTGCCCTTCAGGACGCACCACGTGCTCCAAGGGTGCCACTCACCCACTGGTGATTATTTTGCACCACATGCCCTTCAGGATGCACCACGTGCTCCAAGGGTGCCACTCGCTGGCTTGACGGATTGGTAGACTCTAAAACCCCTGGAGTTAACAGTCCGCCAGGTGAGCTTGTGGGAGACTAAGGGCTCTAAGGAATAAGGCCCCCACCTTATTGCGCACCCCTTAGAATCATCGTGAGCGACTGTCGCAGTCTTCCCTCACGACATCGTGGATCCTCTCGAACTATGTAATCATTAACCTACAGTTCGAGCCACGACGGGAGTTCTAGTAGGCTGTGGCAGGGTTGTTGTCCACACCTCTCCCTCAATTTCTCTGGAACTCGTGTGTGGCCCCTTTACTCCATATGTGAGTCCGGTCGGCAAGCTATCATCAGCCTGCATCATCAACCATCATGTCAGATCATGTCAACAACATATCATATAATCAATAGCATATCATCAAAACAAAACAATATCACCGTAAATGAAACAACTCAAATAACCCACTCCCTGACTCAATCCGGAGTCCAAGGGAGTTCCACCGATGCCTCTGCATCCTCAAGGTCCGAAACCCTGCACACTCAATGAACTGAGTCAGCAACACCTGTCTACACCAAGGTAGTAAAAACATCTTGTCATGTAACTTAACGCAATAAATGAAAGAAAAAGTTTTATCATCATAGAAATCCAGATCACTTGCGAGCAAGTGTCCTCAAAGAATAAGTTGGTAAGTGTGCCAGAGCGGGATGTTACATACACCCCCTCTTGGTATAAACTTCGTCCTGAAGTTTCTCATTATAAATGTCGAAATAAATGTACCATAATATCATAAATACCATAGTATCATAAGTCTATCTATCAAACAAAAATGGAAACTGCTGGCGCATATCATATGCATCCTCCCAGGTCGCCGAGTGTGGACTATAACTATCCCACTGGACCTTGACCTGATCTACCGTTAGATGTCATAACTGTCGAACGCGATGATCTAAAATGCGGACCGGCTCAGACATGAGCGCTCCATCATCCGATACCTGCAAGGAACTCATGTCAATCACATGTGTAGGATCACTAACATAATGTCTCAAAACAGATACATGAAAAACATCGTGCATACGCCTCAAAGAATCAGGCAAGGCTAGTCGATAGGCCACAGGCCCCTTTCTTTCCATAATCTCAAAAGGTCCCACGAACCTAAGAGAGATTTTATCTCCCTTTCCAAACTTGATCGAACTCTTATGCGGTTTAACCCACAAGAAGACTCGATCGCCGACCTCGTAACTACGGTCGACTCGGTGTGCATTGGCATAACTCTTCTGTCGATCCTGTGCTTCTTTTATCCTTTGTCTTATGGTTTGCATTTGCTCTTCCATCTCTTGGATCGCTTCTGGTCCCACCAAGACCCTATCGTCAAGCCGATCCCAACTCAAGGGCATCTGACACGGTCGCCCATATAAAAACTCAAAAGGCACCATCTTAATGGTGCTCTGGTAACTGTTGTTATAAGCGAACTCTACTAGAGGCAAGAATTCCTCCCAACGCTTTTGTTGGTCCATCACGTACATGCGCAACATGTCTTCCAAGGTTTGGTTCATACATTCTGTCTGTCCGTCAGTCTCTGGATGATACGAAGTACTAAAGTTAAGTTGAGTTCCCAAGGCCTCCTAGAAACTTGTCCAAAATCATCCAGTAAACATCGATCCTCGATTAGATATAATCTTCTTAGGCACGCCATGCAGCCTCACATTATCACTGATGAAAAATCTCTCTATGTAAGGTTCCTGATACATCGTACGCATCGGAATAAAGTGAGCATTCTTTGTCAGAGTGTCAACTACTACAAAAATCGAGTCGTGTCTCCTTGCCGTCAGTGGCAATCCAACAATAAAATCCATCGAAATGAATTCCCATTTCAATTCTGGAATGGCATGGGGTTGCAGTAATCCTGTCGGGTGTCTATGTTCAGCCTTTACTTGCTGACACTTGAGACATCTGGCCACAAAGTTGACTATGTCAGCCTTCATTCCTTTCCAGAAGAATAAGGGCTTAAGTTCTGCCCTCATCTTCGTAACTCCCGGGTGAGCCATGTAAACTGCTCTATGAGCCTCTCTCAGGATCAACATCCTCAACTCGTCATTGGGCGGTACATAAATCTGACCTCTGATACCATATGTAACGGACTGCCTCGTTACGACGACCATTCTAGTAACAGGTGCAATTTTTATTTATTTATTTATTTTTTTTTGTTGTGTGTTTAAGGTGTGTGTGCGCGTGTAGAAGTAACAACACACTTGACTCTACGTCGCCACTCGATGAACAACAAGACGTAACCACGACGTTCATCACAATAAGACTAAAGGCACACGACGAGTAACTACAAACAATATACGACCAAGGCATAAGGTGCACAACGCCAACACTTAGCGACAAAGTAAACTGACTGCTAATTACGACTGACCTCTAAATCTCAATAACCCATCGCTTTCAAAGGTAAATCCCTCATATCGTGGTACCATCATAGTGTTTTGTCCAATAAAATCCTCGACTTCCTTGTACCAGTCATCCTCATGTTGTAAAGAAAAAATCTTCTCACGTATATTCGTCTGAAGAGGCAACACTAAAAATATGCGTGGCCTCTGACTCAAAGCATCTGCCACTAGGTTCACTGTTCCCTTCATGTAAGTAATCTCGAAGTCGAACTCGCTAAGCAATTCCGACCAACGTCGTTGTCGCGCGTTCAGGTCGCTTTGCGTGAAAATGTGTTGTAGTCCACAATGATCAGTCTTTAATTCAAATTTTCNTCCAACAAGGTAGTGTCTCCATACCTTTAAGGCATATACTATGGCTAATAACTCCAAATCATGCGTCGCGTATTTTTCCTCATGCCTTCTTAGTTTCCTCGAAATGTAAGCGATCACTCATCCGTCTTGCATCAAGACTCCGCCCAAACCTTCTTTGAATGCGTTAGTGCATACCAAGAAGTCTACGTCCATGTCAGGGACCTTTAGTATCGGTGTTGTTTTCAACAACTCCTTAAGCCTCCTAAATGCTTCCGCGCATTTCTCTGTCCACACAAACTTCTTGTTTTTCTTCTGCAACTTCGTTATCGGACCTGCTATCTTTGAAAATTCTTCGACAAACCCTCAGTAGTATCCCGCTAAGCCCATAAAACTACGCACTTCGGTGACATTCATCGGCGCAGGCCATTCCATAATAGCCTCAACCTTGGCCGGATCCACGGCGATACCTTCACCGGAGATGACATGCCCTAAGTAGTGAATCTTCGATTGATAGAAAGAGCATTTGGATAGATTTCCATATAATATGTTCTCTCGCAAACATTGTAGTACCAAGTGCAAGTGCTTGTCATGCTCCTCCGTCGTCCGAGAGTAGATCAAAATATCGTCAATGAATACTTGGATGAACTTGTCCAAGTACTTGCGAAACACCCCATTCATCAAGCTCATAAATGCCCCTGGGGCGTTTGTCAGTCCAAACGGTAAAACAGTAAATTCGTAATGTCGAAATCGTGTCTTAAAGGCGGTCTTAGGGACGTCATCCTCCTTGATCCATAACTAGTGATACCCTGATCGCAAATCGATCTTAGAGAACACCGTCGCACCCTTCATCTGATCAAATAGATCGTCAATTCTTGGTAAGGGGTACTGATTCTTGATCGTAGCCTTGTTCAGTTGATGATAGTCAATGCAAAGCCTCCACGATCCATCCTTATTCCGAATGAAAATAACTGGTGCACCCCACGGTGACACACTAGGACGTATCAATCCCAGGTCCAACAACTCCTTCAGTTGCATTTTTAACACTTGCAACTCCGGGGTCGACATTCGATAAGGCGTTCTCGCTACTAGTTCAGTCCTCGGTTTTAGGTCTATAGTAAACTCCAATTCTCTTTCTAGCGGCATCCCAGGCAACTCCTCTGGAAATACGTTCGCAAATTCCTTCACCACCGAAAGGTGTTCTAGACCTTCTGCTACTCCCTTTTCGTTTAGCACAAGGATCGCATAAAGCTTGCACCCCTTGCGCATACTCTTCCATAACTATAAGGAAGAGATGAACCTCAGGGATACTCGTTGGTTCTATCCTACTATCACACATCTCTGTCCTTCATCATCGACTAAGCTCAACCGTTTTGTCTTGCAGTTGAGTATCGCCTCATGCGATTCCAACCAATCCATGCCAATCACAACATCATAAGATACTAAGATCATGATGTATAAGTTGACCCTCGTGAAAAACTCTCCCAGGTTAAGGGCATAGCTTGTGACCTTTCCTCTGACCTTCTGTTTGGTTCCCGAAGCCATCTCTACGAAGCTAAACTCATCCTATTCGACTGCCTTTACCTTAATCCTTTTCAGCGCTGCACCAGAAATAAAACTCTCAGTAGCACCTGGGTCTATCAAAATACTAAGGGTCTGGTCAGCGACAGTACCTGTCATCTCGAGCACAGTTGACTGGTGTTCTGCCTGATGGTTATTCACCGCTGCACGAATCCGATGGGCCCTACCCATATCCCCCACCGTAGCAGGTCTAGCTGATCTGGACGCCCTGGTCCTTTCCACCAGACAGTCGCGCTGGTAATGTGGCTCCCCACACGTCCAACACCCCTTCTTTGGCCCAGTAGTCCTGGTGCCTGAAGTAGAATATGACTACCCACCAGCTTGGAAACCTGGTCTGTTCTGTTGAACAGGTCTAAACTACTGCTGCTGCGAGTGACGCTGTTACTGCTGCTGTGGTCCTTGGTAAGGTGTCCGCTACTGAGGTGGCAGTCATCGTGGTGTAGAAAAAGTGGATCCCCTCTAGAAGCCACGATATCCCGGCATATGTCTCGTCGGTGTTTGATGCTGTGGTGCACCAGCAGAACCTTTCCCTGCTGGTCTCGATGGAGTCTTGGTCTGACCCCCGCTGATAAGCTCCTCTTCTGCTATGAGGGCCTTTTGGACAGCGTCGTGCAAGGTTTGAGGCATCAGAATCCTAACCTTTGCACGCAGGCTACCGTTAAGGCCAAACACGAACCTGTTGACCTTGAGCTTCT
>JZKD02S1971679.1:407122-440756 GCA_000966675.3 Picea glauca
AAGGTAGTAATCAGCGAGCTCCTTCGTAATGTCCAGATGAGAGAGCAGGGTTGTGCCTTGGGCATTTTCTAGTTTGGTTATGAGATTGATGAAATGCCTCTGGATCATTGATCAGTGGAAATACTTTGTGTTTTTTTCCCCCTCTTTTAGCCATTGAACCCTGGATTTTTGTCTCGATAGGATTTTTTCCTGTTGTATCCTTTCTTCCAATTGTTGTCTGGTGCTCTGTTCCTATTATTGCTGATTTTGGGTATATCCTATTTGGATGGCTTGTTGTTGAAGGGATTCTAGTTTTTGTTCCAATAGTTTTCTCTCTTGGAAAATGTTTCCAAAGACTTCTTTGTTCCTCTATCGCATCTGCTTCTTGAAGTATTTGAGTTTTTTCTAAAAGCAATACATTTTGGTTCCCTACCAAATCATTGTCACAACCCACCAAAGATGAGCCATCTTATGGAATTCAGGATGGGAGAGCTAGAACTTTTCAAACCTGAAGGGTTTGAGCTTGGGGGAAGCCATTGTATCCATCCACGGCTGAATAGGCTAGTGGTCCAAGCCCACTTTTGGGAGGATATTGGACTCTACTAGAGGGCCTTCCAGGAGGAGGGTCTCAAAGAGAAGAAAATGGTCAAGTCTGTAGGAAATCTGTTGGGGTCCCGTGTTCTTGTTCGTCCAAGTGAAGGCTCCATTTCCATTCTCTAAGTATACCAGTTTGTGTTGTTCTGGAAGTTCCTGGAATATTATGATATCTTGTTCCAATCTTTTCTTGCACCCCCTTTTTTCCTCCAGCGTGAGGATCATGTTGAATTCACCGCCCGCGATCCACCTTTGATTGTTGGCTAAGGAGCTAAGATAAGATAATTGCTGAAGGAAAAATTATTTTTACAACATGGTTTGCGGCCCATAGGCATTGGTAATCCATCCATATTTGTCTGAACCTATTTCTGAATAGTGGGTTGTGAGTGTGCTTGGAGTCAAGAGACCTTGGTTCAGAATAATAGAGTTTGGGTTCTAGAGGATGGAAAGGCCTCCTGCCACTCCTTTCAAGTCTATGTGGTAGGAGTTGTAGTTGTGCCAACATTTTTTGAAGATTGCTTCCATGATTTGTCCTGCGCATTTTGTCTCCTGAAGGAGAAGGATGTCTGGGTCTTCTATTTAGATGCAGCTTCAAAGGGTCCTTTGATTGGATCTTCCATTAAGGGCCCCTAATGTTCCATGTGATGACTTTCATGATTTAATAGTTGGGTGGGTGGGAGAAGGAGATCTCTAAGTGCTTTTGTATCTGTCCTGAGTTGATCATATAATTTCCAGTCTCCTTAATGAGTTGTTGCACCGTTTTCCTGCCTCTCCTTTTTCTTTCTTTTGTGTTTCTTCTTGGATCTGGGTTTGGGTCTCCTTTTATTCCTAGTATTGAGGTTTCTCCTACTGATGAGTCTAGAAAAACCTCATGGACTTTCCTTAGTTGATCTTCTGGAAAAGTTTGCAGGTATTTCTTATTTAGAGATTCTTCCAGTCTGTCCAAGTCTACTACTACTAGGTCCTGTTCATTTGTTT
This sequence comes from Picea glauca, assembly GCA_000966675.3. Taxonomy (NCBI): domain Eukaryota; kingdom Viridiplantae; phylum Streptophyta; class Pinopsida; order Pinales; family Pinaceae; genus Picea; species Picea glauca. Next base: position 408,674 of record JZKD02S1971679.1, read on the forward strand.
CCATTATTGTGCCTTCATCCTTTTCAAGTTCTCTTCCTGAGTCTGAAGGAAGAGAAGTGTGGCACAAGGTATGCTAGGAAGGATCTGCCTGAGGTATTCGATTTTCCTTGCCACTGATTTCTTCAACCTCCGATGCTTTAAGGGGGTTTTCCACCTTCTCTACCTCTGGTAGATTAGTTAAAGCATAAAAGGAATTAGTACTGTTATTTTTCTAGTTATTGTTGGTTGTTGTTTTCTTCTACATCCGCTTCCTGCGTGTCTTAACCTGCGTGAAGTCATCCTTTGGCTTCTCTTCTTTAGATGGCTTGGGGGAGGCGTTGAGGGGTCATTCTCTGAAGAGATCCCATGCTCGTGGCACTTTATCATCTGAAATGTATATGTTCGTAATCTATAGTTTCTTCCCACTCCTCATCTTGATACTCTCTAGAGTTACCATGCTTAGTAGGGCCTTAGATCTGTCCATGTAAACACATATTCTGGCATAGGAGGTGTACTTCCTATGCTTGGTGGCTTCAAAGGATTTAACATATTTACTTAGAGTGTTACCTATGCCTGATAATATTTTTTCAAGAAAAAACTCTGGGGGGTAGGGTGTAGAGACAGATCCATACTAGGGCATATGCAAAGTTCTCTTTCTCTGGGCATAAGCCTTTAGTCTAGAATCTCAGATATAGTCCCATCAAGGTGTAGAAGTAGGGGCCCCCTTCAAATACCATATATATTTCCTCCAGATTGTAGAATATGACTGTGAGGAAACCCTTGGAGCTCAGCTGGAGCTCGTAGTATCCCTTAGGGTTCCAACAGGCTTTAATACAATCAGCTAGGTCTTTTTCTGTGGGCCAAAGGCCTAGTAATTTTTTTATGAGGGCATGGTCGCTCATGAAATAGGTGTGCTTGCCTGTTTGGTTTCTTTTTATGGTGTATCGTGGTGTTGTCGGGGCCTGTGGTATGCATTTTCTTGGTATCTAGGATTGAACAACTTTTGGATGCGAGGAATCTGCATCCATGTTCGTGACTGTACCTCCTTGCATTTCATCTCGCATGTACTAATCTCGCAGGTGGTGAGGAGGTTCAAAAAATGGTCTACATGCACAAACGTTCTGTGGATCATTCGGTGCAATGTTTTGATAGGAGGGGGCTTCCGCCCCACCTTCAACAGACATGTTGTTAGACCGATCAGAGCCTTGGTGCAGAGAGCATCAGGTGGATGTAGGAGTGTTCAATGAGGAGGATGGGGGGGGGTTCATGAATGCATGAAACCCTAGTTGCAGAGTGCACTCCCGAGAACATACATATTATATATATCATGATAGCATTATTATTATTTGTATTTAATCACAAGGTGTACATGAGAATACAAGAGGAAATGGTTAAGATATTGAGTGAAGAAAGTTGGGACGATGTTAAACTCAACTATCCAGATTCAAGCTCTACAACAATATTGAAACAATTTTTTGTTGCATTCAAAAAAGTATGTTGATTTATTACATTCCTATTATTCATTTGTAAGTTAATTTATTTTTATTTTAATAGTTATAGATATATAACTATATGTTTATTTTTTCATTAAAGATGTCAAAGAAGAATGCATATGAAGTACCTGAAACTTTCAAAATTTTTATTCAAAAAGACAAGTTTGAAAGAGAAAGAAGGATGTGTGTTCAAACTGTTGAACTTGATGACACCCTTGATCACTAAATTTGGAATGGTCTTGACATTGTTCAATATAAAGTGATATTAGGTGATCGTGAACAACTTGAAAATGTTATTTCTAAAAATGAATACTCCCTAGTTATTGTGGACATCCCTCATGGTTATAATATCGAAAACATTGGATATGATACTGAGTCTTATACTTACCAATCTTTCAATAAAGTGGTTGTGGGATTTACATAAGTCACAACCTCACCATTTTGGAGATTTCTAGTATTTCAGCTAGACACACAACAATGATTAATAAAATCAGGCTTCAAAGGAAAAAAGAAGAAGACAAGGATGTCGTTTAGTTGGTAATATATTTAAAGTGTATGTTTAGCAATTAAGATGAGAAAACAATTTTATTAATTCACAAGTTAATTGAATTTTCACTTATTTATGTTACACAAAAAAACCTAATATTCATAGCTCCAATAGAGAAACATTAAAACATGATTTTGAGAGTATACATCTTGCAACCTGGACAAAAGATGATTCTTATAATTCTATTCTTGTCAATGTAAAGGATGGAGAGACTCCTAGTAGTTTATTGGTATACAATGTTGTGGTTAGAAGGATAACATATGAGGAAAAGGATTTTGAAAGGAGAGATGCTTAATATTTATCAAAAACCACAAGCATTAAATAATTATCTTATATATGCATTTTCAAATGAAGCAGATTGGGCCCAAAGGGGTTAGATCCAATGATGAAAATAGAGGAGTTTTTCACCATTTGGAAAGGTTCAATTGTTGTGAGTGCCTAACATGGAGCCATGGGGGCACCTTGAGGTAGTGGTCAAACATGTGGTTGAACACAGAGATATTATATTAAATAATATCGTGACTTCTGTACACATTAGTGGATCAAATTCAACGCCCATGTCCTCCAAATAAAGTCCCTGAAGTGTAGGACAGTCAATGATAGAGTGTGATGCTAAGGCACTTCGTGATGTTAAGTCAGCAGTTCGAAACCTGCTGGGAAAAAAAACCAGCCATGTTAAGGTTTTGTGTGGCTCACGATGTTTGCAATCCCCGAGTGATTTTGACAGCTTAGATGCCCCTGAGTCACGATTACTCAAGCCATAGGCTAGTCCTCCAGGTCATAGACAAAGTAGCAAACAAACAAAAATGAAGGAGATTGAGTTTTGTATTTGTTCTTGGGTTCATGTAAGAATTATGATCTACCATTTATGAAATCATACTTCAATCTTATATTATTTTTAATTGATGTATTTTTCTAGTATTTAACTTCATTATTTATTTTGTATTTGGTGATTAGGTACAACATTAGTGTGTTGCTTACAAAAAGGAAGAATTTGCATAGCCATTGAAAGTGACCCAATGTAGTGCAATTTTATTCAACAAAGAATTAATGTTATTATAGCTCTTCCAAATGAAATGCAAGAATTTTTCTTGAGGAAAGGAGACTTTAGTGAATCAAAAGTAGAAAAAATTTCAAAGGAACCTAAGGTACCATTAGGAGGAATGATTGGAAAGGATATGTTTGGAGAACTGGTGGATATCAATGACCCAATGGAAGAGGAAAATGACACAATGGAAGCAGAAAATGACGGATGAGAATGATGAATTTGGGATATATGATATTTTTTATTAGTTTTAAGATTGCCTTGATGACGATGTTCAATTTTGCAAAATTTTTATGAGCTATAACTGTAATATTTTGACTCTCATATTTTAAAATAAGAATGAATATGAATCTATTGTTTTTTGTTTTTTTTCAAGTAAGAAGTAATTTATATTAAGGTCCTCCAAAATTCCGGTTGGTGTGCCACATTACATCCATAATCAAAATAGCTACACTGGACTACCCCAACAACGGGGAAACCAGTCCAGCCAGCCTAGAAAGTATGCGAAGCAGTTCTAAAACTAAAAAGGAAAGTTTGGAAGAACTGTTCTTCCAATAAGACTAACTAAAACTAACAGAGTTTGCATATAAGAACATAATTAAACACCTGGCTGGTAACCCTGACCCATGGCTGAGAGGTCACCCGGCCAAGGTTCCTCCTCTATGTAGGTCGACCCTGAGTCCCACATCATCTCGTCAGTCAGATTATCCATTGCGCGCTTGGCTTTGGTCGTCTCCAACTGCTGCTGTCGAGTTGTTGAATCTGCCTTCACCATCCTGCAATTGGTGCGCTCCAACCCAAGCTTCTCTACACTTTGTTCCTTGACGTTGCCTTCCCCGGTTGTTGTGCAAGGCATCTCCCCTGAGGTTGCTCCATTCGGATAAGAGGGAAAGGATTCGCTCATGGAGGCCAGGAGTTGAAGGAGAGTCACAACCTTATCATTCGTAGAGTGCAATCGAAAGTGGAGTTCGTCCACCCCCTGACGTAATTCAAACACCAGGCTGTAGATATTATCTAGACTGTCCCAGAGCTGCATGCCATTGCTGGAGATAGGATTCTGGTGATCATAATTCCCTGGCCTGCGGGGAGGAGGGGGTCCTTTTGAAGAGCTCCGGGGGGGATCAACGACGGGTGGCAAGACAGGTACCGGCTCTGTGGAGGTGGAGAAAAGACGGGGAGGATTATTTTCTACCCAAGGGACAATTTCCAGAGAGTGAGGCTGCGAGCCAGGAGGCGAGAATGGGGGCCTGCGAGGCCTCCAAGGAGAGCCCCTCCTTGGCCTCCCTCTCTCGCGGGGCATTGGATCGTTCGTGGAAACAAGTTGCGATAGCTCAGAGTGGATGGTGTGGAGACGGAGGAGGCTAGCAGAGAGCCAGAGGAAGCGGATAATGTCAGCCCAAGAATGCAGAGGGAGACGCTCATCGCCTCTTGACCCGAGACGGGAGCGATGTAACTACGAGAGAGCCATACTATGACATTCAAAATAAAGGGATGGCGCATACAAGAGCAATTACATCACCTGGTATCGTTTTAATGCTGGAGGGAGGTGACGACAGTCGGCATGGGCCCATCACGTGGCCTCATGCCTAGTGGGCTAGTGTCGACCTCCTCCTCATGCCAAGTGTAGTCCACTATCACCCCATCTAGGGGATGGTTTGTCGAATCAGCCCTGCAGATGCAACATTGTAGGACTGGGTGATCAGGGTCCCTATTTGAGTCGCATAGAAGCTCTGGTCCACTCCAGGTAGTGCCTAAATTAGCTAAATCATCTGCCACTTGATTCGCTTTCCTTCTAATGTGGGACGGGATGATAGCTTGATTTGACTGCAATAAATCTAAGAGAATCTGTAGCCCAAGGGAGAGTCTCCAACTGGGCGCCAGTCTGTCCGGATGCACTCCATTTAGCATTCGACGCAAGAGGTTGATTATGATTTGAGAGTCCCCCTCGACAATAAGCTTAGTGAATCCATTTTTGCGGGCTAGGTTCAGTCCTTTGAGAAGACCCCAGAGCTCTTTTGTGTTTTTTTTTGAGTGCCCGAGGAACCCTGCACTTATGATCGAGATGTGTCCAAGATGGTCGCGGAAGACAACCCCATAGCCTGTAGCTCTAGGGTTTCCCTTTGAGGCTCCGTCGAAGTTAAGCTTGATATAGCCCTCTGGGGGAGGAGACCAGAAGGAGGGACTTCGGAATGTAGGTGGGCAAGTAATGGGTACCGGGAGAGGGGGAGGCGACGCCCATTGTTGAAGGATGGGGCATTCATAAGGCGAGCCATTCAAATCTGCCTCAGTCCATCGCTGGATGTTGATCGTTTCCAAGATATTACTGTGGCAGAAATGCCAGCATTCCTGCCACGGGAGGGAGTGGCCTTTGAAAATTCTTTTGTTCCTTTCCTTCCAGGTCTACCATAGGATAAATCCTGGAATGAGTTTCCAAATGCGGTTTAAAATGGGGGATTGGAAGGCCCCATCCCTCGAGTTCATTAGCGTCTCCTGAATACAGTCCCTATTGCGGTATGAAGTGCACATGATAAGCATCTCTTGGTCCCCAAACTTGGGCAGTATAGGGGCATGTATTGAGGAGATGGTTCAGAGTTTCCTCTTCTTCTCCACATAGAATGCATATTGAGGGCCCCAAAAAACCGTGTTTCATTAGATTATCCCAAGTCAGAATGCTTGAGTGGAGAACGAGCCAGAGGAAGAGAGTGACTTTTGGCTAGTGCTTGAGATTCCACAATTTCTGCCAGGCTGTTGTATTCGGGATGAGGTCTGTTAAAGTCTTGACAAAGTAGGCTTCCTGCGTACTGAAGGTGCCCTGTGGTCGGTATCCCCATCTGAGGATATCCTCCCCCTCAATTTTGGGTATTTTCCTTTCGGCCATCTCCTTTTGCCAGGGTTCCAAGTCCACGTGTGCCCCCAGATTGAAATGTTCCCTATCCAAGTGCCAGCATTGCCAGGTGTCCTCCTGGGTAATTTCCTGCCAGTAGTAAGCTACTGTTGTTAGGCCCACTTGAATAGCCTGGGGGAAGATGTCGCGGGCCCAATCTTCAGTAGCCAGGACTGGCCATTGCTGCCATGAGTCTTGCCAGAAAAGCATTGTCTCCCCATTCCTAATCTCCCAGAAGGCATGCCGGGTCACCAGCTGTCTGTTCTGCTTGGCCACAGTCCAAATTAGGGAGCCCGGGTTGTCCCCAGTCCATCTAATAAGGTTCCTCTTGGCTACATTTGGTGCATATTTCTTCCTCCAAAGTCTGGCCCAGAGGTCCTTGGGATGTTTTAGACAGCGCCACCAAATTTTAGCACTAAGGATCTTATTCATGATCAAGGGGTCCCTTAGACCCAGGCCACCTTGTTCCTTTGGGCAGCAAAGTTTATCCCAACTGAACAGCGCCATATTCTTCCCTGTGTTGAGGTCGTGCCAAAAGAATTTTATTTGAAGATTTTTGATGGTTGAAAGGACAAATCTGGGAGCAACCAAGGCTGAGAAATGATAGATCAGGAGGGCCTGAAGAACATCTCAGAGAAGAGTAAGGTGACTAGGGAGGTTTAAGACTCAATAGGTCCAGGATGAAATCCTTTTGGTGAAGGAGGTGAGTAGTTGCTCCGAGGAGGAGTTCCAGAGGGCATTGTCAATAAGGGGGATTCCCAAATACTTGGACGAAAGGGATATTCAGGTAAAACCTAAGACCTCAGAGATATGACACTGGATAGGAGGGGGTGTGTTGAAGAAGAAGATTTGGGATTTTTCCTTATTGCAGTTCAGGCCCAAGGCCTCTGAGAAAGAGTGGAGAATCTCCAGAATAGCGTTGGCCTCTCGGACCGTTGGGCTGCCCATCAGGAGAGTATCATCCATGAACTGGCTGTACGAGATAGGTGGGGAGATACCATGCAGGGGTATACCGGTCAAAAGGCTATGTTCCACTGCAACATGTATTGAATGGCTGCGACCTTCAGCTAGAATGATGAAAAGGAAGGGGGAAAGAGGATCCCCCTGTCTAATTCCTCTAAAGGGGGAGAAAGGTCGAGAGGGGACACCGTTGATGAGCAATGAGAAGAAGGCTGTATAGGTAAGATTCATAATCTATCTCACCCAGCTCTGATCAAAGACAAAGGCTAAGATCATTTCTCGCATAAAGTCCCAACTTATCTTATCAAAAGCTTTAGAAAGGTCTAATTTAAGGAGCATACCTGGAGTTTTGGTATTTTGCAAGGAGTGGATTACTTCATGAGCCAAGATGATGTTGTCCAAGATCTGTCTACCCTCTACATATCCTGATTGTTTCGGGGATATGATTGTCAGTAAAATAGGCTTGAGTCGTCGGGCTATGACTTTTGTGAGAAGCTTGTAAATGACATTTCACAAGGATATAGGTATGAATTGCTTAGGATGATGTGCATTTCCTTCTTTGTGAACTAAGGTGAGGAAAGTAGCATTGAGGGCTTGGAGGACTTGACCAGTGGCCCTGGAATCTTCCAGAATTTCCCATACTTTAGTTCTGATCATGGGCCAACAATGATGGAAGAAATCGTTGGTGAAGCCATCCGGGCCCAGTGCCTTGCATTTGGGTGTGTTCTAAAGCACCTCATCCACTTCCTCAATTGTGATAGGTCAGAGCAACGCTGAGTTATGTTCCTGAGTGACCAAGGAAGGCACGTTCCTTGTAATTTTATTGATGGCCTCACGCCTATCCGGGAGGGGTTCTGTAAGGAGATTTTGAAAGTAGTCTATCAAGGTTGTCTCCATGTCCTCATGGGATCAAATGGATTCTCCCTCATCTAAGATAAGATGCATGATTTTATTGGAGTTCTGCCTCTGGATGACAGTTATGTGAAATTTTTTTGTATTACGTTCTCCTTCCTTGAGCCACTGGACGCACGATTTTTTCTTCCATAATATTTCCTCTTGTCTTTTCCTGGCCTCGAGTTGTTGGTTTATTTCCATCTCCTAGTATTTTAGCTCATTATATAACCCATGCAGCCTGATTTGATGTTGAATATCGCCTAGTTGTTCCCTCAGCTTCTTCTAGGAATCGAAGATATTGCCGAAGGTATTCCTGTTCTAGAGCTTGAGAGTGTGTTTGAGGTTTTCTAATTTCTACTGAAATCGAAACATTTTGGAACCACGCTGGACCTCTGCCTCCCTCCACTAGTTCTGGATGTTTTCCTGGAAGTATGGATGATACAGCCAAAACTGTTCAAACCTGAATGGTTTCTTACCAAGTGTGGTCGGGACATCCATCCATAGCTGTATGGGCCAATGGTCAGAGCCGAAGAGGTTCAGAATAGTAGCTTCCATTGTCGTACCCTCCATCATAAGGGAATAAGAGATGAGGAAGCGGTCTAACATGCAAGCAATTTGGTGTGTTCCAGTTCTTCTGTTTGTCCACGTATAAGTGCCATTGTTGGCTTCTAGATCAATGAGGTGAAGGTCGTCAATGAGGTTGTTGAAGGCCTCAGAATCTCTTTCCAGTCGTCTGGACCCCCCTTTCTTCTCCTCCAGACTGTGAATGATGTTGAAATCTCTCCCGATTGTCCAATTGTTATACTATGTTAGAGTGGATGTATACTGCAAGCTTCTGAGGAAGGCTTGCTTGTCCCTTGAGCTGGCTAGACCGTATACATTAGTCAGGTGTCCAGGCTTCTTTGAACCTATGCACCTGTAATCTGCTGTGATGGACCATTTAGTGGTAAAGAAATTTTCCATTATCACCTCCCTGGTGTTCCAGAGCATGGCTAGGCCCTCGGCGGTACCCAAAGCATCAGTTGAGGTTGCACTTCCTTGCCTCCAGAAAAAGGGAAGGAGCCGATCTATGTCCTCTGACGAGCATTTTGTTTCCTATAGCATTACTATATCTGGTTTTTCTGTCATGATCATATCCCGTAGCACTTTCTGCTTGCTACATCCATTGAGGCCTCTAATATTCCAAGAGATGATCTTCATAATGATGGGGGGGTAGGGAGCGGGGGGAAACTATCCAATATCAAGCGGATTTGTCCCGAATTCACCATGTAGTTACCTATTTCCTGTATTAGCTTGTTAGTGGATTCCTGCCCCCTTTTTTCTCATCTTTCTAAGACTTACCTGGGTTTTTTGGCTGTGTGCTCTGGATTCCTAAGGCCTTGCTGGCTCGGGCTGAAAATCCGGCTAAAGAGTTGAGAAAGACCTTGTGTACCTTTCTTATTTGGTCTCTGGGTATGGTATAGATTTTTTGTTGTTTGTACGCGTGCTCCAGGTGCTCCAGTTCCACTCCGACTAGGTCGTTCTCTTCCAGCTCCATCTCCGCATCTCCGTCCTCTATCTCCTGTAGCTCTTGTGTGTTCTGAGCTCCATTTAGGTGCAGGGGATCGAGATCCTTGCCCTACTGGGGTGTTCCAGTTCCTGCGCCTGGGTCTTGAAGACCCAAGTTTGGGGGTGGTGCGCTTGGGATCAAGGTGGTGGGATTATTTTCCAGCCGATCTTGCAATATGGAAAACTTATTGATAGTAGAAGGATATTTACTTACTTGGTTGGGTTGCCTCCTTCCTCATTGTCACCTTTTCCCTGTTGGTTGTACAAAGCCATCTTTATCTTTACCCTCTTTGTCTTTGCCAGTTTCAGAGTTCCCATCTTTCTGAATTGCGTTGAGGGGGCATTCCCGAAAAACATGACCGTGTTCATGGCATTTCCTGCACTAGAACGGAATGTGTTCGTAGTCAATGGTTTGAGTCCAATCTTCATATTGATATTCCAATATGATGGATCTTGGGAGTGGCTTAGCAATGTTCAAGTATACACATATTCGCACATAGGAGGTGTAGCATCTCTGCTTGGTTGCTTCAAAAGATTTGACGTAGATGTCGATGGTGTTGCCTATGCCGGCCGGGACCTCTTCTAGGCAAAAATCCTGTGGAAGAGACTATAGTCAGATTCATACAGGTGCATGAGCAAATTCCTCCTTCTCCGGGCTAAACTTATCAATCCATAATCACAGGAAGAGACTCGCTGATTTGAAGAAGTATGGCCCCCCATCGAAGATGCGGTTGTGATCCTCAAGGTTATGGAATATAATTGTAAAAAACCCCTTGGAGACCAGTTGCAACTCATAATGACATTTTTGTTTCCACCAGTACTGTATCCACTTAATCAGATCCCGCTCGGCAGGCCAGAGCCCCAAAAATTTCCCAACTAGGGCATAATCCCTCATGTACTTCTTTTGCTCTTATATGCATGGTGAACTGATAACATATTTTGGAGCTTATGGTGCTTGTGGAATAAACTTACCTAGCAACCAAGGAGCCGATGCAGAAGGTGGGCTGGCCTCTTTTACTAGGTCAATATCCATATCACGATCTTTGAATGTGCCTTCCTCCATCAGTTTTGAACGCAGATCGGACGACGGCTCAAAGGTTGGCTGCTTTATTCCCTCTGTTGTATTGCCATTTTCCGTGACTCGGCTATAGGAGGCGCCCGTTGGCCCTCCCTCCTTGTGTGACATGAACCCTAACAGGGATATGGAAGGAGACCACACGGCGCTCGACGACTGCAAAAGCCCCAGTTCGTGATTCAGACTACTGCAAAAACCCTCGCGGCTCAGAACTACCAGAACATCAGTTTCAGATTAACATTATACACGAATATGTATCTATTGTTGTTTTATGATGAATCTTTGTATTGTTTTATTTTTCATTTTATTTGTATGTGAATCTCTATACTAGGGAAATTTTTATTAAATGTTATTTTTTTTACTTCAAATGTATAAAAATATGGAAAAAAAATTGTTATTTTTTAATTAAATTTAATTTTTTTTTTGTTCAATTATGTCCATAAAAATGTTTTATTTGACATGTTGTTTTTCACTATATTTTAAAAGTATGCAACAATAAATTAATTAAGAAGACACAAATATATGAAAAATCATAATTACAAAAAAGTAAATGGTAAAAAATATTTTTAATATTGAAAGAAGCATGGAAAAATGACTAAAAACATTATTGAATAAAAAATTTGAAAATTTTGAAAAGAGATGAAAAACAATCACTTTAAAAAATAATGTGGAAACAATGTGGATCGAAAAAATTTAAAATATCGAAAAACCACCTAAAACAGGATGTGGGTGCTACAAGTAGCACCATTTTTAGATACAAGGTAAAAAATGTGATCCCCCAAAACATGAGAACTTTGTAGAATTCTCGTTATGTTGGTAACTATATTTATAGGAAGAAAGTGCATAATAGAGCTATCTTCATTTGAACTATCATCAACATACCATTCACAAGATGGGATTTATTAACATCCTAGCCGAAACGACTATTATAATCTTTGATGAAGACCATCTAGAATAGGAAAAAAATCACCTACCGAAGTTTTCAAGAGCATTGGCTACAAGAATAAGGATATCAAAATTGCAATAATAAGAGCCATGGATAGGATAGGAATTAATCCAAATTTATTTTTTGCATAATGAACTCTATGGTTTGGCTAGAAGTCAAAACAGAGTGATTGACCCAAAGAACTAACTCTATTCCCAAGAAAGAGTCAAGAACTTGTAAATAACTAATTAACTAACTTGTAATGAGTGAGAAGGAGACCAACTTGGATCCTAACGTTCAATGTAGATCCCTCGTGAAAATCCTTGCTCCAACATTTTTCTCCAAATATTTTTTTGAGAACCTACACAAAAAAAAAGGAGAAAGTTGCAAGGTAATTAGTTACAAATATCTCATTTTTAACTATACTAATAGAAATTAAATTACAATAGTATTCTATATAATCAAATTCTGAAATATAACAATAGTAAATCAAAACTTGAAATTGAGTGGGAAAGAGCACTCTTTATTTTGTTAATAGCAAAGTGAAGGAACAATACAAGTTGTAATTGTTGTGGCATTACTCTCGAACTGCCACCATGGTTCCTCCACCTGGGCCAATGAATACGAACTTACACCTCAAAAAAAAATTCTCCTAACAAGTCCAAGAAAGAGAAGGGGTATCTTTCTTACAAGATAAATGAGAAAAGATGGCTAGAAATAGGGGTTTTCAAAACTGGAGGAAATAACTTGTAGACATGGGAAAAGGGGCTTGTAGACTCTCTCAACAATATCAAAACATAATGATGCTCCAAAGAATAATTATCTCTCATCTACCCCATTGGCATCCTTTTATACTCTAAATAATTGGTTAGAGTAGTTATACATGGGATATAGGGGGTGAGGAAATGGAGGAACCCATAAACCTTAGTAAAAAATTCACAATTTTTTTTTTAGCTAAATAAATACATATGCACTCTGCTGAAGATAAACTAACTTACATATGTGTGTTGCATAACTATTAGGACATGTATGGCTTGATAAATGAGATTTTTTAAGAATTTTGAAGAGGGAAAAGGGGAATTGTGGTCTGCAAGTAGGAAAGGGATTTAGCAATCATCCCAATATGTGCATATATGTTGTGAGGTGGTAAAATATGTTATAACAACATTCCATAGGAATTCACTTGGGTAATATAGTTCACCTTCCCTACATTAAATGGGCCACATATAGGATTGTCAAAGTTCCAAGAAAGAAGTAGATCCCAATTTCTCTTAAACCCCTAGAAACTATTAGGAAAAAGAAGAGATCAATAAAAGACACCTTAAACCATTGGTAGCATAAAGGGGTCTATAATGTAGAATGCTCTTGTGGAAAATGTTACATCAGAAAAACTGGAGAGTCTTTTCACATAAAAGTTAAATAACACAAAGATGATATGAATGGGTGCATACACACCTCAACACTAAATGAATACTCTAATGAAACTATATACCATGTGCATTTGGAAGACACCAAAATACTAGCCAAAGAGGATTACTATTTCAAATGTAGAATAAGAAAATATATTGAAATCATTAAACACCCCAATAACCTTAATAGGGATGGAGGCCTCGAAATCAATGAGAATTGGTTTCCATTAATTTATAATAGAAGAGTCAGGTAGTATTGATTGTCTTATTCTCATCTCTTTTCTCTCTCTCGTTTTAATGTGTGGGTCACCCTTCCTTTCAACTTCATTTTGTCTATATGTTCTACTCTTTTCATAATTGCTTTGTTTTTTTTCTTCTTTTATTTTTTTCGTGTTTCTCTTAATCTTAATCTATATAATATTATTTTTTCTTTTAACTTTAGTGTAATTATATAATTTTCTTTTGTTGTGCTATGACTAATTTTTTTTTTTTCCTTTCCTTATTATTATAACTATTTTCTTTTCATGTTTGTTTGTTTCCTCTTATTTTAGCTTTTTTCCTTTTTAAACTTTTTCATTCCGTTTACTTAGATTTGTTTTTTATTTGAGTTTTTGGTCTATTGTGTTTTATTTAGGCATATTGTATATTTTAACTTTGGGTTAGTAATTAGGTTAGTGTGTTATTATATTAATTCTTTAGGTTTTTTTTTTTTTTACTTTTAGGTTTTTTTTTATTATTACTACTTTTTAAGAGTGCCTTTATTAATCCATGTTTGTTTGTGTTATAGCATGCGTTTATTTTTGTTGTTTCTATTGGTTTGTTTTTATTTTTGTTTCCTTATTTTTTGGTGTTTTATTTTTTTTTAGGTTTGCTTTTTGTTTTGTTTGGTTAATCTTGTTTATTATTTTTTGATTTATTTTTTGATTAATAATATTACGCCATGATTATTATTTTATTATTTTAGGGCTTTTTTGGTTTATTATAATATTATTTGGGCGTTACTTTTTTTGTTTGTATAGAATTATAATACTATATGTATCTTTATTATATTCAGAATAGTTTATTAGTTCATTATAGTTTTATTATTATTTTTTTATAGAATTATAATACTATATGTATGTTTATTATATGCATGTTTATTTCATAATACTTTATTACTTCATTATAGTTTTATCATGATATTGTTTTTATATATATGCTTGTTTATTTCAGAATACTTTATTAATTCATTATAGTTTTACTATGATATTGTTTATATATAACTTAGTTATATCTTTTTATTTTTAATTATTTTTATTAATAGTTTTAGGATGTTAATTTTTAGTTTTAATTGTACTACATATTAGCATTATAGGTTCATGCATTGTTGTGTTATTATTTCATGATTAATTTCATTTTCCATTATGTTTATGTTTTCAGAAATTATTATAACGTTTGTAATAGTTTTCTTTGCTTCATATACTTAACTCAATTATAATTAATTAATTAATTTATTTATTTTTTTTTTATTTTTTTTCTTAATATTTTTTAGGTTTTTTTTTGTATTTTTCTACATTTAATGTTATAATTTACAAACCAACATTTCAGACCAAAACAATGTGGTTGATCATCAGGAAAGACCACCACATTTGTTTGTTCTAAAATGTGGATTTCTAAACTGTTGCGATGAATCCGGAAAAATACCACCAAAATATTAGTTAATTTTTAGTTTTAATTATACTATATACCATTCTTTATGGCATAGATTTCTACTTTTGTGCATATTTGATGATCAAATTCCTTTCCCTTTATGTTTTTTTAAGTAAGATTTAGGTTTAATTTTTTTTTAATTTTTAGGGTTTATAATGGTTTTCTTATATTTATGTCTATTCTTGCTTCATATACCTCTCACTCCAACTGATGTATGCTATGTTGGATTACTGAGAGGGGGGGTGAATCAATAATAGAGAAATTTAATCATTTTTCACCATAAAATGCAAGTGTTATATCAACGTAGCATTATCATCCAATAGTTTCAGAGCAAATAAAAAATGAACAAATGAGAAATCATACACATACACAGTACACCAGTGTTTTACGTAGAAACCCAAAGCAAGAGAAAACCACATAATTCTTTTTCTTATATGTATTTAAGAATTACAATCATTGGAGGCACCAACTTCCTTTGTTTTCCAACTACAACTAGAAGGAGACTCCAACAACCTAGTTTCTCAGGATATAACTTGAGGGAAGCTCGAACTCCCCAATTCTCTGGATACAACCAAAAGGAGGCTACAACCCCTATTTTCTCTGGTTACAAACAGAAGGTGGCTACAACCACCTGCCATTGCCTCATCCAACTTCCCTAAAATACAAGTAGAATGGTGGAACCCATGTCACACTGTCACTGTGAAATATACTGATGTAAACATGTACCAATCAACCTGTAATCAACGTGTACCATAAACAAGTGCATCAACCATAGACCAACATGTACCAAACAACCTATAATCAACATGTACCATAAACAAGTGCATCAAATATGTACCAACGTGTACCTCAATCTATAATCATTATGTACCATAAACAAATGAATCAACCATGCACTAACATTTACCTCAACCTATACCATCAACGAGTGCATCAACCATTCACCAAATATGTACCACATCATGCATCAAATACCCATAAAATATGACTCATGAAGATGTACCAACATCATCAACTACACACCTCATGTATGTTTCAACTCATCAACTACTTGTCTCAACCATGTACCCAACATGTACCTCAACCATATAGCAAATAAATATACACATATAACTGTCAAAATTTCTCTAGAAATACATCACACTATCCATAAACAAATATCATAAACCATTACATCAAACCATGTGCCAAGACCTCACTGTTATACAACCTTTATTTGTAACATACCTCAACCAAAAGCCCTCATCAATTTCATCATACAAATATGATTTGTAGCTATGTAATAGACTTGGTGTATATGATCACATACCTGAAAAACCTTCTTTAACTTTAACAATAAGAGACTAGAATTTTATCAAACTTTACTTTAGTCTCACATGACTAATTTTGGATTAGTTAAAAACCATAAATTGCAATAATCATAACTATGTACCTATAATAAATAAAGATTGAAAATGGTACACAATGTTCTTTGGTGTCTTTTATGCAATTCCTCCAGATTTCACTACTTGGAACCTCTCATAAAAGGATTTATAGAAACAATGACATACCTTGTTGAATTCTAGCTTATTCTAGAGAGAAAACGTGTAGAGCGTGCCCCGCATGGAATATTTTTTGTATGGATCTGAAAATTGTACACAAAATACTATGGACTGTACACTAACCAAAACATTTGGTCTTACTGAATTTGGATCTGTTATGAAGAAGTTATGACATTTTTACCCAAAACACCTCTTTTAGACTAATTTCAGGACTAGCCACAAACCCTATTTTCCACGGCGTGTAACTCCAAAAATACAACAACCCACGAGATGAATTTTGTATCAAAGCTATTTGGATATGTTTTCTCAATGGCCTCCTAATTTCATGGTCTCAATCATTATAGAAAACAAGTTATTGAGAAAATGGTGAGATGACCTGTAAATAACATACCTTAGAAATCATCATCAAAAGAATCTATCCTCCCTTGAATTTTAGCCTTCTTTACTTCACCTTCCCTCTGAAATTTGGATTATATTTCCTTTGGTTACCTCAGCCACTTGTATATATTCAATATGCTCAAGTGTGATTAAAATAAGAGAGTCTTTCCTCTTATTTATACTTTCATGCAGAATCCTCAAGGGGTTACCTTTTAACCATGTTAACCCACTTTCCTTATTTTAGGGTTAACCCACTTCTAACCACTTGTCCACTTAGTAATTTCTCCATTAAATTTATTATTTAAATAATTTCTTTTGTATTCACTTTCACTTATAGTACAATTGTCACTTCACTTTATTATTTACCTTCTAAAATCTATTAAACCACCTTGACTACTTTGACCTTTTGGGGCTTCTAGATGACTCGTGAGGGTTCTCCAACTTCACATGCCTATAACTCTCTAACCGTGAGGTGTTATGTGACGTTACACATGCCACAATAAATGGCATTGGATGTACTATCCATATGGAATAGTCTTACCTGCAAATATATCAAAACACATACCATTGTCCATCAAACAAACTTGGTTCCATTACCCAAACCTTTGTGCTACTGAAATTTGCTATTGGACATTCTTCAAGGGTTGACATCAATGACAACCAACCCAAATAATCAACAATATACCCCTTTGGAATTGATGGAAACACTCTGATGCAATACTAAAGTCATATCACTCATGCTCCCCTTGTGACCATCGCTCCCCTTGGAACCATGCCTTTATGCTCTTTCTTTAAGAGTTTACCTTTCAATTTGATAAATCTCTCGCCCTTTCTCACCAATGGAAAAAGTATATTTCCATATGAGGCTACTCCCCCTAACTGAACTTTCCTTGGGGATACTCCCCCTGACTGAGCTCTTCTTGAAACTGATCTTCCAACCTGAAGTGTCCTCTTTATGGTGCTTCCTCGTGTAAATCAAAGACATATAAGATAAGCATTAAAAAACATTCATTTTGGAGTAGAAATTACTCCGAGTCTCTGGCATAGATTCTCAAAGTCTTCCCATCGAAGAATTTTTGTAATGATGTTTGTCACTTGTTCTTTTCTACCCACATATTCAACTATGATGTTCTTGTCTATAACCTGTTCCCATAGAAAGTGATACTTTATTGGAATCTGCTTCGTCTTAGAGTGCATCACCGGGTTCTTTGAGATATTGATGGTGCTTGTATTATCATAATAGATTGGAATGGGATCATCATATTGAACCTATATATCTGTCAGAGTTTGTTTCATCCATACAACCTATGCACAACATCATCTTGCTGCAACATACTCTGCCTCGACTGTAGATAAGGGTATTGATGATTGTTTCTTTCTTATCCATGATACTAAACACTCACCGAAGTAGAAACCTTCTCCACTAGTGCTTCGTCGATCATCAATGCAACCTTCCAAATATGCATCTGTGTAGTAAATAAGTGGTAGACCCTTTCCTTTTGGATACCATAATCCAAAATCTTATGTTCCTTTGAGATTTCTGAAAATCCTCTTTACTGCTAATATATGTGATTCCTTTGGTGCTGCTTGAAATTGTGCCACCTGTCCAATTGTCTGCATTACATCTGGTCTGGATGTTGTCACATATAGTAAGCTACCAATCATTAACATATATTTCCTCTGGTTTGTAGACTTTGAATCATCATATTTTTTCAACATGCAGCTGGTTTGCATAGGAGTGGTAAATGGTTTGCAATATTCCGTTCTGAACCTTTTTAACATTTCTCTGATATACTTAGTTTGAGAAATAAAAATTCCTTGGTTGTTTTGACATATCTGAAGTCATAGAAAGAAGGATATTTCTCCAAGTAATGAAATTTCAAATTCATTATGCATATCCTTTTCAAATTAATGTCTTAACCTGTCATCAATACTTCCAAAAAAAATATCATCAACATAATTTTCAATTAATAAAATACTACCTTGAATTACCTTGATGTAGAGGTTGTTGTCTGCGCTTCCTTTCTATAGTTCGTAGGGATTTTTTTCATTGTTGTTTCTAAGCATTACTCAGTTTTGAATGTGAACTATTGTATGCATTGCATGTGTCCAAAAAATATGTCTCAATTTAGAATCCATTAGCATTGTTCGAGCCATTTCCTGTGTAATTATCATCCATTATTATAATGTTCCTTTATCTCTGAACCACTCTCTGAACCAATCTATGAATCAATTCTCTCGTCCACTGTCATATAGCTTTCCAAACCTGCTAAGTGTTCTTAAAAATCCACCTCCATCCATACTGTCCAAGACTATACTTGTGCAAGTGTCCATAATACTGACCCATTTATCACTATACTATCATGAAGTCTTTGTTAATCTATCAAACTCTACTTCTTCTAACTGACTGCTATGGATCAGTCTTTTCAAACTCTACAAGTTCTTCGAATGATGTTTTTTTGGTATGTCACAACTATCGCATAGAATCCCCCTATCTAATATTCATATTAATTGGGATTCTCAAAGCCAAATGGATCAAAACAATTCCTTCTCTAATGTGTATTCATCATCATATTCATTGGTAGATCCATCATCATCTTCTTAGTATATTCATCATCTCTCTGAGCTCTGACTTGTTTCTTTCTGTCTGTGGATTCATCTTTCACTACAATGCCTAAAAGTACAATATCTTGAACCTGTTCCTTATTTACATGTACTTCTTTTCCTTCACTTATTTTCCAAACCTTTATGTATCTGACATCTTTCTTTTTCTCTATAGAATTTTCTTCATCTCATTTTATTTCTAATCTTGCAATCTTTGGGACCTGTTCTTTGTTCACTTGTTCTTCGTGTTTTCTTATCCATACTTTGCTATATCTGATATCAGTGTTCTCTTTCATGGAAGTGTCGATCATGTTTCTACAATCACTAGTTATGTGTCCATAGTTATGACATGTGTAACAGTCAATGTTACATGGGGCCACATAGGAATTTCTTTCTTGAACATTTTTATAATCCCTGCAACATGCAATCTTACGTCCAAAATTAGTACAATAAAAACAATGACCATAAACGGAACATGCATGGAAAATTGTACACATAATACTAAAGAATGTACTCTAACCAATACATTTGGTCTTATTGAATTTGTATCTTTTATGAAGAAGTTATGACATTTTTACTTGAAACACATGTTTTAGACTAGTTTTAGGACTAGCCACAAACCTTATCTTCCATGGTGTGTAACTCCAAAAATACAACGAACCACAAGCTTAAATTTGTATCACATCTACTTGGATATGTTTTCTCAATGGCCTCCCAATTTCACAGTCTGAATCATTCTAGAAAACAATTTATTTAGAAAATGGTCTGATGACCTTTAAATAACATACCTTAGAAAGCATCATCAAAAGAACTTATCCTCCCTTGAATTTCGGCCTTCTTTACTTCACATTCCCTCTGAAATTTGGCTTAGATATACTTTGGTTATCTTAGTCACTTGTAGATATTCAATATTCTCAAGTGTGATTAAAATGAGAGAGCCTTGCCTTTTATTTATACTTTCATGTATCTTCCTCAAGGGGTTACCTTTTAACAATCTTAACCCACTTTCTTTATTTTAGGGTTAACTCACTTCTAACCACTTGTCCACTTAGTAATTTCTCCATTAACATTATTATTTAAATAGTTTATTTTGTACTCACTTTGACTTATAGTTCACGCATCACTTCACTTTATAATTTACCTTCTAAAATCTCTTAAACCACTTTGACTACTTTGACCTTTTGGGGCTTCTAGATGACTTGTGAGGGTTCTCCAACTTCACATGGCCATAACTCTCTAACCGTGAGGAATTATGTGACGTTCCATATACCAATTGAAATGGCATGACCTATACTATCCATGTAGAATATTCTTACCTAGAAATATATCAAAATGCATACCATTATCCATCAAACAAACTTGGGTCCATTACCCAAACCTTTCTCCAACTTCACATGGCCGTAACTTTCTAACCATGATGAGTTATGTGACGTTCCACATTACACCAGAAATGGAATGACTTGTACTATCCATCGAGAGTAGTCTTACCTGCACATATAGAAAAATGCATACCATTATCTATCAAACAAACTTGGGTCCATTACCCAAACCTTTGTGCTACCAGACTTTGTTCAAGGGTTGACATCAATGACAACCAACCCAAATAATCAACATGTTCCTCAAGGGTTCTATGATATTGTATGTTTTTGTATTCATTGCAAAGTTGTAATCTTCTCTTATTTGAATATTTTCTTGATGGTGGATCTTGTTTGTAATCCAAAATGTTGAGAAAAAATCAAGATGACTATTGTATTTAATATAGTACAAACCATAATATTTTAGGTCAAATTTTCATAACAAGAGATGAAAAATTAGAGACACGGTAGTTTATACAAATCTCCTCTCCTAAAATGGATAAAATGATCAAGTTATAGGAAATTTACCATACTTTTTATTACAACATTTAAATTTAGTCAGACCTATGACATTGTGGAGAATATGTATTAGAATAAATTAAACCAAAACTTTAGACTCAAAGAAGTAGAAAATTCAAAGTTATATTAGGTGCAAGGTTGGATTGTAGAACAATCACTAGATTAGGGTTTTAAATGGTATGCTAAACTAGAACTTCCATAGTTGTTTATTATAAGATCCATTTGAGGTGATTCAAAAAGTGTGGTAAAAAGAAAAACACATGATAAGTCTAAGTAGATATCATGTTAATCCTTATACAAATCTCTGTGTTAAGCATAAATACCCATATTAAGCCCTATACAAATCCCTACATATTGATTTATTACATTTATATTTTTATATTAGTGTTGTTGTATAGACTCTTTAATTGTAATTGTTCCCTTTATCTCCTATATATACCAAGGGTAAATTTTAGAATCATCTAATATTGTACATTTGTTCTATTGTAAATGGAGATTTCCCCCTCAAAGAGGCTTATATTTGATTCTTCTATCTAATTATCAATTCATGGAGTTAATTCTATTTCTATTTTCACACTATGTGGGTGTTTGTTACTTGAGATTTGGTTTCTGAGCATACAATCCTAGGGTTTTTCTCCTTCAAATGTGTTAGGATCTGACCCTAAACCCTCTTAGTTGGTCAGTAGTTAGAATGATATATTTTCCATGTAATAAAGTATGACATTACTTAACAAGGCCTATTAAATAAATGTGAACAAGTCAATCTAAGTAGACCCAATAGAAGTTTTCACTTCAACGAACATCTCCCTCTAGAATTTTCTTTAGAATATAGAATTAGTATAAATAAGAGTAGGAGGTATGAGAAATATTGTCTCGACAAAGTATTGTAATAGACCTCTACTATGTTCAAGGTTTCTCCCTTGAAGAGCCAAATGATCATTGCTTTGTTTGTATAAAGGTATAATTTCTGGTACCTTACAAGTTGCCTCAGAGTAATTTCCTTGGCAAGAATTATGGTTTAAATTTTTTTCAAGGTAGAGATGTATTTTGACGTCTTTAAGATTCAATGATTTTTTGTTCAGTGCAACAATACGTGGCTAGGGAAGCTGATGCAGGAGCATCACGACTATCAAAGAAAGCGTGGAGCCAGCGCATGTGTTTTTAAACACATGATATATAAGCTTGATAACTTTTTGAATTTTCATAAAAGATGAAGTGCCATATCCTTCAATGAAACATTTATGAAGGAGTGTCTGTTGTATTGTATCAGACCTCGAGCCATACGCTCTTGTCTGAAGTAGAATGGAAGGCATTTAATAGATTTAATGCAGGTAGATAGGATTTTTTCCTGATTAGACAGTTTTAGAGTTTCGAGAGGGAAAACAAATATAGACACCCTCATTGTGTATTGTAACATAATTCAGAATCAAACATTCAGAAGAGAGAGCAAGCAGAGAAATTGTAGGCAGAACCCCATGTACAGATTTGAATTAATAGGAGAGAGTCTTTGATTCAATTTCATGGCTTGTGTTGTTTCTCTGTGTATGTTATTTATGTGCTCATGAATGTTTTCTTTCTGGTCATACATTTGCTTTGAATATGCTGTGTATGTGATTTTAGGGTTTCAACCTGAAGTCTGAGAGAGAGAGGAGAGAATAAGTTTCAATTGTTTCTCTGTCTAAGCCAGGAGATTCCTGCATAGAGTGCAGTTGAATTCATCCGCATAGAGTGTGTTGATGAAGGCTAGATGGTTAAACACTTATTCTCATTCTCCTAGAAATTATAGGGTGGTTGTGGGAGCCGTGCGAAGAGCGTACATGCGGAATTAAAAGTCTCAGTTGTTAATCTGAGAACAGAGTCTGAAAGACTCAACACTTTGGGAGATGTTGAAGGTCGAACATGAAGAGTGTATGCAAAGTCTTAGAAGGAATCAGAGTTGAAAAGCTCAGGAGGGATAGTTCCTTCGTGATACCGCAGAGGAAAACCCAGAAGGTGGTTCGAAGAAGGATCGAGCAGGAAGGAGATTTAGATCGGGAGGAGTCCTTGAAGAGGAGGAATCAACAGTCAAGATTCACAGAGGAGCCTTGCGAAATACCGCTAGCCGTCAGATCTGGGAAAGTTATGCCAGGGTTAAGCCTTAGCGTGCAGGGGAGGAACCAAGAGCCATCAGGATTCGATTCATCGGGGTTTGCAGAGACAGGAGTGTGTGCTCGTTGAAATCGCGATTAGCAATTTCCCGACGTAGCTGGAGCCATTGATCATTGCTGGGACACGTGGCACGAGATCCCTGGGAGTCGGGGTTCAGTATTCGGAATATCCCCATGCCAAGGAATTTCTACAAGCGAAATCGCGATCACGCGAGATCTAATAGCACGACGAGAAGAGGGTGACGTGGAGGAGAGCACCCATGTGTGCATCGGGTTTCGACACTTCGGAGATCTTGGTGTCAAGAAAATCGTGAAGAAATAGCAAAACTCCGAACTGCGAGGGGTCCCACTACCATAGCGTTGATAGGTGTCGTCCATGTTGGGGATCGGGACTTGGAAGGGTCTGTGACCTCGCGCAATAGGATTCGTGAATTCCCAAACCGTGAAATTCCAATTCACACTTGAAGCGCGGACCACCGTCGTCAGAGTGAGAGAGAACAGGTGGCATCGGGAATCGGGAATCAGGGATTTCTGAGGAGAGTTGTTTACAATCTCACAGAAGCTGATTTTCTGATGGGGTAAATCTCGATCGACGCAGGGAAATGTGAAGGGAATATTCCTCAGGTTTCGGGGATTTTGTTGCCGAGTATAGGACTCGTGACTACGCAAGGTCCGACTTCTCGATACGGTAAGGGAGGTCATCGAAGGCCATTCCGTGGGGCGAGAACTTCCGATAAGGGAGTTGGAGAGCGAATTTAGCTCTTCGGGCCAGTGAGGAAGAAGGTCCTGGTAGTAGCGGGACGCGTGGGTAGCACATGCTGCACCAAGTGGTATCAGAGCAAGGAATTATTTTCTTTATGTAGTAGAGAAACGAATACATCATTCCACCGAGAAGAGAGAGATAGTCGCATGATCCTGAAGACAGGGAGGTGCGAAGAAGAGGTAGGCCAGCAGGAAATCCAGAAATGGAACGACAGATGAGAGATCTCCGAGCAAGGCTTGAGGAGATGGAGACAGCATAAAGACGCGGAGTTGGTGCTGGGGATATTAGTGATTCCGAAGTTGAAGAAGAAGCTGGACATGAAGAAGAAGTCACAACAGAGGATGCATCAATAGAGCAATTGATTAAAGTTATCACCAGGATGAGTTCCAAGACCAAAATGGATATTCCAACTTATGAAGGAAGCCTGGATGCAGAAGATTTGTTGGAATGGATCAGAGCTCCTGATACCTACTTCGATTATGAAGATATCGAAGAGGATAAGAAGGTAAGGCATGTTGTCATGAAGTTGAAGGGACATGCAACATTATGGTGGGACAAGCTATAGGTAGATAGACATTCCAAAGAAAAACAGAAAATTAAAAGCTGGGATAGAATGATTGCCAAGATGAAAGAAAAGTTCATCCCAAGGAATTACCAGATCACTCTGTTCAGGTGAATGCATAACCTGAGGCCGAAGCTGATAACAATGAAGGAATGCACCAACGAGTTTTACAAGCTCAATATTTGAGCAGGTCATCGGGAAAGCGATGATGAAAAAGTTTCTAGGTACCTGAATGGCTTGAGATACGACATTCAAGATGAATTAAGCATGACAGTCATCAGAACGGTTGAGGATGCTTACCATATGGCTCTGAAAGCCAAGGAGAAGCTGAGCCGTAAGCAAGGACAGCGAGGTAGAGGCAGAAGTCATCCCAAGGGCAAGGTAGTTTCCTAGGAGAAATATCAAAATCCCAAGGAGGAATGGAAGAAACCTCAGGGTAAGGTTGAGAGAGGTGGAACCTCACAGCAAAGACAACAATATGTTGAGCCGAGGAGACAACATAATGAGCAGTGAGGATATTATGTTGATGCAAACACTTTTCCTCGTACCAGAGGAAGAGGAAGAGGCCGAGGTGGAGTGATCACAAGCTTCACATGTGGAAAAGATGGACACAAGGCAGTTGACTGTCCAGACAGGAAAAGGGACAGAGGAGAAGCTCACATCCCTAAAGCGTAGAGGCATGATGTTGAGAATGAAGAAACCGAAGCAGGAAGGTCGATGATGGTGCACAAAGTCCTTTTGACACCTGAGAAAGAGGTGCAGGAGAATTTAGCTCAAAGGACCAGACTGTTTAGGACAACTTGCAAAGCCAAGGACTGGAAATGCAAGGTTATTGTTGACAGTGGTAGTACAGATAATCTTGTTTCAACCGAGATGGTAGAGAAATTGGAGCTGGAGACAACTGATCACCCAAGTCCATACAAAGTATCATGGCTACAGAAGGGTCATCAGGTGAGTGTCACTAAACAATGCTTAGTTGAGTTTAAAATTAGGGGATATAATGATAAGATTCTGTGTGATTTTATTCCTATGGATGTATGTCATTTTTTATTGGGTATACCATGGAAATACGACCAAAATGTGGTTCATGATGGGAGAATGAACACATACACTTTGGAGAAGGATGGGAGGAAACACATATTGCTTCTGATAAAGGATAAGGAGGTGAGACCAGAAGTAACCAATACCATACTTCTCATGAGTGGGAAAGATCTTCTTATGGAGATGGAGAAGAAATAAGATCCACAATTCTTTGTGGTCAGGAAACTGAGAATTGTCTTGACTAGCACAAGAGTGGACGACTTGCCAGAAGAGATTCAAGAACTACTTGAAGAGTTCACTGACATCATCATGGACGAATTACCTCATTTGTTGCCACCAATGAGGAGTGTGAGTCATCACATCGACCTCATACCAGGAGTGATTTTTTCGAATAAGGTTGCGTACAGATTAATGCCATAGGAAAATGAGGAAGTCAAGAAGCAGGTCCAGAAGTTGTTGGACAAAGGGTTGGTCAGAGAGATCTTGAGTACGTGTGTTGTTCCAACAGTGCTTAGTCCGAAGAAGGATGGAGGTTGGAGGTTGTGTACTGACTCTAGAGCGATCAACAAAATTACCATCAGGTAGAGATTTCCACAGCCAAGAATGGATGATCTGATGGATTGCCTGAGTGGGGCAAATTATTTTTCAAAGATTGATCTGAAGAGCGGATATCACTAGATTCGCATGAGGGAAGGTGATGAATGGAAAACAACATTCAAGACAAATGAAGGTTTGTACGAATGGCTGGTCATGTCGTTTGGTTTGACAAACGCATCGAGCACATTCATGAGACTGATGAATGAAGTTTTGAGGGAATTCATCGGAAAGTTTGTAGTCATATATCTAGATGATATATTAATCTACAGTCAGACAAAAGTTGAACATTTGAAGCATTTGGCCATTGTAATGAAAAAGATACAGCAGGAGAAGTTGTTGATCAACATGAAGAAGTCCTCATTTATGAAGACAGAGCTCATTTATTTGGGTTTTGTTATCTCGGAAAATGAGTTGAAGATGGATCCGAGTAAGGTGGAAGTGATCAAGCGTTGGCCATCACCGAGAAATCTTTTCGAGGTGCGGAGTTTCCACGGGTTGGCAAGTTTCTACAGGAAATTCATTAGGAACTTTAGTGGAATTATCGCAGCAATGATGGACACAGTCAAGAAAAGACACAAGTCTTTTTATTGGACAGCAAAGGCTGAGAAGAGCTTCAATCTGTTGAAGCGGAAGATAACCGAGTAACCAGTTTTGGTGTTGCCAGATTTTCAGAAGACATCTCAGGTGAAATGTGATGTGAGCGGATATGCCATAAGAGTGGTCTTGAGTTAGGAGGATAGGCCGGTTGCGTATTTCAGTGAAAAGTTGGATGAAACAAAGCTGAAATACTCCATGTATGATAAAGAATTTTATGCTATCATACAGGCATTGAAGAAGTGGAGGCATTACTTGATCCCAAAAGACTTTGTATTGTATAGTGATAATCATGCATTACAGTTTGTGACTCAATAGGAGAAGCTAAATCAGAAACATGCAAAATGGGTAGAGTATATGCAGAATTTTACTTTTGTAATTAAACACATTTCAGGTACTACTAACAAAGTGGCTGATGCTTTGAGCAGGAAGTGTTTGTTACTGCAGGAATTCCGAGTCAAAACATTGGGTTTTGAAAACCTCAGGGACATGTACGCTGGATATGCATATTTTGGAGAAGCATATGAGGCAGGTGAGAATCCAGTTCTCAGAGATCAAATTCCTTGGATATATTACATGATCCAAGAGGGATTGTTGTTCAGAGGCAATCAACTGTGCATTCCGAATTTCTCCATGAGGGAGAACCTGCTAAAGGAGAAGCACAGCGGTGGATTAGCAGGGCACTTTGGCCACGATAAGAGATTTGCAAAGCTGAGCGAAGTGTATTTTTGGCTGAAGATGTGAACAAATGTCAGGAAGTTTATTGACAGGTGCAAAATTTGTCAGCATTCGAAGGGCAGAAAGCAGAACGCAGGTCTTTATCAATCGTTACCCATACCGAAGAGGCCATGGGAGGCAATCAGCATGGATTTTGTATTGGGTTTGTCGAGGACGCAGAGAGGGGTTGATTCCATCTTTGTGGTGGTAGACAGGTTTTCAAAGATGGCACATGTTATACTATGCCAGAAGACCAGTGATGTGACTCACATTGCAAAAAAAATTTTCAAGGAGATCATTCGACTCCATGGATTGCCGAGAAGTATTGTGTCGGACAGGGATACCAAATTCATAGGGAATTTTTGGAGGATGCTATGGAAGAAGCTAGGGAATGAATTGGCATTTAGTTCATCTTACCATCCACAGACAAATGGGCAGACGGAAGTGGCCAACAGGAGCTTGGGAGACTTGTTGAGAAGCCTGGTGATAGAGCACCATAGCAGCTGGGACAACATATTGCCAGAGGCGGAATTCACGTACAACGATTTAGTGAATCGAAGTAGAGGAAAGAGTCCATTTCAGATTGTGTATGGGACACAACCGAGGGGATTTTCTGAACTCAGCGAGTCAGAACAGGCTGCGACTAGCAGTGCTAGTGCAGAGGAATTCGTTGAAGCAATGAAAGGACTTCACGATGAGGTGAGGCAACGACTGATAAACACAAATCAGGAGTACAAGCGCAGAGCAGATCAGCATCGAAGGCAACTTCAGTTTGAAGTTGGTGATCTTGTTCTAGCACATATGAAGAAGGATAGGTTCCCAAGAGGAACATATAACAAACTAAAAATGAAGAAAATTGGGCCATGCAGGGTCCTAAAGAAATTCAGAGAGAACGCTTATGAGATTGAGTTGCCAGATGGCATCAGGATATCTCCAATATTTAATGTTTCAGAATTATATCCATATAAAGCTGAAGAAGCAGGAGCTAGAAATGATGAGCAGCCAAAATTTTAATGGCAGAAGCAGATGTCGATTACAGAGAAGCCACACATGGAGCATATACTGGACAAGCGAGTAGGTAAAAAGACCAGGAGGAAAGAATACTATGAGTACCTGGTCAAATGGAAGAATCACCCAGTGGAAGGTGCCAGCTGGTAGATAGGAGTCGTGATTCAGAAGCATCGACAGACCATGCAGGAGCTCATGGACAGGAGCCCATGAAAGTTTTCAAGCTAAGGAGTATGATGCAGGAGCATCGCGACTATCAAAGAAAGCGTGGAGCCAGTGCATGTGTTTTTAAACACATGATATATAATCTTGATAACTTTTTGAATTTTCATAAAAGATGAAGTGCCATATCCTTCAATGAAACATTTTTGAAGGAGCGCCTGTTGTATTGTATCAGACCTCGATCCATACTCTCTTGTTTGAAGTAGATAGGAATGCATTTAATAGATTTAATGCAGGTAGATAGGATTTTTTCCAGATTAGACAGTTTTAGAGTCTCGAGAGGGAAAACGGATATAGACACCCTCATTGTGTATTGTAATATAATTCAGAATCAAACATTCGGAAGAGAGAGCAAGAAGAGAAATTGTAGGCAGAACCCCATGTACAGATTTGAATTAATAGAAGAGAGTCTTTGATTCAATTTCATGGTTGGTGTTGTTTCTCTATGTATGTTGTTTATGTGCTCATGAATGTTTGCTTTCTGGTCATGCCTTTTCTTTGAATATGTTGCATATGTGATTTTAGGGTTTCAACCTGAAGTCTGAGAGAGAGAGGAGAGAATAAATTTCAATTGTTTCTCTGTCTGAGCCAGGAGGTTCCTGCATAGAGTGCAGTTGAATTCATCCGCATAGAGTGCGTTGATGAAGGCTAGATGGTTAAACACTTATTCTCATTCTCCCAAAAATTATAGGGTGGTTGTGGGAGCCGTGCGAAGAGCGTAGAGGTGGAATTAAAGGTCTCAGTTGTTAATATGAGCAAAAGAACGCAGAGACTACTGTTTCCAGAGGTGCATAGAGTCTGAAAGACTCAACACTTTGGGAGTTGTTGAAGGTTGAACACTAAGAGTGTATGCAAAGTCTCAGAAGGAATCAGAGTTGACAAGCTCAGGAGGGATAGTTCCTTCGTGATACCACGGAGGAAAACCCAAAAGGTGGTTCGAAGAAGGATCAAGCAGGAAGGAGATTTAGATCGAGAGGAGTCCTTGAAGAGGAGGAATCAACGACAAGGATTTGCAGAGGAGCCTTGCGAAATCCCGCTAGCCGTCAGATATGGGAAAGTTACGCCAGGGTTAAGCCTTGGCATGCAGGGGAGGAACCAAGATCCATAAGGATTCGGTTCATCGGGGTTTGTAGAGACAAGAGTGTGTGCCCGTTGAAATCGTGATTAACGATTTCCTGATGTAGCTGGAGATGTTGATCACTGTTGGGACACGTGGCGCGAGATCCCTGGGAGTCAGGGTTCGGTATTTGGGATATCCCCATGCCAAGGAATTGCTGCAAGCGAAATCGCGATCACGGGAGATTTGATAGCACGACGAGAAGAGGGTGACGTGGAGGAGAGTGCCCACGTGTGCATCGGGTGTTGGCACTTCGAAGATCTTGGTGTCAAGAAAATCGCGGGGAAATAGCGAAACTATGAACTGCGAGGGGTCCCGTTGCTATAGCATTGACAGGTGTCGTCCATGTCGGGGATCGGGACTTGGAAGGGCCTGTGACCTCACGCAACAGGATTCGTGAATTCCCGAACCGCAAAATTCCAATTCACACTTGAAGCGGGGACCACCGATGTTAGAGTGAGAGAGAACATGTGGCATCGAGAGTCAGTAATAGGGGATTGCCGAGGAGAGTTGTTTACAATCTCACAGAAGACTATTTTCCGACCGGGTAAATCTCGACTGATCCAGGGAAACGTGAAGGGAATATTCCTCGGGTTTCAGGGATTTTTTTGCTGAATATAGGACTCGCGACTATGCGAGGTCCAACTTCTCGATACGGCAAGGGAGGTCATCGAAGGCTATTCTGTGGGGCAAGAACTTTCGATAAGGGAGTTGGAGAGCGAATTTATCTCTTCGGGCCAGTGAGGATGAAGGTCATGGTAGTAGCAGGATGCACGGGTGGCGCATGTTGCACCAGAAGCATACATGCAGGGAATAAAAGAGGTTTTTAATCTCACATTTTTGGAAACCTTTGTAATCCATGTTCGTACCCCTTTGAGAGGTAGCGTATCAGACAACACTTGTATAGGGATTGGCCTAGGTATCCTGAAACACTCCATATATCAATTGATTGATTTCCTGACTACTATAGCTCCACCTAGAAAGAAACTGGGGAATATACTCTCTAGTACCTAGGTAATTAGTTAATACGACTAAGGGCATGGTCGAGCCTCCTTAGTTGTTTCCCTGAGATATTGGGTCAAGTACTACTCTTCAACCTTGCATGTATATCAGAGATTTATACCACAAGTAAAACCCTTTTCCACAGGAACCCTACAAACCTTAACCCACGGGGGACCATAGTAGACATGGTACAAATAGGATTTTCTAGCAGCGCAACCTTGCCTCTTGCATTTTGGTTGCAAATTGAATACAAGTTTTTTGTTGTTAATAATTTGGGCATTCTGATGCTACATAAGTATTCATATTGGAGTATAACTCAGGAACTAAAAAAAGGAGTATAGTGGTCTGTGACATCGACCAAAATAAAATAATCTGGAAATTTAAATTTCTGGGAAATTATTCCATTTTTGGTAAATTCGAATTTGGAAAATTTTTTCCATTTATGGAAATTCCGAATTTTGAATTTGTCAATTGTAATAAATTATTATGACTGTTGGGAAGGACTTTGATTTGACCCAACTAACTATTTTACAATGAAACTTGTTTGAAAACATAATATTTTATATTGATTGCAGGAAGACAAATGGAACAACCATGTTAAAAGTAGTTGACCATGACTCCATGAGTGGGGAACATGTTGGAACTACCCCTGGGATGATTTGTACAAGTGGAAAATTAATGATTTGGCCATTGGCAGCCCTTGAAAATCAGGGATTTAGGAAGCTGTGAAAATTCCAAAGAAGGAAAAAGACCTAGGCAAGTTACAAATAAACATATGCGAGGAGGCAGGACGCTGCTAAGTGTGCTGGGGAAAAAGTCTGTTTTGGGTCTTTTTCTTTTTCACTTCCTATTATGAAAACTGGAAGGGTGTGAGGCAAGGAAAAAGGGGATTGAATTGAAGGAAATTGCTACAGAGGGATTTTCCAAGTTCGCCCTTATGGACTCATGGTCCGGCAAGGGGGTGAATCAGGCAAGTAATTGTGGTTGCTCGATTATACGGTTGGGAGGAACATGGTTGTTCCCTTTGTTTTTTCTGCAAGCCTAGTTCAAATATGTACTCTAAACTCTGTCTCTTTGAATAATTTTTATATTGAAGATACTATACATGTTATTGTTATACGGAAGAGTTCTAGTATCTGTTTTTTCAATGATCGTGTAACTATTGTAAGTCTTTTATGTACCTAAATATTCAGTATTCTACCTCTGTGGAAGGAATTGGTTATTGTTATAATGAGATCCTTAACGCTGGTATGGATGCAATAACCTAAACAAAGACTGTTCAAAAATTCAGTGAATAGACTATAGGATTTATATGCAGATTGATTCTCCAAAATCAAATTTTAAACAGAATCGAATAGGGGTAAAATCATGAAGCTGGGTAACACTTTCGTGACAATCGGGTCTCCAAAATTTCTAGCGGCAATTTTTCGGCCGAACAAATATTACTTTCGGCCGAAATATTATTCGG
>JZKD02S1971679.1:449332-464329 GCA_000966675.3 Picea glauca
TCCTGAAGGGCACGTCGCCCAAAAGAAATTCAAGAGGCGAGTGGCACCCTTGGAGCACGTGGTGCGTCCTGAAGGGCACGTCGCAATAATGTGGATGAAGGAGTCAGCCTAATTATCCCTAATTCATCAACACCTGAATAAAACCTTAAGAAAATCCCCTAACCAATCGTCGCCTAGCTCAGAATCTAAGCCCTAAGCCTAAGACGTTTCTAGGAAAAAAAAAAAGACAAAAAAAAAGACAAAAATTTAGTGTGACCTTAACAAAAAAAACCATGGCCCTAGCATAAAATAAAAAAATTTCAAACAACAACCCACTTAAGTACTGCCTAGGTCTTTATAAAACTCTTGGGGTAACTGGAGAGAGTAAGGATCTAAATAAACTCAAGGTTTTAAAAAAAGGGGGGGTGGGGGAACTTTTGTCTTTAACTTTTCTTTTTCTAGGTAATGAAATTCAAAACACTTTTTTTTACCATATTTAATATAAAATACAAAAACATGTCCACCACTTAAATGATGAAATATAAAAGTATGACCACCACTAAAATGAAGATTTATTTTTGTGATTATAAAATACAAAGGTAAACCACAACCCACTAAAAATGAGAAACTTCATTAATGTAGTTAATTTGAAGGCTATTAAGTAAATAAAAACATATGTATATATAATAAATGAAAAGGTTTATTTAGAGCATTACCTTCTAGGTTTTTTTAAAAAAAACGGGTGGGGAAAATGAGCTTTAAGAAAAAGAAAATAAATTATGGAAAAGGTAGGGATGCGTGACACTTGAAAAATAAGGGAAATTTTAGGGTTTGATAAAAAAAAATAAAAAAAAACTTAAAGGAAATGGATTTAGGGTTTTTGAGAAAGAAAAACCTAAGGGGGATTAGGTCAGAATGGAGATAAAAGAGAGGAGAGGGGGAGAAATGGGGATCTTTTTTCAGCTATTGGTACTGTTATGCTGCCAGACTAGAGACTGGACTGATTTCTTGTAGGAGTTGGGGATTTCCCAGCGGACTTGAGTGGTAGCTCAGCTTTGGAGGTGAGCTCGGAAGCTAGTTACTATCTGGATCGTGTGTGGCCCCTTTGTGGCTCGGGGGGCTGAGGGGGAAGGAGAGTACCCCTAGCGTTTGGCTGGGAGGTACCGGTGAGTCCTCTACAGTCAGCAAGCAGGAGCAGGAGCGGTTGGAGCACAGGATTCATTTGCTGCAAGCGATAAGGGCACATGTATTTCATTCGTATTTGGGCGTTATAAATCTCTGGGCGTTTTTACCTTGCTGCAGGTGTTTATAAATTGTAGTTTTAGTGTTTATTGTGTAAATTTGAAGTTCCAGTGGTTATGGTGTGAATCATGTTCATAAATTATAGATCAAATGGTTATGGTATAACTGGTAGTTGCCTGGTTTATCTTGGTGTTGGCTGTTTTAAAGTGAAAATAAGAAAAATAAGTGAGAAATTGCATTGGGATTATCTCAGCGTGGAGGGTCAAATTTTATCTGCATTTTGGTGGGTTCAACTCTGCGTTATTTTTTTTTACCGTAGAATTTCTCCGTGGTTGGGTTAAATACATGCATTTTTCTAAATGAACTTACTCTACGTTGTCTTCATTCCGGGTGTTTCCCTTTTGTCGTGGGCCTTTTGATATCAAAAATGGTGGGACTGCTCATTACATTGAATCCAAAATTAATTAAAAAAAAAACAATAAAAACTTTAAGCTCTCAGTCATATACTAACTGGTTGCATCGATTTACACTTAGTTGTATAGCATCTACTTTCTGGCACCGTCCCTAACAATTTCTGGCATAACCAAGCTCCTAACCTCCTCGAAATTTTTCCCACTTACCACTCATCACCTATGAACCCGACGGCCTAAATCTCTGTGTAGAGTCCAGCGCAATGAACTACAAGGGAGTCAGTATATCCAGTCGAGGGGCTGAGTTGGGCACCCCGTATTACAAATTCCAATATTCTTGTATGGGTTTCTTCACTATGGTTTTGTTTTAATTTTTCAAAAACTTATTTTGAGTTATGAATGGTTTTTATATTTTAACGTGATAATGGTGGTTTTTACCTAGGGTCGGGTTGAGAGGTTTTAGATAACACCACAAGTTTGTGGATTGTAGAGCTGTTCGTTTTCGTTCTGGCAGTAGCTGTCGCTCATCCAGTCCTCACACTA
Source organism: Picea glauca (assembly GCA_000966675.3). NCBI lineage: Eukaryota > Viridiplantae > Streptophyta > Pinopsida > Pinales > Pinaceae > Picea > Picea glauca. Next base: position 451,507 of record JZKD02S1971679.1, read on the forward strand.
CTGTACTCCTCCTGTCTGGTGCGCCCCTCTCCATAACTACCGCTGGTTAAATCCATGGTAGTAGTTAGGGTTTCGTTGAATTCGTTGCCAGTCTATTCACCGCGCGTCTTTAACATTCAACAAGGTGGGATTTAGCATTAAATTTCTCTGTCAACCCATTTAAGAAATCGATATTTTTTTTTACAATAAGATAGAGCTGGCATACGATAATAATATAATCTTATATAAATCGTTGGCATAAAATCGGGACACTGTCCACAATAGCTCACGCTAGGTTGTCTTCCTTATAATAATATAACACCTCTGCTCTAATAATCCGCATGCCAATTTCCAGATGCCACGTATTCCACAGGGTAAATCGCCTCAACCGTGCTGCATTTCATGTGCCGTAAAAATTTAGTGTGAGCGACTCTAGTTAGGAAGAAAATTTTTTAGTTAACAACAAAATTGGCCACGCTGGTGTATTGCTTCTATCGCTCTTGGGTTACAGTTGTTGGGTATAATAAGGCTGTGGTTTTCAAATCTCTTTTTCTAGAAGAAGTTCTATTTCCCTTCGTGAATCTGACTTTTATTTCCTTAAAGAAAAGAAAAAAATTTCACTTCAACAACCCAACCTAGAACGCTACAACACTCTCCTTCCAACTATGTATCAGAGCCCTTTGAACTGAAAATATATTGGACGGCCTGTGTGAACGTAAGTAGCTTTCCGTAAATTTCTTTTATTTACTCCAATATATTTTTGGAATCTGGAAAAATTGCAATGGAATAGTTCATCACCGAAAGGTTATAATAATTAGGTTTTCCATTAAACTATGTTTTATTATATAATGGATYTATTGGCTTAAATGCAAAGGTAATACTGGTTTAAATTGCATTAATAAYAATKGTCTTAAKTTGYGATGGCYTTTATGGCACCTTATTWTTGTCCCTGRTTAAGTTGATAGYTCGTATATGGAKATATATCAAAATTGCTATATTAAGACATGGTTGTGACATTGGGTTGTAATAGGCTCCAAGAYRGAACCCAATCACTTAATTCTTAAATCCTTAAGTAGAAMAATAASTCAACTTYARCTMTTAGCKYGCTTTATTTTAAGGAATGCAWTTCTTCCTTAAAACAAAATCCTTATTTGACCATATTCTTTTATCATGTTATCAAGAGATTTGATTATTTTAGAGGATGTCCATAAGAAAAGAGAGGTTGYGGCTCAATGATTTTTGKATTCAGGTTATGCTTATGRAAGTGTATCAATGTCATTATTATATATCAMTAGGATGTTTTATTAATTTAGATGTTTATTAACCTTATCCTTTTATCATGTTATCAAGAGATTTTATTATCTTAGAGGATATCCATAAGAAAAGAGAGGTTGTGGCACAATGATTTTTAGATTTAATTTATGCTTATGGAAGTATATCAATATCATTATATATCATAAGTACGTTTTGTTAATTTAGAGGTTTATTACCCTTACCCCTTTTATTTTTTATCAAGAGATTTTATTAATTTAGAGGATATCCCATAAGAAAAAGGGAGTGGTTGTGTCATAACGATTGAGTAACGCTTAAATAATTGGTTCCCATTTAAGTTTTAGATTTAGACTTATGCGCAATAAGAATCTATGTAATAATGAAGAATGGACCCCAATGTTTCTTACTTTATAGGTTTATCCTTGATTATTGGAATAACAACCCCGACAGGAGGTATAGAGAATGATTGATTTAAATGCGCCAATAAATTTTGATGATGATGGAGTGATTTAGAGCTACATTATTACTACATGGTGAATTAGAGATAATGTATGATGGATTAATTGCGAAGTCCTTGTATCTTAATGTAATGATGCTAGTGCTAGGGTGAATTCATTGTAGTTTACCACGAGTTTCGTTAGAAATTGCGAAGTCCTTATATTACCGAGGTAATGCTAACATTATTGTTGTTTATTGTTAATGATTATTGTTCATGTTAATGTTAAGATTGGATTCTTTTTAGTTTCCATTGAATGTAATGCCTAATGTTAATGCTTATTTTCAAGTAATGTTAATAATAATTGTTAAGGTTAAATGTTATTATTGGCTAGAGTACTAATCAAAGCAAAGGATGTTGATTGTATGCGTAGGGTAAGGAATGCCGACATTATTATTGTTCCGTGTTAATGATTAGGAAATGGTAATGTTTATTATTAATGAGGAACTTATATGTTGGAATGTCTTAAATTAAGCATATCCAATTTAGTCTGAGGAGGGTGTTGTTCCTTAAAATTAATGTGGTATTGGGATGGTAAACCTTTCATGTTCTTATTCTGCTTGTGTTGGGAGGGATGTAAACACCTTCAGTAGCCTTAGTATATATGTCTTTGTGTTCCCCTGCATCCAAAATCCAGTGCCATATCAAGAGTCTCGGGCCCTTTAAAGGCAGGGTTTCCACTCTTGCGACACACCTGAGGGGATTACTAGTTTCTGCCTGAGCAGTCGTCCAGGAGCCTATCTGACCTTCTCTCTCTCCGGAGAAGAGGACTAATATTAAACGCCTTGCTTTCCTGTGTAGAAATAGTAAACCTACTACCATGGATTCTACCTTCTGTCATCGTACGGTACCTAACCTAGTATGTCGTTATTGTTGAAGATATTGTGGGGCCCTTGTCTTGAGTAGCATTGCGTGTAGATACTGGTTGTGCACATTACGTCTTCTTGTTGTGATCCTCGTGGTTGCATATTGTTAGTCGTCAGGCGATGACGTAGAGTCATGTGTGTCTGTTCCCCTCCTACACGCGCACACACACTGTCTAAACATAAAAAATAAAAAAAATTGCACCTGTTATCAAAGTTGTTGTCGTAACGAGGAGGGTCATTACACAAACCATGAAGTTGTCTTATCATTACTCAAGTAAGAGGAGGAGGGTTAGTTATTTCATTTGTGTGGAGAATGATGCAGACAGGATCAGGTTCAGTTCGTTATGGGAAGGACAAGTTGTAACATAGCTAAAGTAGAACCATCAAAGGAAACCACTTGGAAACCTTTCCTAAACCATTTATTAACCTCCTTAAAAACCTTTCCTGTCATGACTTGAAGACTGAGGTTGAAACAGTTAGGTAGTGCATGAGCATTCAAAACCAAGACATAATTTTATTCACAAAAATCCAATAGTCTGATTCTATTAAACACAAAGGGACTGAAATTCCCATCCTAGAGTATAGGTAGGTGCGTGCATTATAATAAAGCCTTACAATAAAGTAAGAATTAGAAGATACTTGCATTCGATTTTGTGTAAGATATTAAGCCAAGAGTATTAATCTAGTATGTTATAAGGTCATGCAAGCAAAAACAAAGTGTAAGTACCTGGATCACGAGTGGATTAAACGAAATTGAGTAGCAAATATTGTACCACAGGAAAAAAATTTTTATGAGAATTTTGAGGCTCATTACATAGTATGTATATCAGAGAGTTATACCACAAGTAAAACCCTTTTCCATAGGAACCCTGCAAAACCTAACCTAGGGGGGACCATAGTAGACATGGTACAAAAAGGATTTCCTAGCAGCACAACCTTGCCTCTTGCATTTTGGTTGCAAATTGAATATAAGTTTTTTTTTGTTAATAATTTGGGCATTCTGATGCTGCAGAAGTACTCATATTGGAGTATAACTCAGGAGATAAAAAAAGTAGTATAGTGGTCCTAATGACACCCTTAATTAGGACCTCTACCATTGGATTCCTCTCTTTGTCTTGGTTGTAGTGGCACCTATCACTTTTAAGACTATTATTAATGTGGACCCAAACCCCCTTCACAACACCCTCATTTTGGAAGTCTCCCATTGGATTCCTCTCTTTGTATTTATTGTCATGGTGCCTATCACTTTTAAGACTATTTTTTTCATGGACCTGACCCCCCTTCCTGACACCCTTATTTTCCACCTATCCCAAAATACTCCATATCTTGTGTTGATTATTGAGGTATCATTCTACTTGAGCCTCCATAATGGCCCCTACCATCGATGCTCAGAACCAATGAGAGTTGGACATTAAGGTAACCAACATGTCTGAGAAAATGAAATAGTGCATTCACTCCCTAAATGAGAGACTTGAATCCCTCACCTAGAAACTCAACTCCCTCACCTAGAACCTCAACTCCCACACCCAACAATTCAAATACCTTGTGTTGCACATCAAGGGTAAGAACCATGAGTACCACTATGAGGCTAATCATTCTTCCCATCATGAGAATACTCATCTTTCCAACTCCCCTTGTCATTCTCCAAATTCATGGAATAAAGTTCTCGAAGTTGAGATGGATAAATGTGATGGATTAGACCCGATTGGTTAGGAATCCAAATGGAACACTAATTCTCCCTCCATGACATTCGGGATGATGATAACAAACTCCATGTGGGGGTTCTGTACCTGAATAAATAATGATTGCAATGGTGGAAATGGCATAAGAAATGATATCTAGGACAACCAAATTAGATCATGTCAACCAAAGCAATTTATTCTCGCTTTGATAGGGAATCTCATTTTTTGGGACATCTCACCAAGATAAAACAAACAAGGTCAGTAGAAGACTTCATAACCACATTTAAATAGTTGGATATTAGATATTAGGGATTATTTGATGATTTCTATCTTGAATGATTCCTCAATGGCTTAAAGGATGCCATTTAGGCTCACATTTGCATGCACGCAAATTATCATTGGAGACTGATACCAGTATTCATTCAAAACCCCTTCATTCTATAGTTACCAACCTCCCTCACGAAGGGTCTACCCCTGTCTCGACCAAAAATTTGAAGCTACAAAAGGTATCTCCCACATAAATCACTGAACGTCGGAAACAAGAACTTTGTTATTACTGTGATGAAAAGTATTCTCCATGCCATAAATGTCATGAACACAATTTTTTCTAGGTTGATGGGTCATCTTCCACCTCCTTCATGAAAGGCCTATTAGGTGAGGCCCCAGTCTCAAAATACACACAACCAACTTCCCCCATCCGAAATCCAGTCACACCTCCCATGGAACCAGAGGAACCTGTCATATCTCTATATGCCCTCGCGTGTATTTATACTCCACAAACATTAAAAATAATGGGTTGCATAAAACAAAGTTCATTCATGGTGTTGATTTATAGTGGTAGCAGCCATAATTGTATTCATCACAGGGTGCCTGAGGATGTCAATTATTTTGTTAGACCAGTTTCTAATTTTCAAATTTTCATAGCTAATGGTGGTATAATGAAATATGGGGGCTAATGTGAGATTTTAAAACTCCAAATGAATGATTATAACATGAAATCTCACATGTTTTCCATTGTCGTGGGTTGTTTTGATATTGTCTTCGATGTTGAATGGATTCACACTATGGAACTTATTACCATGGATTATCATGTGTTATATATGATATTTACTCAAAATTATCACACCTATACCCTCCAAGGCCTACAAGTTGGCTCCCTAATAATTATTAGTTCTCACTGGATGGAGAAACTCCTGATGAAAGGTCACCATGGTGTGATTTTTCAACTTAATGCCATCCAGGTATGTGATCAATCATCTCCAACAATACATCATGATACACAATTTTGCTTGGACAAGAAGCATAGGTTCTTTGAGACACCCATGGACCTAGCCCCCTCCTGAGGTGAGCATGATCACATCATCCCTCTCCTTATAGGTATTCATCTCCCTAATGTACGCCCCTATAGGTATCCATTTGCTCAAAAAAATGAAATAGAAAAAATAGTGCAAGAATTAAAAAATTCATCCTGTAGTATGATGGTCTTAAAAAAGGAAGTTTCTCAGCACATGTGTCCATATCTTCGCACACTTAAAAAATTGACAACTAAGGATAAGTTTATCATTCATTTCATTGATGATCTATTGGACAAACTCTAGGGTGCATGTTTCTTCACAAAATTACATATTTACTCAGGCTATCACCAAACTCGGATGAATGAAGTAGATATTCTGAAAACCACTTTCCGAATTCAAGAAGGCCATTATGAGTTCTTGGTAATTCCTTTTTTACTTTTCAATGCCCCATATACCTTCCAAAGTTTCATGAATAAACTCTTCAAGACTACATTTGAAAGTTTTTTTTGGTTTTCTTCGACGACATCCTCATTTACAACCACACTTGGGATTCTCATGTACACCATGTGGAAAAAATAATCCAATTGTTACAGGAAAATCTATTGTTTTTCAAAAATTCGAGGTGTTCTTTTGGGGAGATCAATATCTAATAATCAAGACACACTGTGGGTTGTGAGGGGGTAAGAGTGAACCCCAAAAATATTCAAGCTATGCAGGATTGGCTGAGACCCATGGCATTGAAACTGCTTCGAGGTTTCCTCAGCATCTCAAAATATTACAAGAAATTTGTCCACCATTATGGAAAAATTGCCCATCCATTGGCAAACCTTATTAATAATAATGCATTTCATTGGGCACCAATAACAGAAAAGGAATTCACATATTTAAATTAGACCATGTTCACTACCCCCATCTTAGCATCCCTTGATTTCAACAAAAAATTTATTGTGGAGTATAATGCTTTAGTGATTAGTATTGGCACAATTCTAAGAAAAGAAGTTAGACCTCTTACTTTCACTAGCCAGGCTTTGAGTGGCTGCAATTTGGGAAAATCTACATATGAAAAGGAAATGATGGTCATTCTCCATGTTGTGCACACTTGGTGACCATGTCTATTGAGATGTCATTTTCATATTGTATTATATCACCATAGTCTAAAGTATTTCCTAGAGTAGAGGTTATCATGCCCACAACATAACAATTGCCTGACTAAAATGTTGGTCTATGATTATGAGATCGTATATAAAAAAGGGAAAGAAAATGTAGTGGAAGATACATTGTCAAGAAAATATGAGGATGATGGTTCCCTCTTTTCCTTATCATTACCAATTCCTAATTGGATTGAGTAAGTTCTACAAGAGTGACTAACCCACCCAACTATCTCATAGGTAATTCAATGACTTCAGGAGGACCCTAACCTTCCCACTAGCTACACATCGCAAGAAAATATCCTCTAGTATAAGGATCACTTGGTTATGGCCTTGAATTCAACATTGAATCCCATGATATTAAATGAGTTGTCTTCATATGATATTGTTGATCACTTAGGATTCCAAAATACATATGCTCGTGCTCATCCTTATTTTGTTTGGGAAGGCATGAAGAAGTACATCCTTACCCTTGTCACTGACTGTGATATTTCCTAATGAAATAAAGGTGAAACTGTCAAGACCTCAGAATATATACATATGTTACCCATTATATATTTTATTTGGAGTGGCATCTCCATGGACTTTATCATGGGCCTTCCAAAAGTGGGAAAAAATTCAGCCATCATGGTCATTGTCGACTGACTCTCAAAGTATGCATGTTTTGGTGCCTTACCACACACTTTTACGCCAAATATAGTAGTGCCAGTTTTCATTGATTAGATTTTCAAAATGCATGGCATGACAACATCCATTATTTTTTATCGTGACCCAGCTTTGACAAACACATTTTGGAAATAATTGTTTAAGTTACAGGGAACACAATTGAGCATGAGCACAATTGACCACCCCTAGAAGGATGGCCAAATGACATTTGTCAATAAATGTTTGGAAACCTACTTGTGTTGTTTTTCCATAGAAAAATAACATTAGTGGGTGCAATAGTTACCATTGGAAGAAAGGTGATACAACACTTCCTATCATACAATAACCAAAATGACACCATCTGAAATGGTGTATGTCCAACAACCACCTACAATAACTTTGTATCTTCTAGGAAAATCAAAGGTCTATGATATTGATAACTTGTTGCAAGGTAGAGAAGATACCCTTGCAAGTTTGAAGGAGAACCTCCACATGTCCAAAAATCATATGAAGCAAAAATATCATCAACAACATTCCAAAAGGATTTTCCAATAAGGTAATCAGGTGTTTCTCCAACTCCAACCTTACAAGAAAAACTCACTCAAATAATTTGTCCAACACAAGTTGGCACCCGAATTTGATGGCCCCTATCAAATTATCAAACCTATTGGTCCAGTTTACTAGAAACTGGAACATCCAACTGTCTCCAATATACATCTGATGTTCTGTGTTTCCTGTTTGAAAAATTGGTGGGTCATAACTATAGGGTTCAAACCATCCTCCTTGAATTAGATGAAGGAGGCTCCATTTGGCTGCAATAATAATCTATTCTCAACATGCGTGATTTCCACTTCCATGTTCGAACTATCAAATAAGTGTTGATCAAGTGGAAGGACACATCTCCATAAGATTCCACTTGGAAACCAATGACCATACTGCAATGTTTTCCACATCTTAATCCTTGAAGACAAGGCTTCTTTTGAAGGAGAAGGGCATGTTAGGATTTGACCCTAACCCTCTTTGTTGGTGATTAGTTAGCATGATATATTTTCCATTTAATAAAGGCTAAAATTAGTTAATAATGCCTATTAAATAAATGTGAACAAGTCAGTGTAAGGTGACCTAATAGAATTTTTCGCTTCTTGTAACGAACCTCCTCGTTACGTTAGAAAATCTTTAACAGGCACATTTTTTTTTTTTGTTTTTAAAGTGTGTGCGCGCGTGTAAAAAGGAACAGACACACTTGACTCTACGTTGCCACCCGACAACCAACAAGATACCACCGCAAGGGTCACCACAAGAAGACTTAAGGCGCACGACACTAACTGCAAGCAATAAATGACCATAGACATAAGGCACACAACAGGTAACTGCAATCATTTAATGACATACTGGGTCATGCACCGTACGAACAAAGAAGGGAGAATCCATAGTAGTAGATGTTACTATTTATGCACAAGAAAGTAGGGCGTTTAATCTTAGTTCTCTGCTCCGGAAAGAGAGAAGGTCAGATACGCTCCTGGTTGACTGCTCAAGAAGAACTAGTAATCTCCGTCAGGTGTGTCGCAAGAGTGGAAACCCTGCCTTTAAAGGGCCTGAGACTCCTAATACGGCACTGGATTCTTTACACAGAAATAATCACACACACAGACTTACATGCTAAGGCTACATGGAGGTTTCTACATCTCGACCAACACAAACAGACCACACAATGGATGGTCTCATCCAAGTACACCAACAACCCAAGACATCCACTAACTCTACGGACGTGCAAGTTCGAAGGACTCCGACTACGACCATTCATTGTTAAGACAAGGTATTCCCTACGACTCAAGGTATTTAATACTGGCCCAATACTCCATTTGAACTCCATTAATAGACGAGATACTCAAACTAGCCTTACAATAATGTAAATTTAAGTAATTGCAATCCCCCAATTACCAAATCTTAATGACTTAAGGTGTTTAGTTTAGGACCTTAAATTTATCTTCTATCGAGGATAATTAGTTTCATCATACCTGCCATAAAACATCAACCATTTTTTTCACTTTACATTACGAGGACTAATACCATGACCACCACATTACATATGATATTTTATTTGTAACAACTACATTAACCGTACCATAAACAATAATAACATTAACCTTAACCATTCCATAACCATTAGGGTTAATATTAAACAATTTATTTCCTAATCATAACCATTAATCAATACATAATCATTACCATAATCATTACATATTCATTACATAATCATTACCATAACCATCACATAATCATTACCATGATCATTACATAATCCTTACATAATCATTACCATTAATCGTTTTACATTCCATTATATTATTTCAACAATTACCTTAATGTTCTACCTTATAAAACCATGATTATTTAACAATTATTACCATTTAACACCATATTTCTTTAGCTATTATCACTTTAACAATTATTACATGATACATCAACATTACCTTAACCATAATTACCTTAAAAAATCCTAATTAATTAACAATAATTTCCATAACACCATATTACTTAACAATCCTACTTTAACAATTATTGCATAATCACTTCAACATTATCTTCACAATTATTTCCTTACAGTACCATATTTATTAACAATTATTACCATTAAAACAAACAAAGCTAGGCAGCTGTAGGCAACCACAACTTGTCTCTCACTTTGGCAACAGAATCTCGGTTGGTATCGGAAATTGGGCTATTCGGCAATGGCTTGGAACAACTAACTAAAGGCAGATTAAAAAGAAGTTATGGCAGGTTGCGAGCTACTTTCAGCCACCCTCAGGTAGTGGTTGCTAAGAAATTGAAGGAAGGGTAGAACTATTATAATAACAATAATATAACTAGACAACTATAACAAAACCACCGCCCAGGTGATAAACTGATTCCGCTACCCTTACATTTATAAAACCCCTCCCTAATATTGATTAATCATAGTAAAAGAAAATGATCATCTAGATAATCATACAGGCTGCATTGTCTGTTCATATCCCTCATAATTCTTTTCTAACGCTATCTTAGAATTACAGTTATATTTAAAAGGAAAACATAAATAATTTTGGAATTAAAAATAGTTTGGAATCGAATTTGTAAAAACCCTTCCCTACGTGGTCTGACAGAACTTATCTAGCACTGTAGATGGGCATTGAATTATTCAGAAACCAATGTATATGAAAAGGGAACAGCTGCCCAAAGAACAACACTTGATTTAACAGCCAGCTACCAACATCAGGCCAATGTGCCTCCCAGGCCGCCAGCTCGGCGAGGGTTGAGGAAGAGAAAAAAAAAGAAAACAACCAGAATTAGGGGTTAGGACTGTTACTACAAGATCTTCCTCGGCATAACGTTGTGCATTACCTTTTTGTTGGGAGAGACAGACAAATGGGGCGTTTTTAAATTTCTGTTGACCCTTCCACGCCATCACAATCACCTTTACTCTGATCACGATGGGCAGCTATTGATTAATTGAACCGATTTAGCTGTGGAATTTTGGGATTTTTCTTAAACTGAAAAAAAAAGGAGCATTCCAAATTTCCCAAGTCTATGAGAGTCTAAGGTAATGTTCCAATGGTCAGAATCTGTCAGGACGGAATTTAGAGGAACAGAACCTGTCGCTATTCAGTTGACAGGTGAGCGGTGTTGTAATAAATATATAATATAAAATTGTTCAACCCAAAGCAAATAAAAAGAAAGGTCTCTGAGGTAAAATGTGTTGACGGAAGGCGGTAAAGACTGTAAGCGTGAGTGGTAGGGTATATTCAATTGTTAAACTGTGAAAATGGTTATGGGGTCCAAAAGGTGCGGTTTCCCTCCACCAGATCGCAGAGGTCTACAAACCCAACACAGAGAGGTGGCCGGATTTTTTGGGCAACCTTCACGGCAGCAGAGGAGCACCCACCCAACACAGAGGTTCGGGGTTCAACGCGTGGGTATCCTTCAAGAGTCGCACCAGAATTAAGGAGAAACACAGAGAGCATAACTCTCTTAACAAACCAAGATGGAACTTCTAGCAACAACTTTCATTAAATTTATACATCGACTACCAGTGTTAAGAGGGTTCATTAGCAAGGCACACAAAACTTCTAGTAACAGGGGTTACGTTTCAGTTAAATTGCAATACGTGATTTAAAATTTTTGGGTGATTTCAGCCAAAATAAACATTCAACGCCAACAACAGTGCTTTATGGAATTCTTCCATCAGTGGCATCGGGATTTAGGAGCGCGGATTAACTATGGGGATTTATAAAAAAAGGGGTCAATGTAGCTAACAGAACAAAAGAGCTGGGGAACTATCAATCAGTGGTAGGGTAAGGTCAGAGATCCTCGGCTATTACACAGTAACACAGTAAAAGTAAATTTTGGTAAAAATTATGCTCCTTCTTCTACCACAACAAGGAATTACCACCCAGTTTCTGTGTAATTATCAACGGTGAAATTTCAACGCAGCAACTATCTAAATAACCACACGACCATGTATATTCTACCATACATTACAACTACATCAGTGATTGTCAATGACAGAAAAATTTTACAGCAAAAATTTAAAGGAGAAATACCAAATCTGAGCATCTTGCTTTACCAAACATCGAGCGTACCTTTTTCCTTAGTGCCCGCCTCATAGGATGACGCTTAGCTGCCCTCGGCAACAAGATGCTCACCAGGACCTTCTTAACACACACAAGCCTGAAGAGTTACAAACTCTTCCAACTCCCCTCAGGAGCTACCCATAGTAAACTCCTTCGGCGATCCCCCCTTTGGAATTTGGGAAATTGCAATTCGGAAAATTCGTGGTTCGCACGAGCACGGTGCGCAAACAGCTCCAAACCCAGAACCCCGAAAGTCAACAGTCAACCCTTTCGTGTATCGGGGATTCTCCCTATCGGGAAATCCGGAATGGTGATGTTATGTTTCACTGCCCTTTTCAATCCCTGAACCCCAAACCATGAATTGATGCCACATGTCTCCCACTATGTCTTGTGGTCCCACACTACCACATAACTCTTCCACTTGTGTGATCGGGGATCGTGGGATCACTTTTTCAACTGCCGCGAGTCCTCTGCCTTGGAAAATCCTGAATGCCAAAACCCTGATGACGCCTGTCAACACCCACGCTATCACTGTGGGACCCGTCGCAATTCGGGACTTTGTTGGTCCTTTGTGGTCCCTTCGACTTCGAAAACGCTGAAGTGCCGAATCCCGACTCCTTGGGATCTCGTGACACCTGTCCTGTTTCTGATCAACGACTCCCGTCAACTCGAAAAATCGTGATTCACGATTTAGCAAGTCATAAAACACTTACCTCACCAAACGTCGAACCTCGAACCCCGATGGGCTGAGATCCGATGACCAGTTCTCTCCTGCACCTTTGGACAACTCCTGCGCAACTCTTTCCCAATTGGACGGTCAGCGGGATCTC
>JZKD02S1971679.1:464339-491030 GCA_000966675.3 Picea glauca
ACTGCCTCGTATGCCTCGCCAAAGTCTACATCACCTGCATACATATCTTTCAGATTCTCAAAACCCAAAGTCTTGACCCTGAATTCCTGGAGCAATAAATATTTTCTTCCCAAGGCGTCAGCTACCTTGTTAGCAGTCCCCGAAATGTGCTTTATCACAAATGTAAAATTATGCATGTATTCCACCCACTTTGCATGCTTCTGATTCAGCTTCTCCTGCTGACTCATGAACTGTAAAGCATGATTATCACTGTACAAAACAAATTCCTTGGGTATGAGATAATGCCTCCACCTTAATAATGCATGTATAATGGCATAGAACTCCTTATCATATGTGGAGTACTTCAGTTTCACATCATCCAGCTTCTCGCTGTAATATGCAACAGGTTTGTCATTCTGACTCAAGACCCCTCCAACAGCATACCCATTGGCATCACATTTCACCTGGAAGGTTTTTTGAAAATCAGGCAGCACTAACACTGGCTGCTCGATGATCTTTCGCTTCAACAAATTGAAGCTTCTTTCAGCCTTTGCTGTCCAATGGAAAACTTTATGCCGCTTCTTCATAGTTTCCATCATTGCGGCACTGATTCCACTAAAATTCTGAATGAATTTTCTGTAGAAGCTTGCCAATCCATGGAAGCTCCTTACCTCAAAAACATTCCTTGGCGATGGCCAATTCCTGATTACGTTCACCTTCTCAAGATCCATCTTCAATTCATTTGCCGAGACTATAAAGCCCAAATAAATGAGTTATGTCTGCATGAAGGAACACTTCTTCAAATTGATTAGCAGCTTCTCCTGCTGCAGTCTTCTCATCACAATGGCCAAATGCCTCAAGTGTTCAGCCTTGGTCTTGCTGAAAATCAATATGTTGTCCAAGTATACGACCACAAATTTGCCAATGAATTCCCACAGAACTTCATTCATCAGCCTCATATAAGTGCTTGGTGCATTTGTCAACCCAAATGGCATGACCAACCATTCGTACAAACCCTCGTTTGTTTTGAATGTTGTCTTCCACTCATCTCCCTTTCTCATCCAGATCTGATGATATCCGCTCTTGAGATCTATCTTGGAAAAGTAAATTTCCCCACTTAGGAAATCCATCAGATCATCCATTCTTGGCAGTGGAAACCTGTACCTGATGGTGATTTTATTTATCACCCTGGAGTCTGTACACATCCTCCAGCCTCCATCCTTCTTTGGGCTCAGTATTGTTGGAACAACACATGGACTCAGACTTTCCCTCACCAGTCCTTTGTCCTGCAGATCCTGTACCTGCCTTTTGACCTCCTCGTTCTCCTGAGGTGTCAACCTGTACGCTGCCTTGTTTGGTAAACTTACTACGGGAATGAGGTCAATATGGTGACTCACACTCCTCATCGGTGGCAATGAATGAGGTAGTTTGTCCACGATGATATCAGCAAACTCTCCCAACAGTTCCTGAATCTCGTCCAGCAAGTCATCCACTCTCGTGCTTGTCAGGACAATTCTTGGCTTCCTGACAACAAAGAATTGTGGATCTTCATTCTTCTCTAGCTCTGTGAGAAGCTCTTTCCCACTCATGAGAAGTATCGTGCTGGTTACTTTCGACTCCGCCTTCTTATCTTTCCCCGGAAGCAATGTATGTGTTCTTCCATCCTTCTCCAAAGTATATGTGTTCATTCTCCCGTCATGAACCACATTTCTATCAAACTGCCATGGTATTCCCAATAATACATGACAGACATCCATGGGAATGACATCACACAGAATTTCATCCATATATTAACCCATTTTAAAATTGACCAAGCATTTCTTTGTAACACATACCTGGTGTCCTTTCTGCAGCCATGACACTTTGTATGGACTTGGGTGTCTGTGCTTCTCCAGCGCCAATTTCTCCACCATCTCATTTGAAACGAGATTGTCGGTGCTCCCACTATCTACTATGACCTTGCATTTCCATACCTTGGTCTTGAAAGTCGTCTGGAACAGTCTGCATCTTTGTGTTGTGTCCTCCACCTCTTTCTCAGGTTTCAAGAGAACTTTATGCACTATCAGTGACTTCCCACTTCCAGTATCTTCATCTTCAACATCACGCCTCTGCGCCTCAGCGACATGAGCTTTTCCTCTGTCCATTTTCCTATCTGGACAGTGCACGGCTTTGTGTCCATCTTTCCCACACGTAAAACATGTGATAAGTCCTCCTCGAGCTCTTCCTCTACCTCGAGTACGAGGAAATGTGTTGGCATCAACATATCCTCCTTGTTGATCATCTTGTTGCCTCCTTGGCTCAGAAATTTGCTGCCTCTGCTATGAGGTTCCACCTCTTTCAGCTTTTCCCTGAGGCTTTTTCCACTCCTCCTTGGGCTTTTGAGTTCTCTCTTGGGAAACTGCTTTGCCTCTGGGCTGGCTTCTGCCTCGCCCTCACTGTCCCTGCTTGCAGCTCAACTTCTCCTCATCTTTCAGAGCCATCTGGTACACATCCTCAATTTTTCGAATGGTAACCATGCTTAGCTCGTCCTGAATGTCATACCTCAATCCATTCAGATACCTCGCCAGCTTTTCGTCATCACTCTCTCGGTGACCTGCTCGAATGTTGAGCCTATAGAATTCTTTGGTGTATTGTTTCACCGTCATCAGCTTCTATCTCAGGTTCTGCATACGGCTGAACAGAGTGATCTGGTAATCCCTCGGAATGAACTTTGCCTTCATCTTGGCGATCATCCGATCCCAGCTCTTGATCTTTTGTTTTCCTTTGGAACGCATGTCTGCTTGCAGCTCGTCCCACCATAAGGCTGCATGTCCCTTCAGCTTTATGACTGCATGCCTCACCTTCTTGTCCTCTTCGATATCTTCATAATCGAAGTAGGTGTCGAGTGCTTGGATCCAATCCAGTATATCCTCTGCGTTTAGACTCCCCTCATAAACAAGAATGTCCATTTTAGTCTTTGAGCTCATTCTGGCAATGGCTCTAATCAACCTCTTTGTCGAGGCATCTTCTACTGAGACCTCTTCGGCGTCGTGTCCAGCTTCCTCTTCAATCTCAGAATCACTGAACTCTGCTGCTCCAGCACCACGCCTTTGGGTGGTCTCCATTTCTTCAATCCTGGCTCGGAGATCTCTCATCTCTCGTTCCATCTCAGCATTACCTGCTGGCCTACCCCTTCTTTGGGCATCCCTATCTTCACGATCAGGAGATTGCCTCTCTCTTCTAGGGGGCATGGAGAAATCCTCTTCTCTCTGCTACCTGAACAAAGAGAACTTATTTCCCTTCTCTGATACCACTTGACGCTTAGCTGCCCTCGGCAACAAGCTGCTCACCAGGACCTTCTTAACACACACAAGCCCGAAGAGTTACAAACTCTTCCAACTCCCCTCGGGAGCTACCCACAGTAAACTCCTTCGACAATCTCCCCTTCAGAATTCAGGAAATCGTGATTCGAAAAATTCGCGGTTCATGCGAGCATGGTGCACAAACAGATCCAAACCCCGAACCCTGATAGTCAACAGTCAACCCGTTCGTGTATCGGGGATTCCCCCTATCGGGAAATCGAGAATGGCGATGTTATGTTTCATTGCCCTTTTCAATCCCCAAACCCCAAACTCCGAATTGACGCCACCTGTCTCCCACTATGTCTTGTGGTCCCACACTACCACATAACTCTTCCACTCGTGCAATCGGGGATCGCGGGATCGCGTTTTCAACTGTCGCGAGTTCTTTGCCTTGGAAAATCTCGAATGCTGAAACCCCGATGACGCCTGTCAACACCCACGCTATCACTATGGGACCCATCGCAATTCGGGACTTTGCTGGTCCTTTGTGGTCCCTTCGACTTTGGAAATGTCAAAGTGACAAATCCTGACTCCCTGGGATCTCGTGACACCTGTCTCATTTCTGATCAACGACTGTCGTCAACTCGGAAAATCGCGATTCGCGATTTGGCAAGTCACAAAACACTTACCTCACCAAACTTCGAACCCCGAACCCCGATGGGCCGAGATCCAATGGTCAATTCTCTCCTACGCCTTTGGACAACTCCTGCACAACTCTTTCCCGATCGGATGGTCAGTGGGATCTTGTGATTCTCCTCCACGAACTTTGACCATCGGTTCTCTTCTTTGAAAAATCTCCTCCGCTTCAAAGTGCTTCCGTTTCAAATCCTTCCTGGGTATGCTCCAATGCATTCTCCACGGAACTATCCCTCCTGAGATTTTATTCTCTGACTCCTTCAGTGACCTTAGTGTGCACACTGCTTGTGCTTATCCTCAACAACTCTCAGAACGTTCGGTTTTTTAGACTCTATGCACGCTCTGAAATAGATTTCATGTCAACCTGTACTCAGACTCAAGTCTGAGACTTCAACCCTGGCCTGTACATCTCCTGCATGGCTATAATTCAACCCAATTAAATTCCTGGGCATACGAGAATAAGAGTTCAACGGTGAGCCTCCTTAACGCACTCTATGCGGAGGAATTCGACTGCACTCTATGCAAGAATCTCCCGGCTCAACAAAGAAACAATTGAAACTTATCCTCCTCTCTCACAGACATTAGTAAACCTCTGAAATCACATGCACAGCATATTCAAAAGTAAATGCATACATGGAAAACAAACACTCATGAACACATAAGCACATACATAGAGAAAAACAGCACCGGTCATGAAATTGAATCAAAAKCTCTTCTTATTAATCCAATCTGTACATGAGGGCTCTACAAGTTCTCTACGGCTCTCCTCTTCTGAATTCGTGATAATAATAAAATGTACAAAGGAGGGTGCCTATATTCCGTTTTCCCTCTCGATATCTGAAGCTATCAAATCTACAATAAATTTCTATCTAACAACATTAAAACTATTAAATGCCTTAATATCTATTATACAACATAAGTGCGCTTCATTACATCAGCTCATTAATGTTTGGCACACCCACAACAAGGTGAAATTCAACATTTTATGTTGGCGCTATCCAGTTGTTCTTTGCTCCACGCGCTGGCTCGCTTGATGAGGTGTGGATGCTCCTGCATCATAGGACGTCCTCACGCTCCTTGCCTCTCCCGCTTGCCAACCATCGAGACTACACCGGTACCTCCCAACCAATCGCTAGGGGTACTCTGCTTCCCCCTTAGCCCCCCGAGCCGCAAAGGGGCCACACAAATCCATAAGGTATGCCTAGCTTCCCAGCTCGCCTCGCAAGGATGAGCTACCACTCCAATACAAGCTGAGAAAATCCCAACTCCTCACAAGCAATTAGTCCAGTCCAAATTTGGCAGCGTAATGTTACACTCCAAAAAAAAAAAAAACCCTTCTTCCTCATCTTCCCTTTCTTTTATAGAGTTTTGAGACCCCCTCTTGCCCTAAATCACATTTTATTTAAGTTTTAATGAAAACCCTCTAAAAGTTCTCTGTCTTACAAGTGTCACTCATCCCCCACCTTTCTCCAAAATTATTTTCTTTAATTTATTAAAAGGCTCATTTCCCTATTTTCATTAATCCCTTCTCTTTTTTTTCTTTTTTTTAAAACCAAAAATGTAATGCACTAATTAATCTTTTCATTTTATTTTTAAATTCATAACTTTTTATACTCCCGCATGTTAAATAATTTTATTACTTATTAATTGTTTATTTTTCCTTTATTACTTAGTTTCCCTATTTTTATTAATCCCTTCCCTTTTTTTAGAAACCAAAAAGGTAAATGCGCTAGATAATCTTTTCATTTATTATTTATTTAATATCTTTTGTTCTTTCACAAGTTAGGAGTTAATTTCTTCTTTGTAAAATTTTAAAACCATTAGTTTTAATTTAAATCTTACTCTCATTATTTACCCCAAGAATTTTATGAAGACCTAACTATTACTTAAGTGGGTTTTTTGTTTGGATTTTTATTTTTATGCTAGGGCCTTTTTCTTTAAGGTTACACTAAAATTTTTACCCTAGAAAAGTCTTAGGGTTAGGACTTAGAGTCTGAGTTAGGTGAAAATTGGTTAGGGAAGTTGTTTAAGGATTTCTTAAGGCATTAATGTCTTAGGGCCATCTAGGTTTGTTTCTTCATCATCATCAACGTGACGTGCCCTTCAGGATGCACTACATGCTCAAAGGGTGCCACTCACCTCGTTCGTTTCTTTCGCACGATGTGACCTTCAGGATGCACCACGTGCTCCAACGGTGCCACTTGCCAACTTGACTGATTGGTAGACATCTATAACCCCTGGAGTCAACACTCTGCCAGGTGAGCTTGTGGGAGACTAAGGGCTCTAAGGAATAAGTCCCCGGCCTTATTCCGCGCCCCTTAGAATCATCGTGAGCGACTGTCGCAGTCTTCCCTCACGACATCATGGATCCTCTCAAACTAGGTAATCATTAACCTACAGTTCGAGCGACGACGGGAGTGCTAGTAGGCTGTGGCAGGGCTGTTTTCCACACCTCTCCCTCAACCTCTCTGGAAATTGTGTGTGGCCCCTTTACTCCATATGTGAGTCTGGTCGGCAAGCTATTGTCAGCCTACATCATCAACAATCGTGTCAGAACATGTCAATCATCAAATCATCAAATCAATGAAATATCATAGTAAATAAATCAACCCAATTAGCATACTCCCTGACTCAATCCAGAGTCAAAGGGGTTCCACCGATGCCTTTGCATCATCAAGGTCCAAAACCCTGCACACTCAATAAAAATGAGTCAATAGTACCTATCTACATCAAAAGTAAAACCTCATCTCGTCTATCATAATGCATCATAATCAAGTATAAATGTTTTAACATCAGAAAAGTCCAGATCACTTGTGAGCAAGTGTCCTCAAATAATAAGTTTTCTCAGTGCGCTAGAGCGAGATGTTACATACACCCCCTCTTGGTCTAAACTTCACCCCAAAGTTTCTCAGTATAAATGCCGAAATAAAAGTATCACAGTATCATAAGTCTATCTATCAAACAAAAATGGAAACTGTTGACGCATATCATATGTGTCCTCCCAGGTCACCGAGTGTGGACTATAATTGTCCCACTGGACCTTGACATGATCTACCGTTTGATGTCATAATTGTCGAACGCGATGATCTAAGATGCAGACCGGCTCAGCCGTGAGCGCTCCCTCGTCCGATACCTGTAAGGAACTCATGTCAATAACATGTGTAGGATCACTAATATAATGTCTCAGAACAGATACATGAAAAACATCGTGCATACGCCTCAAAGAATCAGGCAAGGCTAGTCGATCGGCCACGAGCGCCTTTCTCTTCACAATATCGAAAGGTCCCACAAACCTAGGAGAGAGTTTAGCTCCCTTTCCAAACTTGATCAAACTCTTATGCGGTTTAACCTGCAAGAAGACTCGATCGTCGACCTCGTAACTACGGTCGACTCGGTGCACATCGGCATAACTCTTCTGTCGATCCTGTGCTTCTTTAATCCTCTGTCTTATGGTTTGCATTTTCTCTTCCATTTCTTGGATCGCTTCTGGTCCCACCAGGACCTTATCCTCAAGTCGATCCCAACTCAAGGGCGTCCGACATGGTCGCCCATAAAGAAACTCAAAAGGCGCCATCTTAATGGTGCTCTGGTAACTGTTGTTGTAAGCGAACTCTACTAGAGGCAAGAATTCCTCCCAACTCTTTTGTTGGTCCATCACATACATGCGCAACATGTCTTCCAAGGTTTGGTTCGTTCGTTTGGTCTGTCCATCGGTCTTTTGGTGATATGCGGTACTAAAATTTAGTTGAGTTCCCAAGGCCTCTTGGAAACTCATCCAAAATCGTATAGTAAACATCGATCCTCGATCGGATATAATCTTCTTAGGCACGCCATGTAGCCTCACAATCTCACTAATGAAAACTCTCACTATGTCGGGTGCCTAATACATTGTACGCACAGGAATAAAGAGAGAACTCTTCGTAAAAGTGTCTACTACTACAAAAATCGAGTCGTGTCTCCTTGCCGCTAGTGGCAATCCAACAATAAAATCCATCGAAATAACTTCCCATTTTGATTCTGGAATGGCATGTGGTTGAATTAATCTTGTCGAGTGTCTATGTTCATCCTTTACCTACTGACACTCTAGACATCTGGCCACATAGTTGACTATGTCAACCTTCATTCCCTTCTAGAAGAATAATGGTTTAAGGTCTGCCCTCATCTTCGTAACTCCTGGGTGAGCCATGTAAACTGCTCTACGAGCCTCGCTCAGGATCAACATCCTCAACTCATCGTTTGGAGGTACATAAATCTGACCTCTAAACCTCAATAACCCATCGTTATCAAAAGAAAATCCCTCATATCATGGTACCATCATTGTGTTCTGTCTGATAAAATCCTCAACTTCTTTGTACAAGTCATCGTCACGCTGTAAAGTGAGAATCTTCTCACGTAGATTCGTCTGAAGAGGCAACACTGAAAAGATGCATGGTCTTTGACTCAAAGCATCAACCACTCGGTTCATTGTTCCCTTTATGTAAGTAATCTCGAAGTCGTACTCGCTAAGCAATTCTGACCAATGTCGTTGTCACGCGTTTATATTGCTTTGCATGAAAATGTGTTGCAGCCCACAATGATCAGTCCTTAATTCAAATTTTCATCCAACAAGGTAGTGTCTCCAAACCTTCAAGGCATAAACGATGGCTAATAACTCCAAATCGTGCGTCACGTAGTTCTCCTCATGTCTTCTCAGATTCCTTGAAATGTAAGCAATCACTCGTCCATCTTGCATCAAGACTCCGCCTAAACCTTCCTTGGATACGTTAGTGCACACCAAAAAGTCTATGTCCATGTTAGGGACCTTTAGTATCGGCACTGTTGTCAACAACTCTTTAAGCCTCTGAAATTCTTTCACGCATTTCTCTGTCCATACAAACTTCTTGTTTTTCTTCTGAAATTCCATGATTGGATTTGCTATATTTGAAAATCCCTTGACAAACCGTCGATAGTATCCTGCTAAACCCATTAAACTATGCACTTCTGTGACATTCGTTGGCACAGGCCATTCCATAATAACCTCAACCTCTTCTGGATCCACGGTGATACCTTCGTCGGAGATTACATGCCCTAAGTAGTGAATCCTCGATTGATAAAATGGGCATTTGGAAAACTTCTCATACAATTTGTGCTCTCGTAGACACTGTAGTACCAAGCGCAAGTGCTCATCATGCTCCTCTATTGTCCGAGAGTAGATCAAAATATTGTCAATGAATACTTGGACAAACTTGTCCAAGTACTCACGGAACACCCCATTCATCAAACTCATGAATACCCCTGGGGCGTTGGTCAGTCCAAACAGTAAAACAGTAAACTCATAATGTCCAAGTCTCATCTTAAAGGTGGTCTTAGGGACATCATCCTCCTTGATCCGTAACTGGTGATACCCTGATCGCAAATCGATCTTGGAGAACATCGTCACACCCTTCATTTGATCGAACAAATCATCAATTATTGGTAAGGGATACTGATTCTTGATCATAGCCTTGTTTAGTTGAAGGTACTCAATGCAAATCCTCCATGATCTGTCCTTCTTTCGTATGAAAATAACTGGCACACCCCACGGTGACACACTAGGATGTATCAGTCCTAGGTCCAACAACTCCTTCAGTTGCATTTTCAAATCTTCCAACTCCGGGGTCGACATCCTATAAGGCATTCTTGCTATCAGTTCGGTCCCCAGTTTTAGGTCTATGGTAAACTCCAGTTCCCTTTCTGGTGGAATCCCAGGCAACTCCTCTGGAAATACATCCGCAAACTCCTTCACCATCAGAAGGTGTTCTAGACCTTCCACTACTCCCTTCTCGTTTAGCGCAAGGATCGCATAAAGTTTGCACCCCTTGCGCATACTCTTTTGTAACTGTAAGGAAGAGACAAACCGCAGGGAAACTCCTTGGTTCTTTCCTATAATCACATGTCTCTGTCCTTCGTCATCAACCAAGCTCAACCATTTTGTCTTACAGTTGAGTATCGCCTCATGCGATTCCAACCAATCCATACTGATCATGGCATCATAAGATCCTAGGATCGTGACGTACAAGTTGACCCTCGTGACAAACTCTCCCAGGTTAAGGGAACAACCCGTAACCTTTCCTCCCACCTTTTGTTTGGCTCCCGAAGCCATCTCCACGAAGCTAAACTCATCCTGTTCGACTGCCTTTACCTTAATCCTTTTTAGCGCTGCACCAGAAATGAAACTCTCAGTAGAACCTGGGTCTATCAAAATACTAAGGGTCTGGTCAGTGATAGTACCTGTCATCTCAAGCATAGTCAACTGGTGCTCTGCTTGGTGGTTATTCATCGTTGCATGAATCCGATGGGCCTTGCCCATATCTCCCATTGTAGTGGGTCTGGTTGATCCAGATGCCCTGGTCCTCTCCATAGGACAGTCGCGCTAGTAGTGTGGATATCCACACGTCCAACACCCCTTCTTCGGCCCAGTAGTCCTGGTACCCAAAGTAGAAGATGACTGCCCACCAGCCTGAAACCCTAGTTTGTTCTGTTGAACAGGCCTAAACTGCTGCTGTGGCGGGCAACGCTGCTGGTGGTGTTGTGGTCCTCAATAAGGTGTCCACTACTGAGGCGACGGTCATCGGGGTGTAGAAAAAGTGGATCCTCTCTGGAAGCCATGATATCCCTGTGTATGTCTCATTAGGGTCGGATGCTGTGGTGTACCAGATGAAACCTGCCCTGCTGGTCTCGCTGGAGTCCTGGTCAGACCCCCACTAATAAGCTCCTCCTCTGCTATGAGGGCCTTTTGGACAACGTTGTGCAAATTTTGAGGCATCAAGATCCTAACCTTTGCACGCAGGCTATCGTCAAGGCCAAACACGAACCTTTTGACCTTGAGCTTCTCAGTGTTAAGGTGTGGAGCATACCGGAGTAGCTCCATAAAACGTGTCTCGAACTCGTGCGCCGTATGACCTCCCTATCATAATGCGTTGAACTCATTGAGATGACGCTCAATGAATTCTTCTGAAAGGTACCTCTCTCGAAACCGTTCCTCAAACAGTTCCCATGACACGTCTTCAACAACCATGTTCAGCTGTGGCAGGAGCGTCTTCCACCATAGAAGAGTGATCCCCTTCAATTGAAAGAGCACCATGCGAACCTTCATGTTGGAGGTATAATCACGAAGTGTGTATCACATCACCATATTCTCCAACCATGCCTTGGTGGTGGCGCCATCCGGGGCACCAATGAACTCGGGAAATTTTACCTTCTCGAGTTCACGGTGAATGCTACCTGTAACGGTCGGTGCGTGCGGTGGAACCTCAGCGGGTGCTAGTGCCCTAGCATCGTCTCTGTCCAATAGGATGATCAGTGCCTCAGGCATGCGCTAAAAGGACCTCATCATCTCGACTACGTCTCCAAATGCTATCTGCTCTTGTTCGAGAACCTTCTCTCCTCCCTAGGGGTTAGACCCTTCAGGCATGGATGCTACTGGAGGCGTCATGCCTCCTCCCCTAGCACCTCGTCGTCTGCCTCCGCGGCGTCTTCTAACCATGATTACATGCACGCACACAATCAACTCGATTAGCAACAGTATAAACAATCCAATCATGTCATGGAAGCTATAGCGAATCACAAGTCGCGGGTCGAACCGGCTCTGATACCATATGTAATGAACCTCCTCGTTACGTCAGAAACTCTTTAACAGGTGTGGAATTTTTTTTGTGTGTTTAAAGTGTGTGTGCGCGTGTAAAAAGGAATAGACACACTTGACTCTACGTTGCCACCCGACAACCAACAAGACACCACCGCGAGGGTCACAACAAGAAGACTTAAGGCGCACGACACTAACTGCAAGAAATAAATGACCATAGACATAAGGCACACAACAGGTAACTGCAACCATTTAACGACATACTGGGTCATGCACTGTACGAACATAGAAGGAAGAATCCATAGTAGTAGATGTTACTATTTCTGCACAGGAAAGAAGGGTGTTTAATCTTAGTTCTCTACTCCAGAGAGAGAGAAGGTCAGATATGCTCCTGGTCGACTGCTCAGGCAGAACTAATAATCTCCGTCAGGTCTGTCGCAAGAGTGGAAACCCTACCTTTAAAGGGCCTGCAACTCTTGATATGCCACTCGATTATTTACATAGAAATAATCACACACACAGACTTACATACTAAGGCTACATGGAGGTGTCTACATCCCGCTCGACACAAATAGACCACACAATGGATGGTCTCATCCAAGTACACCAACAACCCAAGACATCCACTAACTCTACAGACGCGCAAGTCTGAAGGACTCCGACTACGACCATTCATTTTTAAGACAAGGTACTCCCTACGACACAAGGTATTTAATACTGACCCAATACTCCATTTGAAATCCATTAATAGACGAGCTACTCAAACCAACCTTACAATAATGTAAATTTAAGTAATTTCAATCCCCCAATTACCAAATCTTAATGACTTAAGGTGCTTAGTTTAGGAAATTAAATTTATCTGCTATCGATGATAATTAGTTTCATCATCCCTGCCATAAAACATCAACCATTTTTTTCACTTTACATTACGAGGACTAATACCATGACCACCACATTACATCTAATATTTTATTTGTATCAACTACATTAATCGTACCATAAACGATAACAACATTAACCTTAACCATTCCATAACCATTAGGGTTAATATTAAACAATTTATTTCCTAATCATTACCATTAATCAATACATAATCATTACCATAATCATTACATATTCATTACATAATCATTACCATAACCATGACATAATCATTACGATGATCATTACATAATCCTTACATAATCATTACCATTAATCGTTTTACATTCCATTATATTATTTCAGCAATTACCTTAACGTTCTACCTTATAAAACCATGATTATTTAACAATTATTACCATTTAACACCATATTGCTTTAGCTATTATCAATTTAACAATTATTACATGATACATCAACATTACCTTAACCATAATTACCTTATAAAATCCTAATTAATTAACAATAATTGCCATAACACCATATTACTTAACAATCCTACTTTAACAATTATTGTATAATCACTTCAACATTACCTTCACAATTATTGCCTTACAGTGCCATATTTATTAACAATTATTACCATTAAAACAAACAAAACTAGGCAGTTGTAGGCAACCACAACTTGTCTCTCACTTTCGCAACAAAATCTCGGTTGGTATCGGAAATTGGGCTATTTGGCGATGGCTTGGAACAACTAACTAAAGGTAGATTAAAAAGAAGTTATGGCAGGCTACGAGCTGCTTTCAGCCACCCCTAGGTAGTGGTTGCTAAGAAATTGAAGGAAGGGTAGAACTATTATAATAACAATAATATAACTAGACAGCTGTAACAGAACCACCGCCCAGGTGATAAACTGATTCCGCTACCCTTACAATTATAAAACCCCTCCCTAATATTGATTAATAATAGTAAAAGAAAATGATCATCTAGATAATCATACAGGCTGCATTGTTTGTTCATCTCCCTCATAATTCTTTTCCAGTGCTATCTTAGAATTACAGTTATATTTAAAAGGAAAACATAAATAATTTTGGAATTAAAAATAGTTTGGAATCGAATTTGTAAAAAGTCTTCCCTGCGCGGTCTGACAGAACTTATCCAACGCTGTAGATGGGCATTGAGTTATTCAAAAACCAATGTAAATGAAAAGGGAACAGTTGCCCAAAGAACAGTACTTGATTTAACAGCCAGCTACCAACATCAGGCCAGCGCGCCTCCCAGGCGGCCAGCTCGGCGAGGGTGGAGGAAGAGAAAAAAAAAGGAAACAACCAGAATTAGGGGTTCGTACTATCACTCTAAGATCTTCCCCGGCATAACGTTTCGCATTACCTTTTTGCTAGGAGAGGGAACCAAATGGGGCGTTTTTAAATTTTTGTTGACCCTTCCACGCCATCACAATTGCCTTTACTCTGAGCACGATGGGTAGTTATTGATTAATTGAACTGATTTAGCTGTGGAATTTTGGGGTTTTTCTTAAACTGAAAAAAAAAAGGAGCATTCCAAATTACCCAAGTCGATGAGAGTCTAACATAATGTTCCAATGGTCAGAATCTGTCAGGACATAATTTAGAGGAACAAAACCTGTCGCTATTCGGTTGACGGGTGAGCGGTGTTATAATAAATATATAATATAAAATTGTTCAACCCAAAGAAAATAAAAAAAAGGTCTCTGAGGTAAAACGCGTTGACAGAAGGCGGTAAAGACTGTAAGTATGAGCGGTAGGGTATAGGCAATGGTTAAATTGTGCAAACGGTTATGGGGTCCAAACGTTGTGGTTTCCCTCCACCAGATCGCAAAGGTCCACAAACCCAACGCAGAGAGATGGATGGATTTTGTGGGAAACCTTCACGACCACAGAGGATCACCCACCCAACGCAGAGGTTCGAGGTTCAACGTGCGGGTATCCTTCAAGAGTCGCATTAAAATTAAGGAGAAACACAGAGAGCAGAACTCTCTTAACAAACCAAGACGGAACTTCCAGCAACAACCTTCATTAAATTTATACATCGACTACCAGTGTTAATAGGGTTCATTAGTAAGGCACACAGAACTTCTGGTAATAGCGGTTACATTTCAGTTAAATTGCAATACGTGATTTAAATATTTTGGGTGATTTCAACGAAAAAAACCATTCAACGTTGACAACAGTGCTCTATGGAATTCTTCCATCAGTGGCATCAGGATTTAGGAGTGTGGCTTAACTATGGGGATTTATAAAAAAGGGGGTCAATGCAGCTAACAGAACAGAAGATTTGGGGCGCTATCAATCAGTGGTAGGGTAAGGTCAGAGATCCTCGGCTATTACATAGTAACACAGTAAAAGTAAATTTTGCTAAAAATCATGCTCCTTCTACCACAGCAAGGAATTACCACCCAGTTTCTGTGTAATTATCAACGATGAAATTTCAGTGAAAAAACTATCTAAATAACCACACGACCATGTATATTCTACCAGACATTACAACTACATCAGCGATTGTCAATGAGAGAAAAATTTTACAGCAAAAATTTAAAGGTGAAATAACAAATCCGAGCATCTTGATTTACCAAACATCGAGTGTACCTTTTTCCTTAGTTCTTGCCTCGTACGATGTCCTCATGCTCCTTTCCACTCCCACTCGCCGACCGTTGAGACTACACCGGTACCTCCTAGCCAATCGCTAGGGGTATTATGCTTCCCCCTTAGCCCCCCGAGCCGCAAAGGGGCCACACAAATCCAGAAGGTATGCCTAGCTTCCCAGCTCCCCTCGCAAGGTTGAGCTACTACTCCAATACAAGCTGAGAAAATATCAACTCCTCACAAGCAATCAGTCCAGTCCAAATTCGGTAGCGTAACGTTCTTCTCCAAAAAAAAAAAAAAAAACCCTTCTTCCTCATCTTCCCTTTCTTTTATAGAGTTTTGAGACCCCCTCTTTCCCTAAATCACATTTTATTTAAGTTTTAATGAAAAACCTCTAAATATTCTATGTCTTACAAGTGTCACTCATCCCCCACCTTTCTCCAAAATTATTTTCTTTAATTTATTAAAAGGCTCATTTCCCTATTTTTATTAATCCCTTCTCTTTTTTTTTTTCTTAAACCAAAAAGGTAATGCGCTAATTAATCTTTTCATTTTATTTTTAAATTCATAACTTTTTATACTCCCGAACGTTAAATAATTTTATTACTTATTAATTGTTTATTTTTCCTTTATTACTTAGTTTCCCTATTTTTATTAATCCCTTCGCTTTTTTTTTAAACCAAAAAGGTAAATGCGCTAGATAATCTTTTCATTTATTATTTATTTAATATTTTTTGTTCTTTCACAAGTTAGGAATTAATTTCTTCTCTGTAAAATTTTAAAACCATTAGTTTTAATTTAAATCTTACTCTCATTATTTACCCCAATAATTTTATGAAGACCTAACTATTACTTAAGTGGGTTTTTTGTTTGAATTTTTATTTTTATGCTAGGCCCTTTTTCTTTAAGGTTACACTAAAATTTTTACCCTAGAAAAGTCTTAGGCTTAGGACTTAGAGTCTGAGCTAGGCGACAATTGGTTAGGGAAGTTGTTTAAGTATTTCTTAAGGCATTAATGTCATAGGGCCATCTAGGTTTGTTTCTTCATCATCATCAACGCGACGTTCCCTTCAGGATGCACTTCGTGTTCCAAGGGTGCCACTCGCCTCATTCGTTTCTTTCGCGCGATGTGCCTTTCAGGATGCACCACGTGCTCCAAGGGTGCCACTCGCCAACTTAACTGATTGGTAGAAATATATAACCCTTGGAGTCAACACTCTGCTAGGTGAACTTGTGGGAGACTAAGGGCTCTAAGGAATAAGGCCCCTGCCTTATTGCGTGCCCCTTAGAACCATCGTGAGTGATTGTCACAGTGTGCCCTCATGGCATCGTGGATCCTCTCGAACTAGGTAATCGTTAACCTACAGTTCAATCAATGGTGGGAGTGCTAGTAGGCTGTGGCAGGGGTGTTGTCCGCACCTCTCCCTCAACCTCTATGGAAATCGTGTGTGGCCCCTTTACTTCATATGTGAGTCTGGTCGGCAAGCTATTGTCAGCCTGCATCATCAACAATCGTGTCAGAACATGTCAATCATCAATCATCAAATCAATGAAATATCATAGTAAATAAATCAACCCAATTAACACACTCCCTGACTCAATCCGGAGTCCAAGGGGTTACACTGATGCCTTTACATCATCAAAGTCCAAAACCCCACACACTCAATAAAACTGAGTCAATAGTACCTGTCTACATCAAAAGTAAAACCTCATGTCATCTATCATAACGCATCATAATCAAGTATAAATGTTTTAACATCAGAAAAGTCCAAATCACTTGAGAGCAAGTGTCCTCAAATAATAAGTTTTCTCAGTGCGCCAGAGCGGGATGTTACACTTCTAGAAATATTTTCCTCTAGAATTTTATTTAGAAGATAGAAACAATATAAATAAGAGTAGGAGGTATGAGAAATATTTTTTTTGAGAAAGAATTGTAATATAGCTCTGATCTATTGGAGGTTTCCCCCTTTAAGAGGAAAGTGAATATTTTTTCTATTGCTCTCTCAATATTTTGTTGTTCCCTTGATAATTGTTAAATATTCTCATTTCTACATAATATTTTACATCCGGTGCCTTACAAAATGAATCATTTTATAAATTTTTCTATAACTTTGTTTGGTGAAGTTTTAGATTGTGAAATTTATAGGACCCTCGGGAGACATAGCAAAGAAATTGTGGTAAAAAATTCATGTTTTTGTTTTCTATACATTCTGAGATATAGCCTATGGAAGTTAAGTTTTTTAACTAGTGCTAAATTTAGTCTCAAACGATTCAATGCAATGTTTTTACTATAATTTAATTTTAGTGAAGTTACAAACTATGAAAGTTTTAGGAGTCTGAGGAGACATAGATAAGTACATGTGCTAGAAATTTTAGTTTCTGAATTGCTACAATTTTGGAAATATTACTAGTCCTAAAACTATTCTCAAACAAGTGTTCCTAGTAAAATTGTCATATCTAAAGCTAGGAAATTCCAAATTGAGCGCCACTATTTCCTTTGGAAAAATATAGACCATACTACTTTCAGTAAATTTTTCAAAAGTATACTAGAAAAATGGGACACATGGTAGGCCATACAATTTCTCTCTCTTACAATGGACAACAACGAAATGTTTTGGGAAGGTTACCGTATTTTTTTCCTGGCACCTCAAAATATATTTAACCATGTGGCATTAAATAAAATAAAAGGTGTAAAAATTTCATGTTTATTTTAGGTGCAATATCGATTTGCAAAATAGTATCCAAATTAGGTTTTTAAAGGTACAAAACCTACAATTGACATAAATTTGTTTGGAAGGTCTATTTTGGGTGATTTAAAAAGTTTGGCAAAGTTAAATTTAGAATAATTATAGATAAATAATGTTTTTATCCAACACATAAAAGAATGTTCCAAAAAATACTACACCAATTAAACTAGTAGAGAGCTCAACCAGCACTCATGAAGAAAGTGAAGAGATACATAACTATCTATCCAAATTGGAGAACCAATTTAATTAAATGGGTGATAGTTTGTTGAAAAATGTTTATTTTCCATATTTCAAAGATTTAATTGAAGGGGAAATGGATCAAAATATAGATGAAAATATGGAACAATTATAAAATTCAATTGTATCCATGATATAATATGACATAGATGAGATATTCCCTTAAGGAGATACCAAGAATCAAAGAAATCATGAAAATGTGGAGAACATAAATATTGAGTCACAAAATCATGAGTATTCATCACTCCAAGATCCACATGACCAGGTGTCCAACATAGCACCAAGAACTACTTAATTCCTAAGAATAAAATGAGAAAATTCAATGGAAAAGATTATATATTCCTGATGGAACAATTATTTCATCTACAAAAAATGCCAACCTTATAAAAGGTAACTCTTACATCCATGTATTTAGGACCAAATCTATTTTTTTGGTACCAATGGATTTGTGAAAAACAAAATTCTATTGTCTCTTGGTAAATTTTTATATATGAATTAATAGCACATTATGGGGATATTAAGAGGAATACATTCTTTATTCAATTGAAAAATATCCGACAAATAGGTCCAATTATAGAGCACATTTAGAAATTCCTAAAAGTAAGTCTCAAGGAGAAGAACATTTTATAGAATAATTTGTTAGATATCTTTTATGGGAACTTTAAAGGAGACAATTCAA
This sequence comes from Picea glauca, assembly GCA_000966675.3. Taxonomy (NCBI): domain Eukaryota; kingdom Viridiplantae; phylum Streptophyta; class Pinopsida; order Pinales; family Pinaceae; genus Picea; species Picea glauca. Next base: position 483,047 of record JZKD02S1971679.1, read on the forward strand.
CATGATGTGCATTGCTTGGAACCTAAATACCTAGAGCATGCTTTGAGTGTGGCTATGAAATTTGAAAGAAAAAATATGGCTACTAGAAGAGTGGACACTAACAACTAGATATGGATCGCATGGTCTCATATATGGTTGGGGTGGGAGCATAGGTCTAAGGACAAAAATGAATATTATAGGAATTAAGGTTTAATAAAAACACATTACCTCCAAAGGGAATAGTTGACCTCCAATTGGAGTTATGTGCACCATTACAATGTTTTAGCACAATTTATGCGTCAATGATTATTCAAAATGGTGGCAAGAAGAAACCAATGCTTTAGGCCTTGAAGGAATATTTTATGCATCCAAGGACAAGATCAACACCTTGAACCCAAACAAATACCTCCCAAGTCTATCATTTTCCTTTTAGTGGGCATATTGGAAACATTATGGTTTTTGGAGAAGTAGTATCAATCTAGAGACTTGGAGCAAGTTCAAGTGATGAATTTTATTCATTATGCCTAAAACGTAGCTTCTAGGGATTAAGATACATCATTGAGTCCTTAAACCATATCACATGATCTCTTTGTGGGATATTTGTCCTTCGAGTTGCAATGTCGACACCATTGGAATTTTTTGAGCACCATGTATAGATCATAAGGCATTAGACATGGTTAATGGGAGAAAATCAAGCCTCTTGTCCTAATTAAAACAAATTCTAGGAATCCAACTCTAAGAATAATGCCTCAAACAACCACATGTAATGTATTGAGAGTATAATCTCCATCTTAGTTTGTATATGGGCACCATTAGAAGGTTTTGGACTTTAGGTATAAGCCTCATTTCCTTGACCATGGTTCAGTGAGGAAACTTAGGCCTTAATCCCTAAAGCCATCTTCCAAGGTTGAAGGGACATGAATGGGGACTTGAACAACCAAATAATAATTTGGAATGGGATTTTTCACCTTTAAGAGGGGATATGGGCTTTAGTGGAAGTTTTTTAGCACTAGATTTGGGTCATAGTTCCTTGAACATGCTTAGGGGAGGAATCCTTATCCTTAGTCCCTAAAGAAATATTTTATGCATTTGGGTCCATTAATGTCACCTAAAACATGGATTTTAGGGCCATGGACATATTAAAGGGAGGAAACATTACCGTTAATTCCTAAAGGAAGATATTTTATCCATCCAAGACCAAGAATGATGCCTCGTACAATGACACATGGCCTCCTAAGCATATCCTTAGCATATGATTAGACATATTAGTGCCACTAAGTGTTTTTGAGTAGTAGGTGTGTGTCTGAGGGCCTTGGAAATGATATAGGGAAGAATTCCATGCCTTAGGTCCTAAATAAAGGTTTGAGGAATCCAAAAAAATGAAAAAAGCCTCAAAGCACCACACATGACCTATGGAGGGTATCTTTGTCCTCAAATAAAGGATGTTAATTCCATAATAAGGTTTTGAGAATTAGGGATGGGTCCTAAGGCCTTGATATGGTCGAGGGAACCCAATCCTTAGCCAAAGTACAAATATTCTGGGGATTTAAGACCAAACATGATGTCTCAAGCCACCACACCCAACCTATCAAGATTTTATGTAGATTCTAAGTATCAAGGGTAATGAATGACACCTCAAACCACCATATATGACCTCTTGAGGGGACATTTGGGCTTCAAGTGGGGATATTTCCATCACTAGGACATTTTGAGCACTCAGTATGGATCTAGGGTACTTGGGCATAATTGAGAGAGAGGAAAACTAGGCCTTAGGTCCTAAAGAAAGATTCTAAGCATATAGGGCCAAAAACAACATGTTGAACCACAATGAAATACCTTTCCATTATATGCTTGGTCTAAAGATGGGGATAGTTAGCATTATGGTTTTTTTATCATTGAGTATGAGTCTTTGGATTGTGGATATGGTTATGGGGACAAACATAAGAGTTAGGCCATAAAGGAAGCTTCTAGGATTTTGGGGCCAATAATGACACCTGGAACCACCTCAAATGACCTCTCAAGGGCATTGTTTCCCTCTAACTAGGTATATATGTACACTTAGCATATTTTAGCATTAGGTATGCGTCCTAGGTCCTTGAACATGGTTTGGGGAGGAAAAATAACATTATTTAACAAAGGAACATTTTATACATTAACAACCAAGAATGATTCCTTGAACAACCACTTATGACATCATGAAGGTTCCCTTGGCCAATGATTAGGGGTGTGGGTACCACTGGGTGGTTTTGAGTAGTCAAAATGTGTCCCAAGGCCCTAGACACAATCTAGGGAAGAAGTTCATGCCTTAGGTCCTAATGAAATATTTGAGGCATCCAAATCCATGAACAATTCCTCGAAGCACCACACATGACCTCCAAAAGGTATCCTTGGCCTCTGCGAAAGGACGTTAGCTCCCTCATAGGGTTTAGATCATTAGCTATGAGTCTGAAGGCCTTGCTATGGTTGAGGGTGGAAACCCAAATATTAGTCAAAGTACAAAGCTTCTAGGCATGCAAGTCCAAACACAATTTCTTAAACCACAACAACAGACTTCTTGAGGTTTTAGGCATATTCTAGGGATCAAGGTTCATGAGTGACACCTCAATCCAGTATATATGACATATTGAGGGCATGTTTTATGTTCAAGTGGGGACATGGGAATCATGAGGATATTTGGTAAACTAGGTATCGGTCTGAGGTCCTTGGACATGATCAAGATATGAATCCCAGGCCTTAGGTACTAAAGGAATATTCTAGGCATATATGGCCAATACTGGAATGTTGAACCACCACAAAAGACCTTTCTAGGGTATCCTTGGTCTCTTAGAGGGGATAGTCAACATTATGATATTTTGAACGTTAAGTATGAGTCTCTCAACCATGGATATGGTCATGGGAACAAACCCAAGAGTTACACCCTAAGGGAATCTTCTAGGATTTTGGGGCCACAAATGACACCTTCAACCACCACATATGACCTCTCGAGGGCATCCTTTGTCTCAAACTAGGTGTATATGTACCATTATCATTTTTTAGCATTAGGTATGGGTATTGGGGCCCTCAACATGGTCATGGGAGGAAACATATACATTAGGCCCTAAATAAATCTTATATCCTTGTAGGGCTAACAAGGATCCCTTGAATATCCACACATGGACTCTTGAGTGTATATTGGCCTATTGTCAGGGATGTTGATGCTACTAGGTTGTTTTGAGTAGTAGGTATGTGTCTCAATATCTTTGAAATGATCTAGGGAATAACACCATGATTTAGGTCCTATTGAAATCTTTGAGGCATTTGAAGCCATGAACAATGCCTTGAAGCACCACACATGACCTCTTGAGGTTATCCCTAGCCTTTAAGAAAGGATGTTTGTGGCCTCACAAGGTTTTGGGAATTAGGTATAAGTATCAATACCTTGATATATTTAAGGAGGGAACMAAAAACATAACTAAATTACAAAGATTCTAAGCATCTGCTGACAAATATGACACCTCAAACCACCCCACCCAACCTCTTGCATTTTTAGTCATCTTTTAGGGMTCAATGGTCATGAATGAAACCTCAAATGCCATAAATGACCTCTCAAGGGRATMTTTGGAATTCAAGTGGGAATATGGGTATCATTAGGTGAATTTTAACATTGGTTATGAGTCTTAAGTCCTTGATCATTATTGACTGAGGAAACCCAGGTCTTAAATCCTAAAGGAAGCTTCTAGGCATCGAAGGCCAACAACGACATATTGAACCACCACAAAGGACCATTATAAGGTATCCTTGTTCTATACATCGAGATGGTCAACATTATGAGGATTTTAAAATTAAGTAGGATTCTTTGGACACTGGATATGGTTAGGGTATCAAACCTAAAAGTTGGTCCCTAAAGGAGTATTCTAGTATTTTGGGGCCAAGAATGACACCTTGAACCACCACAAATGAATTTTAAAGACATATTTTAGCACTAATTAGGTATATGGGTACCATTAACACTTTTGAGAACTAGGTATGGGTGTCAGGGCCCTAGACATTTTAATAGGAATGTTCATGAAATTTACAATGCATGTTTTCTCCTACTTAGTAACACATGCATATTATAAAGTTCATTCACACTCTTATTCATGAATGCACATGCATTCTAAAGTGTGTGCATGATCATTTTTAGGAACACATGCATGTTCCTAAAAAATATGAGTTAGAAAGCATATGTGGCAGTTTAGGGAGAAAAAAGGCTTTAGGATTAGGAAAACATGTATGTTTCTAAGAACATGTTGGTTCCTACATGTGCACAATCCTGCATAGCCCATTTCCACTTTTTTGACCACCAAATTCATGCGAGATGCCCTAAGTTGTTATGCCCTAAGTTGTTATTATCTTCTCCATAGTTACTTATCATACTATGAAAAAAGTCGTCTTAGCCAAAGTAAGGTGGGCCCTTTTCCCTCCTTCTACCATGTTTTTATTCTTGTATTTAAGGTTAGGCTTAGGTTCATGGTTTTGGAACCCTCTCAAAATATTCATGATACTTTCAGAAGTCTCTAGTGGGATATATATATTACATGAGGGTTTCAGGTGGTAATTAAACATATGACAAAGTCTAAGTGTGATCTGAATCAGATCTGACAAGAACAATTGGCTATCATCCCAGGACTCTAACATGACCAACATATGAAAATTTAAGGATATGGATGACGAAGGAGGTGTGAAGGGCCCCATGTCATCATGATTAATGTTCAATTTCATATGTAATGTGTGTAAAGTTGAGAAGTATATTACTGTATGTAAAGGGGTAATGAAACATTCATCAGACCTTTTCCAAATGTGAGAAAAGACAAAAAAAATAAACATAAGAAGGAGAAGAAGACCAAAGAGGATATGACGCATTGGGGATGCTTGACCTTCGAGCTATCCTCCCGGTCGACTAAACATTCTATATAATATTTCCCCAAAATGAGATAGGGGTTCTTTGACTGTGACTGATGTCGAGAGGCTTTCTGGATGTCACTAAGCATAGAAACGAAGCAGAGAGCCTGTAACTTTCCCATTGTTGAATAAATAAGAACCTAGCTGAAGCAAAAAGAATGTTGGTTTAACTGTTTGGTCTTCCAAGGTAAATGATGATTTTATGCATGATGATTATCTGTGGTTGTATTGCTTATGAATGATTAATGATGTGCATTGTAACTTAATGGTCGTTTGTGTATGTTTTAGAGACGAGAACTTCATGTCAGTTATTGTTTGAGTTCATTTTATATGAATATGGTTGTTATGGGTTTGCAATCCATCCTAACAACTCTTTATAAATAGTCATGCATTGAATTTTGAGTTGGAAATCGATGACCGTCCTTCCTGAGCCATTGTTATTTCCTTGGGGGGTTCTAATTTCGTTTTGAGTCATTGTGAACATTCACGACCTCACTAGGAGTTTTATTTTTGTCCATAAATCATGGATGGCCTAGATATCGAAGTTGGGGGTTGTCTGTGCATTCATTATCTTCCCATGAATCATATACATTATTTTGAGACTCTTCCTTCTATTACTTTCTCCACAAATGTTTTTTCTCTATTGTTGAATACCAAAGTCAACTCCTAAAAAGATTTCCATTGAACATTGAACATTAAAATCGACTTCCAGACACTTTTTTGTGTCATGGGTAACCACAAATTACTCCAAAACATTTTCTTACATATTTGATTGTCAAATCCTCCCAATGAACATTTTTTTCCATCGTGGGTTATCAATTCCACCTTCATACTTTACCTTCAGTAGCTTGTTTATAAATTTGAATTTCACAAGTTTCCCCTTCATGTTTGGTCATCTAATACACCTTTATTCTATTTAATTTCACCAAAGGTAGACCCATTTCCAATGAGGTAATTTCTTGGTCGATTTCCCTTCCTCATTTGACCAAACATCATCTTTGGTCGACCCAATCTGCGCACACTTCGACTGGGATATATTTTGATCGATTTGTCTTTTTTGGTCAACAAAAACTTCACTTGATCTGACTTGTTCGACCCGACTTGGGTAAATTCTACTTGGTTCAATTTTGAATTGGTTGAATTGCATTTCCTCAGACCTACCTTGATGCAAATTTCTGAGTCATTTGTTTCTGACTCGACATCTGGGTAGTGTATGTCATTTGCATTTTTTTCTGAATCAACTTGTGGATTGACTGGTCGATAATTTCCCATCATCCAAAGAGATAGGTTTATAATTGTTTCATAGATAAGTCTATGTTGGTGAGATGGATAGGCTATAATACTCTTGTTTATGGATCAGATTGTATCAGAGCATAAGCTCAAATGAATTTATTGGGCCCTATATGGTAAGTACCCTTAGTGATTGCAAAATAAAGGGACAATAGTTGTTGCTAGGGATAGATCCAAGTAGAGAATCAAGAATTTCATGGGAACATTATGAAGGAGAAGAGGAATGTGACATGCCCAAAAATAAAGCATTTTTGAAATTTAAAATTTGTTGGAAAATTATTCTGTTTTTAGTAAATTCGAATTTGGGAAATTTTTGCCATTTATGGAAATTCTGAATTTCGAATTTGATAATTGTAATTAATTATTATGACCGTTGGGTAGAGATCTAATTTGACCGAACTAACTATCTCACTATGACACTTGTATAAAATCATAATATTTTTTATTGATTACAGGAGGACAAATGGAACAACCATGTTAAAATCAACTAACCATGACTCCATGAGTAGGGAACATGTTGGAACTACCTCTGGGATGATTGTTACAAGTGGAAAATCAGAGATTTGGCCATGGGAAGCCCCTAAAAATCAGGGATTTAGAAAGCTGCAAAAATTCCCAAGGAGGTGGGAGAAAGACCTAAGCAAAGGAATTTTTGGTTAAATAGCATATTTGAGGAGGCAGGACGATACCTAGTATGTGGGTAAAAAGACTACTAGTTTTCTTATTGTTATCAACACTACTGATGGAGTGTGAGGCAAGAGGATTCTGCGGAAACTGAAAGACATTGCTGAGAAGGAGATTCCAAGTTTTCCCTCATGGATTCATGGTCAGTCTAGGGGGTGAATCGGGCAAGTGATATGGCTGCCTTGTTCTACGGTTGGGAGGAACGTGGTTGTTCCCTTCGTCTTCCCGTCAACTGGTTCATATATGTTAAAAATCTTCTCCTTCTTTGTTTGAATGATTTCGTGTATTTTATATAATGCATATGCTTGAGTTAAGTTGAAATAACTTCCATGGATGACATATGTTCTCTTGTATGAAGTTTTAATCAAAACTAAACTCTTGAATGGTTTCTCTGTAACTGGAATTTTTAGGAAAAATTATCTATGTACAAATGAATTTGAAAGAACTGATCTGCCTAAATGTGTATGTTTATTTCTGTACTCTAAAATTCTGAACATAACTATTTATGTATGAATGAGCTAGGAATGAATATATCTATTTACAGGCATGTGTTTATTTCTATAGTTGAAGTATTAAGAAAATATATCTACGAATAAGTGGAAGCTGAGCAAGTTTTCACTTATATTACATATAAACTTATATATAGATATGCAAGGTATATAGATACAGTTATAGTTAGTATCGTGTATAGGTTTTATTTAAATAAATATTTAATGAATGCAATAGGAATCCAACATATACAAAAATTTATTGTCATGGTGTTTGAACAAACAAACTATGCCACTAGGAAAAGAACTACCTCGTGTTTAAAGAAATTCCTAAGTCAAAAGGTTTGAAAATGCTCCGTAAAACTCATTACAGTACCATATGAAATTGAATAGTTCATTGTTTCATTACAAGATAATATAGTAGTAGAATACCCCATAAGAATATGGATTTGAAGATAATTAAAAGAACCTAAATCATAGGCTGAAAGATCCTTTAATCTATGTGTTTCCATTCATACAACGTAAAAGGACCCAACTGAAGGAACACATAGATATATAGAAGTAGAATTCATAATTATATATATATATATATATATATATATATATATATATATATATATATA
>JZKD02S1971679.1:499515-530622 GCA_000966675.3 Picea glauca
GAGAGAGAGAGAGAGAGAGAGAGAGATAATAGCCTGACAGTAACAAAATGAAAGAGCTAAATAACATTTTCGATTCCGATGACAAACCCTGGAAATTTAAGACAGTATGCAAAATCTTTGAAAAAGAAAAAAAAACCATAGACTCACAATCCTGGAAATTTAATTATGAGAATCATTCACGTATTCGACATTAACCAGGACCATGTATCCAACCTAAAACCCTATTTATATATTACTCAATGTGCCAATAGGAAATGGACTGATTGGTCGCTTATAGTAAGATCGAATTCAAATTTAATTGTCATAGAGTTAAGGGTACAACCCTTAGGGATCCTCCATTAAATAAAAAATACCAAGTAGAAAACTAAATCGTGGGCCATATTAGTTTGGCATCTCTACTCGCGATGACTACATCCGAGTCGAAGCACCCAATGGAGGTTGTAATATGTTGACATGCTATATTAGAACCCATTTACCTTTTTCCTTACATGGCATGACTCTGAGTCGAACATTTGCGAGTAAACAACCCCTGCAAGGAAGCACAATAGTAAGGAAAATGGGATAACATTGAAAACTCTCAAATAGATTAGATTAAAGAAAATCTAAGACAACCTTTTTGATACAGAAAACTCAATGCCCATGATTATGTATCTTTACTTAACTTATGGTATGAGTCAGATGGATCCCCACACAGTCGAGAAGAATTCCCATAGAAAGGAGGGAAGTGGGTCGAGGTCAAACTGATTGGTACCTCGCAAAAAATCAGGAGGTCCCACCATTAGATTGATGTAAACAATTAGTTAGCAATCAAAAGAAAATCTTATAAGTAAACTGTAAACTTAAAATGATTTAAAACCATATAAATATCCTATTCTACCAAAATAGTATAAAATGATTGATTGTGCAAACATGAGACTTCACCCTTGCCCTGTAATAATTGTTATGGTTGGATGACCGAAATTACTAAACCAAAATGAGAGTCTACAGAATTTTTGGATACTGGAAGGCCCAATGTCGTGGAATTCTCATCTAACAACCCTAATCTTTGAATAGTAAGAACAATAACATTAGCTTACAGTAAAGAGTTCAGGAGGGAACCCAGTATGCCATGACGCCTTCAGGGAGGGTCGGGAAACTTTAAAGACCCAATACCTTGAAAATACGATTTACTCATACCAAAAACCCAGTAACAACCGATAGAAAATGACTGACCATACAGGAGAAAGTCGAACCCTAAGCACGACAAAGAACCATTGTACGACTTTCTTTTAAACACAAAGTTACATCTTTGGTCAAGGTGTTAATGCACATAAAACCTCCTAAATACTAAAATACTCAAGATTGAAAGGGAAGTCTTCATTTCCCTCCGGGTGGAAGACAAAAGAAAAGAAATCATGAAATGACAGGGTCAGCCTCAATCAAATCCTAACCTCAAGAACCTCACAAACAAGCTCTAAGCATTTACAAAAGGTTTCAAATAGTCTGAAGAAGCAAGTAATTTCTTTTTATATACTTCTAATGCAAGGCAAATTCGCAGGTTAACGAAAATAACGAGCATAGGATACACTTACCTTTCAAAATATACAACTAGGGTCTCTGAAGGCATTTCCAGTATCAACAAGATTCTAGTCTTCCATGGAAGATTATTTGGTTGAGATGAAAGTAACATAGGTCATATGACCGAACCCTGTATTCCCACTAGACTGGAGTGCGAAAAAGAAACAATAATGGAAAAGAAAATGTCTCGACGCTCTCAGTAACTGGGGATTAAAGGATACATGCCAAGGCCATGTGACTGACATAAGGTGGAGAAAGTGAAGTGGGCATAGAGACCGAACATTAAACTTAGGAGTACATCGCCAGACCTTTAATTAATATCGCAGGATGTGGCTTTAAAAACTTGACAATGTACTCCTGCCACTATATTTAATGCTCAATTATGGAGGATATTAACTGCAAACGAGATAGGTTTAGATCACACCCTTTGGTCATTCTCATTATGATTGGAAAGTTAACTTTAGTCCCATAACTACCTGAACATCGTTAGCTAGTTTGTGTTCCACTGAATCGTGACCTTGTCCCTGGTGCTAAACGCTTATTCTTCCTAGTGATAATGCTAGCTTAAAACAAGTACCACAATATCTACGTATGGTATATTAACAGGGGTTATGTGTTTCATGATGGGAAAACTCACTCTTATTGGGAAGGATTCTATAGGTTACAAAGTCGTTGTTGTAGGTTGGTGAACAAGCATGGAAGACCATATATTAAATTGGGAAAGTTAGTACTCAAGTACTCAATATACGTTACTGTATAGATGTATATATATATATGTATTTAATATCTATGAATACACTATAGGCATTGAAGAAAGGTGCTAGAAATTATTAGAGAGTTCCTTTCACACATTTCTAAGTTAGTCTGGTGTTAGGTTGTTCTCTTGTAATGGAAGAATTTAAATCTGTAAGTATAGTGAACATTATTTCTGTTATGAAGTTTTGTAAGAGAAAATGGAGATTAGTACCCCTAGAAATAAAAAAATAAAATTATGGTAATTTAGAGGTACATTACAAGGAAGAAGATCCTAGGTTAAGGTTGGATTTATTTGAGCATAGTTTGGCCACATTGACATTAATGGTGTCACGAATATTGTTACTAAAGAGAAAGGAAACCAATTATTATCATGAAGACCTAGATAACGAAGAAAATAAGTCTGAGATAGAGCGTAGGACTAAGACAGAGATGGGAGAGTAGAGCTACAACAAAACTCAAGTACATTTTCATGTCGAGGACAAGGTGGAAATCAATATGTATGATGGCGAAGTGGATTCTATCAGGATGAACCAATGGATACAATAGATGGAAGTGTACTTCAACGTGCAAGAAGTAACTAAAAAGGAAAAAAAATTGTTTTCTCGGTTGAAGCTTAAAGGCCATACTTTCACATGGTGGGAGAGTGACGCAGTAAGAAGAGAACTAGAAAATGAAACAAAAGTGACTAATTGGGAATTTTCCAATAACATGATCAAATCTCAATTTTATCCAATAGGATATGAGGAATACCATCAAATAGTTTGGAATTACTTCAAGAAGAGATAAGGACAATCAATGCAAGAATTCATGACAAAGTTCAAGAAGAGATAAATTCAGATGGGTGTCTCCCTCAAAATTCTAGACATGTTAGTCAAGTATTTGGGGGAAATTATTACCTCATATTCGTAGGAAACTGAAGATATTTATACCCAATACAATTGATGAGGATAGTATCCAAGAATAATACCTTAAGGGAGACAAGGGGAAGCAAAAAACAAATCATCTCAAGCAAGTAGAACCACAAGAGAAATAGAGAAAGAAGAAAAACAAGAAGAAGTGGAATGAGAATAATATTGTGGAAACAAAACAATATGAAACACCCTCCATCCAAAAATGTAAAGGGTGTGATCAAAAGGGACACACAAAGGAGAATTGTTGTAAATTTCACCTTGATAAGCACTCCAAATATTTTTCAGGAAAAAAAAGAAGCAAAAATATCAATGGATGTTGAGGAACATGTGGATAGTATATTGGACTCAAAAGGAAATATTAATTTCACTAATATTCATAAAGAAGTGGCATTAGTTAGTTGTAGTCTCAAGGAGTAGAAAGTGATGACTGACTTTTTCTGCATTAAAATCAAGATGAAGCAAAGAAAGGTGGATTGTTTGTTTGATGCAGATTCATAATCCAACTTGATCTATACAAATTTGGTTGATAATATTGGGATGGATAATCAAGAACATTCACATCCATACCCCCTGGGCTGGACAAGGCAAGATGTGGAATTGAAAGTGAGCAAGCAGTGAAAATTTAAATTTTCCATCAATGAAAAATTTGTTGATGAAGTAGTTATAGATGTGGTTCCTCTAGAAATATGTGGAGTCATCTTGGGATTTCCATATTTGTACATGAGGGATGAAATTTTCATAAGGAGAGTGAACCAGTATAAGCTAGTCAGAGAAAAAAAAATTATGTTATAAATGCACACAAGGAAAAAGATAAGCTCTCTTTGATCATTGCTCATCAAGCAAGAAGAATAATAGGTAATTCAAAAAAATTTGTCTTTCTGTTACTGAGGGAAGGAAAGAAACAAGGAGAAGGCAACGATTTGGAGATGAAAGAATCCTTGGAAGGATGTAGTGGAAAGAAACTACAACAATTGATTGAAGCCTATACGGAAGTGTTTCAAGATCCTCAGGGACTACTACCCAAGAGAGAGGTTGAATAAGAGATTCAATTGTTTCTAGAATTACCGCTACCTAAAATTGGGATATATAGGAAGTTTGTCATTGAATCAGATGAAGTAAAGAACCAACTACAACAATTGTTGAAGCAAGGATTCATCAGACCCAGTACATCACCATGTGGTTCACCCATCATCATGGTGCCAAACAAATATGGATGCTGGAGAATGTGCATTTACTATTGTGCTATGAATAAGATCACCACAAAGAATATATATCCTTTCCCAAGGATTGATGATTTGTTGGATCAACTACAACAATCCAAATTATTCACTAAGCTAGAACTCAAGTCACGTTACCACCAAGTGAGGATCAAAGAAGAAGACATGTGGAAGATAGAATTCAAAACAAGACAAATTTTGCACGATTTGTTAGTAATTCCTTTTGGATTATGCAATGCATGTAATGTCCCCAATTGTCATCCCACTGGTCAGGAAAATTCTATTGTGTGGAACAACATCGTTCTCATACTTAATTAATAACATGCATTAAGTCATATTAAACACATTTAACTCAGAGTAAGAACAAGATTACTACTAACATAAATAATCCCTGGCGTTAACAATAATTCATATGCACAATAGAATACATGATACATATAAGCATCACAAGAATAAAGATAATATTAAGCATAAGCTGATACTTATCTTTGAAACTATGGTAATTCCACCAACCACGTGCAGGCCTTCCACGAACCTCATATCCTTAGACCACGCTACTCATCATGCTCAATAGTGGGTCACCCCCAATATGGGACTAAGCTCCACCCAAGGCAAGGAATCCTAGTCTAGGCTAAGGTTACAGGGAAAATTGCACATAATAACCAGAATAATTCTTCCCAGGATGTCTTCTTATGCCCAATACTCATGGACTCTCATTCCCCACATGCATGTTCCACCCAGTAGTATACACCTTCACAAGCACAGTCCATCAATGCTTCACATCCCTCCCTGGGTCTTAGCAACATGCCAGATCAAGAAGTCTTAGAGTGTCGTAGCTGGTGCTGGACTTTCTCTGGAAGAATACCACTTCCCAGCAGACTCCTCCACCTGGAAATAGCTTCTCAAAGGCCCGACAGACTACCTCTTCAACTAAGGTCCTTAAAACCCGATTCTTCAGCCCCTTCTGACTCAATTCTTGCATGGAGAGGATAACCACAACACAACCCCATGCAGGAAAAATGAAAACAACAACATACAGATAGATTGGGTATGGACTCAACTCTGCAATGGCGGATAGACTAGGTTTTGGAACTCACAAGTTGACCTTCCCCTCCTGACCAGTTCTCTCAATGGTTCATAGGTATGTCAAGGGAAGACGCAAACCAATAACAGAATTAGACGGATGATGTTTTGGTCTTCAGGAAGATGTCTCATTTTTTTGGTTCTCAGAGCTGCGTGAGGGTATCTGAAATCAAACGCAGAGGATGATGGCATGAGGAGTGACCCCCCTCCACGACTGACTTCCACAGTTTTTTAACTGCATGTACCTGGGTCGACACATGTCACCCATGAAGCTTCATGCACTCCATCATCATGTGTTCCCCTCCAGGAACTTAGGACACACCATATATTTCACATGTCTTTTGAAATAATATTAAAATATTATTCCCAAGGACCTAATCCCTTGGCTAAACACTTAGCCTCTCTTTCCCACCTTCCAGCCCTCAATCACTTACCCAATCTACGGAAGCTTAGTCCCCCATCACTCATTCATCATGGTCGGTCTGCACGTAGTGATGTTTATATTTTTATTAATGTTTTGCATGATTACATATACAAAAGAAGGCTCCTGGCCTTAACACTTAGGCTCTCCGACCTAATAACACATAAGCCCACCAACTTATATAAACTTGGCTCACCTACCTATAAAACATAATTACAATTCATAATGCAAGCTCTATACTTCATAGACATGATTTACAATAGGGCTCGACCTTGGGGACATTACAATCCCCTCCCCTTATTTTGCATTATCCTTAGTGCAATTTTACACTGCATTTGCAAGCTTTTCAAAATTTTCAAAAAGATGCAGATACTCTGCCCACATATCATCTTCATTCTCCCATGTTGCATCCTCAGGACCGTACCATGTCCACTAGACCTTTACAAGCCCTATAGCTCAATTTCGGAGCTGCTTTTTTTTCTTGTCCAGTATGCACATARGATGCACTTGCAGGACACATTCTTGTTCCACCTGAATCACATTCAAACCAATAACATGATTAGCATMTGGTATATATTTCTTAAGAAATGAAACATGAAACACATTATGTATAGTCATAGATGCAGGTAATGCAAGCATATATGCAACTGGCCCAATCCTTTCCAGGATTTCAAATGGCCCACAAAATCTGGTTACCAACTTGGCACAACTTCCTAGCTTCATGGAGCTCCTGTTAGCTTTCACTTTCAAGAAAACATGATCACCCACTTTGAACTCTCTGTGGGTTCTGTTCTTATCAGCATAACTTTTCTGCTTATCCTGGGCAGCTTTCAAATTCTTCTTAATTTTTATCATTTGGTCCTCCATCTCCTCGAGAAACTCTAGCCCAACTACTGCTCTATCAATTGGATTATCCCATCTCACTAGAGTATTTCACTTTCTTTCGTAAAGTGCTTCAAATGGATCATCTTCAATGATGCATGATACCCATTGTTGCAAGTAAATTCTACCAAGTGTAGGTAGTCTTCCCATCTTGATGGTTTGTCCATCACATACATTCTCAATATGTATTTTATTACTCTGTTCACCCTCTCTGTCTGTCCATCAGACTCGGGATGATAAGTTGTACTAAAGTTTAGATTCATTCTGAATCCTTTGAATAATCCTTTCCAGAAATTCTAGGTGAATTTCGGGTCTCTGTCGGACACAATCATTTTAGGAATTTCGTGCAATCGTGCCACTTCCTTTATGAAAATATCAACAACATTTGCTTCCTTGTGAGTATTTTTCAGTGGAATAAAATGGGTATCTTTTGTAAGCTTGTCCACCACCACCATGATCGAATCATGCAACTTTCTTGTTCTGGGAAATCCTGTAATAAAATCCATTGTCACAACTTCCCACTTCCACTCAGGAATGGGTAAAGGTTGCAACAACCCTTCTAGGTGCCTATGCTTAGCTTTAACTTTCTGGCACTCCATACATCTAGCGATGTATTCAGTGATCTCTCTCTTCATATCTGACCAAAAGTAATGGCTCTTGACCGCTGCTATTGTTTTCCAATATCCAGGGTGCCCTGCATAATGCACATTATGCATCACCTGCAAAATCATTTATTTCAAGAAGTGGACATTGGGTACAAAAGTTCTGTTCTTGTACAACAATATTCCATGGGTTTCCAATTTATAAATTTCCACCTTCTTTGGCATCTTACCCTATTGTATATTGGCTACCCATTCTCTATACTGCAGATCTACATTTGCAACCTCTAAAATTCTACTTTTAATATCATTATGATACATGCTACTAGTTGTAGCATGTAATTCATGCACCCTCCTGCTGAGTGCATCAACCACTTTATTCTTCTTTCCTTTGATATGCTTGATCTCAAAGTTGTACTCACACAAAAATTCCAGCCACCTACTTTGTCTAGCGTTTAAGGTTGGCTGATCAAACAAATATTTCAGACCATTATGGTCTGTTCTGAGTTCAAACCTCCTTCCCATGAGGTAACGCCTCCATTTCCTCAGAGCGTGAACGATTGCTACCAACACCAAATCATGTGTGGCATAATTCTTTTCATGCTCTTTCAGCTTCCTGGACTCATAACAGATTACAAATCCATTCTGAATGAGAACTCCTCCCAACCCTTCTTTACATGAATTTGTGCACACCATGAAATCCGCATTTGGATCTGCAATCCTCAAGATTGGAGCACTGGTTAACAACTTCTTCAATTGATGGAAACTTTTCTCACACTCTTTAGTCCACTGAAATTTTTCCTCCTTCCTTTGCAAGGAAGTGATAGGGTGAGCTATCTTTGAGAACCCTACGATAAACCTTCTGTAATAGACTGCTAGACCCATAAAGGATTAACTTCTGCCACATTCCTTGGTGCTGACCATTCTCTGATGGCCTCAACCTTCTCAGGATCCATGATGATCCCTTCTTCTGAAATAATGTGCCCCAAGTAATGGATCTACCTTTGATAATACGAGCATTTTCTCAACTTGGCATACAACTGGTGTTCTCTCAACACTTGCAGTACCATCCTCAGGTGTTGTTGATGCTCTTCCTCTGACTTGGAATACACCAAAATGTCATCCAGGAAGACTATGACAAACTTTTCTAGATTGTCCCTGAATACACCATTCATCAAGCACATTAAAATAGTAGGTGTGTTCGACAGCCCAAACGGTACCACTGTGAACTAATAATGACCATACCTTGTTCTAAAGGTGGTCTTCCTGATGTATTCATCCTTTATTCTTACCTGGTGATATCCCGATCTAAGATCTATATCTGAAAATATTTTCGCACCTTTCAACTGATCTAAAAGATCGTCAATCCTTGGCAGAGTATACTTGTTCTTGACAGTTACTTTGTTCAACTGTCTAAACTCAATGCACAACCCCAATGTCCTATCCTTCTTCTTCATGAATAGGATCGGGGCACCCCAAGGTGACACGCTTGGGCGAGTGTACCCCTTCTTTAGAAGCTCTTCAAGCTACAATTGCAACTCTTTCAGCTCTGGCGTACTCATTCTATAAGGAGCTTTTGACAATGGAGTTCTTCTAGGCATCAAATTTATAGAGAAATCGATATCTCTCTTTGGAGGTAGTCTGGGTACCTCCTGAAATACATCTTCAAACTCTGATAGTACCTCATGGTCTCCAATATTTGAGACTTCATCTCTCGATGCTTCCTCCACACAGGCTGCAAATAATTGACAGCCTTTCATGTAGCACTTTTTCAACTGCATTGCTAAGATTTCTCTAACAACCACAGCTCTGGGAATTCCTTGGACTATTTTCTGACTCCCCTCCTCATCTAGGCATGTAAATTCCTTGTTACGATAGTCTAGGAGGGCATGGTGTTGGTCCAACCAGTCCATCCCAATTAAACAATCAGAAGAGCCTAAAGGCGGAATATTCAATTCGGGATTCATGCTCAATCCCTTCATGTCCACCGGACAAGAGTTAACCAACTCTGTGACTTTAGTCTTGGTTCCTATAGCCAACTACACTAACCAAGACTTTCCATGTTTTCTTCTTGATAAATGAAAACTTTCCACCACCCTAGGATCTACATAACTATGGCTAGCGCCTGAATCAATTAGAATAATAAATGGTTGGTTGTTAATCATACCTTCCACTTCAAACATGTGCGACTGAAATTCAGATTTCTTGTTGTCCAGGGACACATAGATCCTTGGCATTCTACTGCCCATGTCCTCCACTATTTCAGTTTGTTGAACATTATGGACATCTCTTGCTTTTTCATTTTTATGGGGACAATCTCTGTACTTTTGGTTCTCTTTACAGCCCCAACACTGGATGGGTGTCTGTCTTGGCCTTTGTTCCCCAACTTCAGCCATTCTTAGCTCTCTAAACGATGGATGTCCTTGAGGAATATTTCTGAAAAAGGGAGGTTTGTTTCCCTTCTGTGTCTGTTCTTTCTTAAACTTCTTCTAGTCTTCCCAAGCCTTCCGAAAGGTAGGCTTTTCTCTTTGTTGCTCATATAAGCATTTCTCTCTTCTTATTGTTTCTTCCATAGTCTTAGGATCATCATACTGAATCTTGTCACCAATGGGAGGTGGCAGTCCACTCAGATACCTCTGAATCTTGACAGCCTCATCTTTGATGAATGGAACATACTTGAGTAATTCTTAAAACCTTCGTTCGTATTTATCAACGGTCATGTTGCCCAGCTTGAGTTCAAATAACTCCTTCATATTTCTATCATAGTATTTTTTAGTCAGGTATTTCCTCTTGAAATACCTCTTGAATTCCTTCCATGTGATATATTTCTCTCTAACGTGTTGGACCTGCACAAGTTGATCCCACCACATGGATGCTTTTCCTTTTAGTTGATACATCACAATTTTTCCTTCTGCATGAGAGGAATAATTCTGTAGTTGGAAATATTTTCTCATGCCAAGAAAACATGTTTCGACATCTTCCTCCTTCTTGTGTTCTCCATCAAATGTAGGAGGCTTAATCTTGTTCATCTCCCCTTTTAATTCATCCACTCCAAATCTTGAGTGTTTTCTGGTAGCGGATGGGCTTGAACTATTATGTGCTTCCTTATCGAAATTCTTTCGGGAGCGACGACGATGTCTTCTACTACTCCTCGATCTTTTTTTTCTCTCAGGGATCCTGTGAATCCCTATTTTTCTTGTGTCACTCTCCTTTTACAATTTCCTTTCTATTCTTTCCAGGTTCTTCAATATCTTTAAGTTGAATTCACCCTGTCGATCCCTAACCCTCATGAGATTTGGGCTATCGGCTCAGCGAGCCTGGGCATCTTTCTGCAATCTTTCAATGATTTTCATCACATGCCCTTCCTTATCCAATTCTCTTCTCTGCCCATAGGAGTTCAATCCTTTGACTCCCAAGTTGGCATCTCTTCCTTCTCTTTTGTTCTCTGAATTGGACGAAATCCACACCTCTTCCATTTCTATACTCGGTGTCAATTCATGACTATCCTGACACTCGTTGAAATATGCACACACAACGTGCATTCAACCGAATTTTTTCAGGCCTTAAATCCTTAATAAAACTACAACATTCATAAACCAACGCGAATAAGAAAACGTTTCGATTCCACAAATTTTCTGAGCTCTATTTGCCTCTACAATTTCTGGTGATAGCCCCCATTTTCTTAGTCCCAAACCCATGCATCCATGGACTATGATCAAATGCTAAACTGCTAGGTTCTACAAGGCTCTCCAAATGAAACTTCAGGTTTTGGGATTTCAGGGCTTCGGGGTTTTGGCCCTGGAGGTTCTCGCACTCGCTTCCCTCTCCAACTTCTGAATTCTGAAAATTTGATTTCCTTACCCTCCAGGCCCACAGTAGAGTTGTCACCCACCAAGGTAGTGACACATGGTTTCCTTAAGAAGGTCCACCTCACTCCTAGAGATGTCAAGGGGGCCCACTACTTTTACTTTTCATTTCAGAGTTTTGAGCATCATGAGTTCGTGCATCTACACATCTCAAACTTCCTTTTGCTGAAATTCTGAAATTATGGTCTATTCATCTACTTGATCCAACTGTTAGTTCCTCTACTATGATCTATGGTGTAGATAATTTCGGGATTTCAGGGTTTTGGGTTTTCGGTAACTGGGAGTTCACAATGCAGGGACTCCAAGTCTCTTGTCACATCAATCCTCGAATTTCGATTCATGAGTTCTTGTATGAGATCCAATGATCCTCAATGATTTGGATCTAACGATCCAGATCTCTCTTATCTTTACACCTATCAAAGATCCTCAGCCCTAACTTCCTCACTAGTTGGTTGGATCTGACAGCTGACGGGATCTCGAAACTTCTTCTTGGAAGCACTCCACCATCCGATTCTACCCTTGTTAATCTCTTTCGTGATTCGGGACTTGAAGTGACCAAGAATTTGGCCTGCGCTCCAAGTTCAAAACAACCATGATCAACGACCCACATTTATTCTGGATCCTAGGGTGGCGAGTTTCTCCATCCACTAACTACCTTGAAACTTCTAGCCATCTTACAGCCCTTAGGATTTTACGAGTTCTCCACAAAGAATTCTGACTGTCCAACTTTGCTTCTCAAGAAATTCTATCCAATGACTTGGTACCCTCCTTCTAAACCTTCATCTACTTGATCCAACACTTCTGGTGTGGAGTTCTCTCTCTCCCTATGGCCATATACCACACTGGCTATAGTTTTATAATAAAACTACACCTCCTGAGCTTTATAACACAGTCAAGTAGTCCGCTGACACTAAGAAACATTCTGAGGTCTGAAATTAGTCCCCCAAACATAATTTCTTCTCAAAACCTCAGTCCAAAGACCAGTTATCCGGCCCATCCAGGCTCAACGTTGAAACTAGGCTCTAATACCATACTGTAACGTCCTCGGTCGTCATCCCACTGGCCAGGCAAATGCTATTGTGAGGAACAACATCATTCTCATACTTAATTAATAACATGTATTAATTCATATTAAACAAATTTAACTCAGAGTAAGTACAAGACTACTGCTAACTTAAATAATCCATGGCATTAACAATAATTCATATGCACAATAGAATACATGATACATATAAGAATCATAGGCATGAAAAACATAATATTAAGCATAAGTTGATACTTATGTTTGAAATCATGGTAATTCCAGCAACCACGTGCAGGCCTTCCACGAACCTCCCAGCCTTAGACAATGCTACTCATCATGCTCAGTAGTGGGTCACCCCTGAGCTGGGACTAAGCTCCACCCAAGGCAAGGAATCCTAGTCTAGGCTGAGTTTATAGGGAAAACTGCACATAATAACCAAAAGGATTCTTCCCAGGATGCCTTCTTACGCCCAATACTCACGAACTCTCATTCCCCACATGCCTATTCTACCTGAGAGTATACACCTTCACAAGAACATTCCATCAATGATTCACCTCCCTCTCTGGGTCTTGGCAACAAGCCAGATTAGGAAGTCTTAGATCTCCGTAGCTGGTGTTGGACTCTCTCTAGAATAATACCACTTCCCAGCAGACTCCTTCACCTGGAAATAGCTTCTCACAGGCCTGACAGACTTCCTCTTCAAATAAGGGCCTTAAAACCTGGTTCTTTAGCCCCTTCGAACTCAATTCTCGCACGGTGAGGATAAACACAACACAAACCCACTTAGGAAAACATAAAATAACAACCTAAATATAGATCGGGTACAGACTTAGCTCTGCAATGGTGGATAGACTGGATTCTAGAACTCACAAGTCGACCTTCCCTTCCTGACCAGTTCTCTCAACAGTGCATAGGTATGTCAAGGGCAGATTGATGCAGGAGCATCCACGACACATCAAGCGAGCCAGCGCATGAAGCGGAGGAACAACTGGATAGCGCCAGCACATATATTTTTGAATTGATTTGAAAGTTGTTGCCCCGACCTTTAATGATGACATTTATAAAGAAGTGCACTTATTAATTGTAATGGACCTTGAGCGGATAAGCTCACGTTCTTAGGTAGCTAAGGCATTTAATAGTTTTAATGCTGGTAGATAGAATTTAATTGTAGATTTGATAGTTTTAGAATTCGAGAGGGAAAATGGAATATAGACACCCTCCTTTGTACATTGTAACATTATCAAGCATTCTGAAGAGAAGAGCAGGGCAGAGAACTTGTGCAGAACACCCATGTACAGATTGAATTAATAGAAGAAAGACTTTGATTCAATTCCATGGTTTGTGTTGTTTCTTTGTGTTGATATTATGCTCATGAATGTTTGTTTTCTGTTATGCATTTTCTTTGATATGATGTGCATGTGATTTCATGGTTGATTTGAAATTCGAGAGACTGAGTGAATGAGTTTCAATTGTTTCTCCAAGTGAGCTAGAGAATTCCTGCAAAGAGTGCAGTGGAATTTGTCCACAAGGAGTGCGTGAATGCAGGGTTTTGCTTGGAGATGGATTTTGTTTCTATTCACCTCAGAAGTGCAGAGTTGGCACTGGAGCTGTGCAAGGCGTGCGCAGGCTAGACGAGGTCTCAGGGTTGCGATTCTAAGTCAGAAGAGTGGAAAATTTATGTTGCAGGAGTGCACAGAATTGAAGAGTTCCAATACAGTCATATTTGGAGCTTTGCCGCAAAGAGTGCGTGCAACAAGACCTCATACAGATTTGTGAAGTGAGGATAAGCCCAAAAGAGATAGTTCTTATGTGATTCCTGAGAGGAGGAACCAAGAGAAGGCTCGAACAGGACAGAGGTCTAAAGCAGAAGTAATCCTCAAGGAGGAGACTCAAGGGTCAGGGTTCACAGAGGATAATCGTCAAATCCCGCTGACCGCTAGATCGTGGGGAAGTTGTGTGGGATTTAAACCTTAGGCACAGGAAAGGAGAACCAAGGTCCATCGGTATTTGGCGTATTGGAATTATCGGGGTAGAAAGTTTAGTGTTGATCGAAATCGCGACCGGTGATTTTCCGAATTATTCGGAGCCATTGATTTCCATGGGACAGGTGGCGTGAGATCCCGGGAGATCGGGACTCGGCATTTGAGACTTTCCATTGCAAAGGAATTGTGAACGACGGAATCGCGATCATGCGATCCCCGATATACAGAGGGAGAGGTGATGTGATAGGAGGGTAGCACACATGCCATCGGAGTTCGGGGTTCGGGGATTCACCATGTATGTGAATTGCGGCATTGCAAGTGCCAATTTCTCGATAGGGAAATCCCCGAAAAAGCAAGAACGTTGACCATTGACCCATCGGGGTTCAAGGTTTTGAGTTGCACGAGCACCGTGCTCGCATGTTTTTCGATAATGTGAAACCCGATTTCCCGATAAGTGAAGGGAAGATCACAGAAGGAGTTACTTTGGGTAGTGAGAACTCCCAAGGGGAGTTGGAAGAGTTCTTTGACTCTTCGGGCCTATAAGAAAGAAGGTCCTGGTGAGAGCAGTTGGACTGTGAGGGTCGTGCGACTGCACCAGAAGTGGTATCAGATCCGGAGAAGAGTTCTCTTTGTTCTAGTAGCAGAGAGAAGCGAATTTTATCATGCCACCAAGAAGGGAAAGACAGTCACCAGATCCTGAAGACAGGGAGGTGAGGAGAAGAGGTAGGTTGGCAGGCAACGTGGAAATGGAGCGCCAGATGAGAGATCTCCGAGCAAGGCTTGAGGAGATGGAGACAGCGCAGAGACACAGAGCTAGTACTGGAGAGTTCAGTGATTTCGAGGTGGAAGAGGAAGCTGGACATGAAGAAGAAGTCACAGTAGAAGATGCTTCAATCGAGCGGTTGATCAAGGCCATCACTAGGATGAGCTCAAAGACCAAGATGGACATTCCCGTCTATGAGGGGAATCTGGATGCAGAAGAGTTGTTGGATTGGATCCAATATCTCGACACCTACTTCAATTATGAAGATATCGAAGAGGACAAGAAGGTAAGGCACGCTATTACAAAATTGAAAGGACATGTAACCTTATGGTGGGATGAGATGCAGGCTGATAGGCGCTGTAAAGGAAAATAGAAAATAAAAAGATGGGATCGGATGATCGCTAAGATGAAAGCGAAATTCATCCCCAGAGATTACCAGATCACACTGTTCAGGTGGATGCAAAACCTGAGACAGAAGCTAATGACGGTGAAGGAGTACACCGAGGAGTTTTATAGACTCAATATCAGAGCAGGTCATCGGGAGAGCGATGATGAAAAGGTGGCGAGATACCTGAATGGTTTAAGGTATGACATCCAGGATGAGTTAAGGATGCTAACCATCAGGACGGTGGAAGATGCTTACCAATTAGCTCTGAAAGCTGAGGAGAAGCTGAGCTGTAAACAGGGTCAGCGAGGGCGAGGCAGAAGCCAGCCAAGGGGCAAGGAAGTTTCCCAAGAGAAATTATAGAACCCCAAGGAGGAATGGCAGAAACCTCGGGGTAAGTTTGAGAGAGGTGGAACCTCATAGAAGAGGCAGCCGCAACCTGAACAGAGAAGACAACAGACTGATCATCGAGGAGATTATGCTGATGCGAACACTCTTCCACGTACCAGAGGTCGAGGTAGAGGAAGAGGAGTAGTGATCACATGTTTTACGTGTGGGAAGAATGGGCACAAATCATTTGAGTGTCCAGAGAAAAAGAAAGTTGGGGGAGAAGCTCACATCACAGAGGCGCAGAGGCGTGATGTTGAGGACGAAGACACCGGAAGTGAGAAGTCACTTACAATACACAAAGTTCTCTTGACACCCGAGAAAGAGGTGGAGGACGCAGCTCAGAGAACCAGGTTGTTCAGGACCACGTGCAAGACCAAGGGCTGGAAATGCAAGGTCATAGTGGACAGCGGAAGCACCGATAATCTTGTTTCGACCGAGATGGTGGAAAAACTGGAGCTGGAGATGACCAATCACCCGAGTCCATACAGAGTATCATGGCTACAGAAAGGACACCAAGTAAGTGTTACCAAACAATGCTTGGTTGAATTTAAAATGGGTGAATATAAAGATAAAATTCTGTGTGATGTTATTCCCATGGATGTCTTTCATGTATTGTTGGGTAGACCATGGCAGTATGATAGAAATGTTGTTCATGACGGAAGGATGAACACATACACCTTGGAGAAGGATGGGAAAACACACACATTACTTCCGATAAAGGATAAAGAAGTGAAGCCAGAAGTGAACAATACGATACTTCTCATGAGTGGGAAGGAACTTCTCACAGAGATGGAGAAGAAGGAAGATCCATAATTCTTTGTGGTCAGGAAGCCAAGAATTGTCCTAACAAGCACAAGAGTGGACGACTTGCCAGAAGATATTCAGGAACTGTTGGGAGAGTTCGCTGATATCATCGTGGACGAACTACCTCGTTCGTTGCCACCGATGAGGAGCGTGAGTCACCACATTGATATCATACCTGGAGGAAGTTTGCCAAATAAGGAAGCGTATAGGTTGACGCCTCAGAAGAATGAGGAGGTCAAAAGGCAGGTACAGGATCTGCTGGATAAAGGACTGGTGAGGGAAAGTCTTAGTCCATGTGCTGTTCCAACAGTGCTAAGTCCAAAGAAGGATGGAGGCTGGAGAATGTGTACAAACTCCAGAGCGATAAATAAAATCACCATCAGGTACAGATTTCCACTGTCGAGAATGGATGATCTGATGGATTGCCTGAGTGGGGCAAATTATTTTTAGAAGATTGATCTCAAGAGCGGATACCACCAGATTCGCATGAGAGAGGGAGATGAATGGAAGACAACATTCAAAACAAACGAGGGTTTGTACAAATGGTTGTTCATGTCGTTTGGCTTGACAAACGTGCCGAGCACATTCATGAGACTGATGAATGAAGTCCTGTGGGAATTCATCAGCAAATTTGTTGTCGTATATCTGGAAGACATACTGATCTTCAGTAAGACGAAGGATGATCATTTAAATCATTTGGCTATTGTGATGAGAAGATTGCAGCAGGAGAAGTTGTTGGTCAACATGAAGAAGTGTTCCTTCATGAAGACAAAACTCATTTATTTGGGTTTTGTTATTTCAGCAAATGAATTGAAGATGGATCCTGAAAAGGTGGAAGTGATTAAGAAATGGCCATCACCCAGGAATGTTTTTGAGGTGAGGAGTTTTCATGGATTGGCTAGTTTCTACCGAAAATTCATTTGAAATTTCAGTGGAATTAGCGCAGCGATGATGGAAATGGTGAAGAAGTGCCATGAAGTTTTCCATGGGACAACAGAGGCTGAGAAGAGATTAAATTTGTTGAAGCAAAAGATAACAGAGCAACCAATTCTGGTGTTGCCTGATTTTCAGAAGACATTTCAGGTGAAATGTGATGCCAGTGGGTATGTTGTTGGAGGGGTCTTGAGTCAGGATGACAAACCTGTTGCATATTTTAGCGAGAAGTTGGACGATGCAAAGCTGAAATACTCCACGTATGATAAGGATTTTTATGCCATTATACAGGCATTGAAAAAGTGGAGGCATTACTTGATACCCAAGGAATTTGTATTGTATAGTGACAATCATGCATTGCCGTTTCTGAGTCAATAGGATAAGTTGAACCAGAAGCATGCCAAATGGGTAGAGTACATGCAAAATTTTACATTTGTAATCAAACACATTTCAGGAACTGCTAACAAAGTGGCTGATGCTTTGAGAAGGAAATGTTTGTTGTTGTAGGAATTCAGAGTCAGAACATTGGGCTTTGAAAATCTGAAGGATATGTACGTGGGAGATGCAGACTTCAGAGAAGCGTACGAAGCAGCTGAGAATCCAGTTCTCAGAGATCGGAGCCCATGGATAGAGTATATGATCCAGGATGGATTGTTGTTTAGGGGCAATCAACTGTGCATTCTGAGTTGCTCCATAAGGGAGAATTTGGTCTAGGAAAAACATAGAGGAGGATTAGCAGGTCATTTTGGACATGATAAAACATTCGGCAAGCTAAGTGAATCATATTTTTGGTTGGGAATGCGTGCGTATGTAAAAATGTCTGTTGACAGGTGCAGAATATGTCAACATTTGAAGGGCTGAAAGCAGAACGCACGTTTCTATCAGCCATTGCCCATACCCGAGAGACCATGGGAGGCAATCAGTATGGATTTTGTTTTGGGTTTGTCAAGGACGCAGAGAGGAGATGATTCCATCTTTGTGGTGGTGGATAGGTTTTCTAAGATGGAACATTTTATTCCATGTCAGAAGACCAGCGATGCAACCCACATCGCAAATTTGTTTTTCAGAGAAGTCGTCAGACTGGATGGATTGTCGAGAAGCATAGTCTCGGATCGGGATACCAAATTCATAGGTCATTTTTGGAGGATGCTATGGAAAAAGCTCGGAACTAATTTGTCTTTTAGTTCATTTTATCATCCACAGACAAATGGGCAGACAGAAGTAGTCAACAGAAGTCTGGGAGATCTGTTGAGAAGCTTGGTGACAGGACACCATAGCAGTTGGGACCAGATATTACCACAGGCAGAGTTCGCGTACAACGATTCAGTGAATCGGAGTACAGGAAAAATCCCATTCCAGAATTTTGTATGGAACACAGCCAAGGGGAGTTTCTGAACTCAGGGAGTCAGAATAGGGTGCAACTAGCAGCACGAGCGCTGAAGAATTCACTGAAGCGATGGAGGAACTTCACATCTAGGTGAAGAAGCGACTGATGAAATCGAATCAAAGGTATAAGCGCAGAGCCGATCAATGGAAGAGGCAAATTCAGTTTGAAGTTGGTGATTTGGTTTTGGCACACTTAAGGAAAGAAAGGTTCCCAAGGGGAACATATAACAAGCTCAAGATGAAAAAAATCGGACCGTGCAGAGTCCTGAAGAAATTCGGGGAGAACGCTTATGAGCTTGAGTTGTCGGAGGGCATTGGGATATCTCCGATATTCAATATTTCAGATTTATACCCCTATAGGGCTGGAGAAGTAGAAACTGGGACTGGGGAACGAGTGATCCAGTGGCAGAAACAATTACCAGTTTCACAGAAGCCACAGATGGAGTGCATACTGGACAAACGAGCGGGAAAGAAGACCCAGTGAAAGCAGTATTTTGAATACCTGGTGAAATGGAAGAATCGCCCAGTGGAGGATGCCAGCTGGGAGACAGAAGCAGTGATACAGAAGCATGGATGCACCGTGCAGGAGCTCATGGATAGGATCCCATGAAAATTTTCAAGCCGGGGAGTATGATGCAGGAGCATCCACAACACATCAAGTGAGCCATGGAATGAAGCGGAGGAACAGCTGGATAGCGCCAGCATATATATTTTTGAATTTCTTTGAAAGTTGTTGAGCCGAACTTTAATGAGGACATTTATAAAGAAGCACACTTATACATTGTAATGGACCTTGAGCGGATAAGCTCACGTCCTTAGGTAGTTGAGGCATTTAATAGGTTTAATGCTGGTAGACAGAATTTAATTGTAGATTTGATAGTTTTAGAATTCGAGAGGGAAAATGGAATATAGACACCCTCCTTTGTACATTGTAACATTATCAAGCATTCTGAAGAGAAGAGCAGGGCAGAGAACTTGTGCAGAACACCCATGTACAGATTGAATTAATAGAAGAAAGACTTTGATTCAATTCCATGGTTTGTGTTGTTTCTCTGTGTTGATATTATGCTCATGAATATTTGTTTTCTATTATGCATTTTCTTTGATATGATGTGCATGTTATTTCATGGTTTATTTGAAATCTGAGAGACTGAGTGAATGAATTTCAATTGTTTCTCCAAGTGAGCTAGAGAATTCCTACAAACAGTGGAGTGGAATTTATCCGCAAGGAGCGCGTGATTGCAGGGTTTTGCTTGGAGATAGTTTTTGTTTCTATTCACCTCAGAAGTGCAGGGTTGGAACCGGAGCCGTGCAAGGCATGCACAGGCTAGACGAGGTCTTAGGGTTGCGATTATGAGTCGGAAGAGTGGAAAATTTCTGTTGCAGGAGTGCGCAGAATTGAAGAGTTCCAATACTTAGTCGTATTTGGAGCTTTGCTACAAAGAGTGCGTGCAACAAGACCTCATACAGATTTGTGAAGTGAGGATAAGCTCAAAAGAGATAGTTCCTGTGTGATTCCTGAGAGGAGGAACCAGGAGAAGGCTCGAACAGGACAGAGGTCTGAAGCGAAAGTAATCCTCAAGGAGGAGACTCAAGGGTCAGGGTTCGCAAAGGAGAATCGTGAAATCCCACTGACCGCTAGATCATGGGGAAGTTGCACAGGATTTAACCCTTAGGCACAGGAAAGGAGAACCAAGGTCCATCGGTATTCGGCGTATCGGAATTCTCAGGGTAGAGAGTTTTGTGTTGATCGAAATCGCGACTGACGATTTCCCGAATTATTCGGAGCCGTTGATTTCCACGGGACAGGTGGCGTGAGATCCCCGAAGATCGGGACTCGGCATTCAGGACTTTCCATTGCAAAAGAATTGTGAATGACGAAATCGCGATCACGCGATCCCTGATATACGGAGGGAGAGGTGACGTGACAGGAGGGCAGTGCACGTGCCATCAGAGTTTGAGGTTCGGGGATTCACCATGTATGTAAATTGCAGCATCGCAAGTGTCGATTTCCCGATAGGGAAATCCCCGACAAAGCAGGAACGTTGACC
The DNA here is from genome assembly GCA_000966675.3 of Picea glauca. Classification (NCBI taxonomy): domain Eukaryota; kingdom Viridiplantae; phylum Streptophyta; class Pinopsida; order Pinales; family Pinaceae; genus Picea; species Picea glauca. Next base: position 520,526 of record JZKD02S1971679.1, read on the forward strand.
ATTGACCCATCGAGGTTCGGGGTTTTGAGTTACATGAGCACCATTCTCACAAGTTTCGCGATAACACAAAACCCGATTTCCCGATAAGCGAAGGGGAGATCGCAGAAGGAGTTACTATGGGTAGTGAGAACTCCCGAGGGGAGTTGGAAGAGTTCTTTGACTCTTCGGGCCTGTAAGAAGGAAGGTCCTAGTGAGAGCAGTTGGACTGTGAGGGTCGCGCGAATGCACCACAGATGTAGACTAATAACGGAATCAGATGGATGATGTTTTGGTATTCAGGAAGACGTCTCGGTTTTCTTGTTCTCAGAGCTGCGTGAGGGTATCCAAAATCAGATGCAAAGGATGATGGCATGAGGACTGACTCCCCTCCACGATTGACTTCGGGAGTTTTTTAACTGCATGTGCCTGGGTTGACACATGTCACCCATGAAGCTGCATGCACTCCATCATCATGCGTTTCTCTCTAGGAACTTAGGACACAACATATATTTCACATGGCTTTTGAAATAATATTAAAATATTATTCCCAAGGGCCTAAGCTCCTGGGCTCAACACTTAGCCTCTCTTTCCCACCTTCTAGCCCCCAATCCCTTACCCAATCTATGGAATCTTAGTCCCCCATCACTCATTCATCGTGGTCGATCTGCACGCAACGATGTTTATATTTTTATTAATTTTTTGCATGATTACATATACAAAAGCAGGCTCTCGGCCTTAACACTTAGGATCTTCGGCCTAATAACACATAAGCCCACCAACTTATATAAACTTGGCTCACCAGCCTATAAAACATAATTACAATTCATAATGCAAGCTCTATACTTCATAGACATGATTTACAATAGGGCTCAGCCTTGGGGACATTACAATGAACCTACAAATTTTATGACAGTAATGAATGATGTTCTATGTCCCTTCATTGATTCTCTTATAATAGTATATCTGAATGACATACTAATATTTACCAATACTTAGAAAGAGCACTTCTCACATGTGACACATGTGCTAGAGACCTTGAAGAAGAATCAATCAATTTCTAACTTGCAAACATGTGAGTTTGGAAAGGCTTCCTTGATATATCTTGGACACATGATTGGAGGAGAGATAATGATAGATCCACACAAGATTGCAACCATCATTCGATGGCCTATTCCCACCAATATGATAGAGATCATGAGTTTCATGGGAGTAGCTAAATATTTGAGGAAATTCATTGTGAACTTCTCCACAGTAGAAACATCATTTCATGCCATAACATCCCAGGGAAATAGATTTCATTGGGGTAAGACACAACAAAGAGAATTTGAAGACTTGAAGAATAAAATCAACAATGATCTAGTATTATCCATGTCGAATTTGTGACGACCTTTTATGCTTGAAACTTATGCTAATGGATATGAATTAGGAGAAGTACTCATGCACAGAGGAAGGATTGTGTGCTACCATTCAAAATTGTTTCATGTAGTAGTTCTTGAATATCCCACATATGATAAATAACCCTTTGTAATTGTACAAGCTGTAAAGAACTGGAAGCATTGCCTCTTAGGAAATCAGACTATCATACACACAGATCGTTAGCATATTTAGTATCTACAAATTCAAAGCAAGATGCATCAAGTAACTCATTACACATGGTTATGTTTCTTGTAGAAATTTAATTTATTGATTAAGTACAATAAATGAGTCACAAATATACTAGCAGACATGGTCTTGCAACCACCACTAAGGAATATTGCAACAATTGGAATGATAATGCAGCTTGATCCTTTCACTCATGAAATTTTAAGTGAAGATTATGAGGGAGATGAAGACTTCATAGGAGTCTACAAGAAGTTGGAGGACAGGGTGGTCATTTTCATGGAAGGAAATGAATACCACCTCTAAGAGGGGTTGTTGTACAATTTGGACAAACTATGCATACCCCCATATAGAAGAGTTTAGTTTATGAGAGAAACACACACTTCCAGGGTTCTTGGACATTTTAGCATGAAAAATATAGTGGTGCATTTGAAGCGGTATGTGTATTAGCCAAAGATGCAGGATCAGGTGGCAACTTTTGTTAGGGGTTGTGTTCTTTATAGCATTAGTAAGAAAAAAATTTAAAAACTTGGTTTTTACATGCCATTGCCAATACCAAATTGGCCTTGTTAGAGCATCTCCATGGATTTTGTTAGAGGTTTTCCTATGAATCGTAGAGGCCATAACTACTTGTTCATTGTGGTAGACCACTTCAGTAAAACATGTATGCTCATTTCATGTAAGAAGAAAATATTTGGAAGAGAGGAAACTGAACTATGTTTTAGTCGTGTTTGGGTACATTTCGGATTGGCAACTTCCATCATATGTAATAGGGATAGAAGGCTCTTGGGAATATTTTGGACATTTCTTTGGGAAAGAAAGGATATGAATTTCAAGTACTCCACTTCCTTCTATAATATGACAGATGGACAAATAGAGATAGGAAATAGGATGTTGGTGCAACTGTTGAGAGGCTAGAGCAAAAAATACCCAAAGACTTGGTATGATAATATAGTCTACATTAAACACTCTTACAATAGATCAGTTCATTGTTCCATCAATAAATCTCCTTTTGAGACTTTTTTTGGTTATTTACCTCCATAACCATTTGATATTGTGTATGTACAAAAGAAGGAAGTAGCAATACTACAAGGATAAAAACAGAAGGCAAGCACATTCGTGGAGAATATCACGTAGATGCATCTAATGGTACAGGTGTATCTTGAGAAAATCCAACAATTTTGTAAAGTTGGGAATGATCAAGATAAGTAATATCATAAATTTTGTGTTGGAGACAAGGTCTGGCTTTATCTCTATAAGGAGTGACTGCAACGAGAAACAAAGAAACTCAAGCCCCTTAGATATGGACCATTTCAGATCATTGATAAAGTGAATGAGAACACCTTTAGACTAAAACTTCCACCTTATATGTAGATCATGTCAGTGGTAAATGTGGAATATTTGAATTTTTTTTAACCCTCCATGACAAACGAGGAAGAATAACATCGATTAACTTCGACTGTTGAAGACCTTGCACCTCATGGTCTTGAGGAGTTAAATGGAAGACACAATTTTTTGGCACAAGTGGATGACTCATAGAGGAAAAAAATGAATGTGGTAGATTGTTTTCAAGGGACACAGTGTACTGAATGGTTTGTGGTTGTATTGTTCATGAATGGTTAATGATCTGTAAAGTAATTTAATGGTCATCTGTGTATGTTTTAGGGACGAGAAGTTCATGCAAATTATTGTTTGAGTTCATTTTATATGAATATGGTCATTATGGTTTTGTAAGCTATCCTAACAATGCTTTAACAATAGTCATGCATTGAATTTAGAGTTGGAAATCGATGACTGCCTTCCTGATATGTAGTTGTTTCCTTGTGGGTTTCTAATTTGTTTTTGAGTCATCGGGCACGTTCTTGAACTCACTGGGCTCTTTCGATTTGTCCCTAAATCATGGATGTCCTATATATCAAAGTTTGGGGTTGTTTGGGTGTTCATTAGCTACCCAAGAACCATATACAGAATTTTGAAACTCTTCCTGCTATCAATTTCTCCACATACGTTTTTCCTTTATCATCGAATTCCAAAGTCAACTCCTAAAATATTTTCATTTCCATTGAGCATTACAATCGACTCCCCTACATTTTTGTGTGTCATGGGTCACCATAAATCACTCCAAAACATTTTATTACATAGTTGGTTATCAAATTCACCCTATGAACATTTTTTTTCACCATGGTTGATCAAAATCACCTTCAAACTTTACCCTCACTAGATGGTTGCTAAATTCAACATTCACAAGTTTCCCCTTCATTTTTGGTCATCGAATCCACCTTTATTCTAATTAATTTTACCATAGGTCAATTGATTTCTGACGAGGCACTTCCATGGTCGATTTCCCTTCCTCATTCAATCGACAATCATTATTGGTTGACCTAATCCGCCCACATATCGACCATGGTTTCTTTTGGTCAAATCGACCTTCACTTGATCCAACTTGGTCGACGCGACTTTTGTAAATTTGACTTGGGTCAGTTTCAACTTGGTTAACATGCATTTCCTCTGACCCAACTTGTTGCATGTTTCTGAGTCATTGTTTCCAAATTGACTTGTGGATTGACTGGTTGAGAATTTCCCGTCATCCAAACAACTAAGGTTATAATTATTTTATAGAGAATTTTTTGTTAGTGAGATAGATATGCTATAATCCTCCTATTTATCGATCAAAGTTTTCATGAAATATTAGAGAGTACCCACACTCTCATTTATATCTCCCAAAATTTTATCGTTACTACTCCCTCCCAATACATCTTTCCAAATAAAATACACCCTTATTTGCATCAAATATTATACCTACAATTTTTTTCGATATGACATAATTTATACCCCTTATAAGACTATTTCATATTTAGATCCTTCTATGAAATATTTTCTGTTTTTTATTGTTCATTTAGAGACTTTCATGGTTCATTAAAATTTTTTGTACAATATAAGGATTAGATATGTACCGCCTTGATCCTCCATGTAATTCTTCACTTCCAACAAAATAATGACAAAGATAAATTTCCTAACATTGTTAATCAATGATCAACATGTCTAACTTTCAACCTCTTGATGTTTCCAATAAGAAAAGGTGTCAAAAACCAACTACTAGGATTTTCAAGCTATGTAGGCTTTCTAAAACAAATCTTATATCCAACCTTATGATGATTTAATAGAATTATAGCTTACAAAAGACCCATATAGATTTAGGAAGATAATACAAGATACTCTCTCCGCAATTTCCTGAATTCATCCTATAGAATATGTCAACATAGAAGAAAAGTCAAACTGTACAAAATTCCTTATTTACAAAAACAATGGCATCTCTAAAAAATGTTCAAGCAACAAATTTAAATTCAAGGTTATTTGACTAAAAGCCAATTTAATTAATACCTAAAATAATAATCATCCTTCTCAATGAAAATATTAAATGTTTAGGGTTAGGGTTGGATGGTTAAATTCGAGTTAACTCTCCACCCAAAAAGTTTGGTGAGATAAACCCCTCCAACCCCCAACTATACCTACACAATATTTATACCCCTAGTTCAATTTAAAATCACCTCACCCCCTCTCTATAATGCAATATTTTTAAAACACCCTATAAATGAGTGAGTCATTGGAGGATGATGCCACTTCCGCATGTACCTAAAACACCCTATGAAGTGAGTGAGATACGGATGATATCACTTCCACATGTAAGTGTGTGAAAAATAAGGATGCATAAAAGGACATAAATTTCATATTAAGCTCCGGATGATGCCACTTCCGCATGTACCTAAAACACCCTATGAAGTGAGTGAGATACGGATGATATCACTTCCACATGTAAGTGTGTGAAAAATAAGGATGCATAAAAGGACATAAATTTCACATTAAGCTCCATTTTTAGTATATGATAGCTTGATTGTGATAACACAAAACTTTTTTTTTTCTCAAATAATGCAGATATGAATTGGAAATTGATAATCAAATTTAAACATAGTTTTCTTATTTATTTTTTTCAAACTAATAAAAAATATAGTAAAAAATTATAATAAATTTTAAAATTTTAATACATTATATTAAAAAATAATTAAAATTAAAATAAATATTACCTTTTTCTTTTTCTTTTTCTTTTATAAGGTTGGCTTTTGTACCTCAACTTTTTTCACTAAAACTTTAATGATCCCAAAAACATATCCAAAAGAGGGCTCTAATAAAGAGAAAAATTGAAAAAAAAAAAAATCATAAATATTTTCATGATATCTTTATTTAAAATTTTAATTATAAAATTTATGTACTTATAAAAATCCCATTTCATATTACTAACCAAAATCTAATTATCTTGAACACTACAGAAAACAAACTTTAGTTTAAATGTATTATCAAATTATATTGAATTTAAATTAAATTTTGTTAATCAAAATCTAATTATCTTGAAGACTATAGAAAACAAACTTTAATTTAAATCTATTATCAAATTATATTGAACTTAAATTAAATTTTGTTCTCGAATCAATTTAAAAGTGATTTTATTTTATTTTAAGTTTTACTAACCAAAATCTTTTTCTTTTAATTTAATTGAAAAAAATAATAAAATATATTAACTTAAAAAAAATAATAAAATTATAATATACTTCTGATTATATAAAATGTTGAGAATAAATATTAATTTTTACTTAATAGAACAATTTTATTAGTAAGAAAAATAGTATGCATCTAATAGACAATTCAGAAACACTTTATAAAACTTGTTAATATCAATCACTTTATAAAAGTGGTTATTGCTAATTGACTGGAGACATGTCTTTGAAACCACCATTAACATATTAATGTAATAGATAATAATAATATATAAATGTAATTTATAAATTAAAATATTACATTACATTAATATATAATATAGTTGATTTATACATTAATAATGTAGTATAATGTATTAATTAATTAATAAATTTATACATTATTAATTAACACATTATTATTAATTAACACATTGCTAAAATATTAATATATTCATAAATTAATACATTAATACTATAATAATAAATTGATACATTGTAGTAATATAATATATAAATTAAAATATTAATTTATATTAATATATAAATCTTCTTATCCTAAATAACAATCAGGATAATCCTATATCCTCCTTTAACTTATGTTTAACGTGAGGAGTGGTCAGCCTGCTCTCATTCATATCCGTAGTGGTCCGCCTGCCTCTTAATGGTGGTTCGGGTGGAAGCCTCTTATTCGAGGTGTTTTGGAGGTAATAACTGTTCATAGCTATTACTTTAACATCAAAGAAATGTTCAATCCAAATTTTCATATTTGTTTTGTTCACAAATTTTCATATTTGTTTTGTTCAATTGTGAATAGACTTTAAAAGTATATTGATTCCTTTTTAATAAATGAATATTTTTCTCATCCATATTTCACTTCATTCATCATTTTTTATCCCTCTTTTCATTTTTTCTTTTTTTTCTCTATAACTATTATTATAGTTCATCATATAACAATTAAATTATACAAATATATTATAGGTTAGATATGGAATTTATGCACGAAGTAATGCTCATAATTTTTCTCTGAATCTAGGTGTTGTTGAATCTATTTCAATAGGTGGATAATAAATACTCTCATAGATTGTTATCATATATTACTTAACTAAACAATACCAAACCTTTCATTTTAATAATGCAATGTATTAATTAGTTTATATATTTATGTATAATGTAAAATATATTATTCAATTTATACATTAATTAATTCATACATTAAATATATTATTAATAATATATTTATTAATATTATTAATATCTTAAAATATTTATATTTATATTTATATTAAAACATAAATATTGATATTAAAACATTAATAAATTACACAATTAATACATTAAAAAATATCAATACATACATTATTAAAGTATTAATACTTTTATAAATACATTATTAAAGTATTAATTATTAATACATTAGTAATGCATTATTAAAATATTAATACAGAAATAATGTAACTTATAATATAAAGATTAATTAAAGTAGTAATGTCTTATTATACAATAATAAAATAATACATGGATAAAACATCTATACATTAAATAATAAGGTAATAATACATTAATAAAATAAATATACATAAATATTGTAATAATATATCACCCAAATTAATATATTATAATATGTATTAACTCATTATTATAATGTTTAAATGTTTTACAATTAACATATTAATAGATTATTAATTAATATATCAATAAAACACTAACAAATACATTAAGTAATAATTATAATTGTATATTAACTTATTATTGTTGTGTTTAAATATATTATCATTAATATATTTATATATTATTAATTAATACATTAATGTATTAATAAAGTATTTATACATTATGAAATAATACATCAATAAAGTATTCATAATTAATGCATTAATAAAGCATTGAAACATTAAAAATGTATTTAATTTATAATAGTACATTAATATATTGAAGTAATAAAGTAAAAATACATTAATTATATATTATTACATAAATATAAAACATTGACCATGACAATGACTAATCGTAAATGTTTATGACAATGGAAAATTATATTGAGAGTTTTTCATCACAATGTGATGTTGGACAATGCTACTGACATTGTGACGTTGGGACATGCTCATCAAAATGCGACGTTCAGAAATGTTTGTGAGATTGTCATATTGGGACATGTTCGTAAAAAAATGTAACGTTGGGATATTTTTTTTCATAGTGCGACGTTGGAAAACGGTCATGAAATTCAAACACTGAAAAATGTTCATCACAATGCGACCTTGGGAAATGTTCATCACAATGCAGCGTTGGAAAATGTTCATCACAATGAGACATTGGGAAATCTTCGTCACATTTAAATGCTAGGAAATGTTCATCATAATGCGACATTGGCAAATGGTCGTCACATTTCGATGTTAGAAAATGTTCGTCGGAATGCGACGTTCGGAAATATTCGTCATAATGCGATGGTTATAAACACTCGACACATTGTAGAATCATATTTTACTGTTGCCACATTGGGAAATGGTCGTTACAATGAAACATCGAGAAATGTTCATCACAATGCGACATTGGGAAATGGTTGTCACATTGCGACATTGGGAAATGTTTGTCACAATGCGGCATAAGGAAATGTTCATCATAATGCAATGTTTGGAAACACTTGACACATTGTAGAATCATCTTTTACTTTTGTAACATTGGGAAAATGGTCATGAGAATGCGGCATTAGGAATTTTTTGTCACATAGCGGAGTGAAATCATGAAGATGGGTTACACTTTTGCTTGTTTTATGAGAAAAAAAAATTGTATTTTCACAAGTTATTTAACTTCCTACATACAAAAGTATTTTTTTATTTAGAATTTAACTTTACAGTAAAAACAAAACTTGTGAAGAATTGTGTTAGCTTTCCAATGACTATTTTTCAATTTTGTTTTATCACGATTTAATATGTCAATTTGACAATTGTTTAACAGTATGTTCCTTAAACATGAAATGAAAGATAATGAGTTACTTATTTCTACAACAATTTATCTATTATTAAACTTATGTTTTTAAGAAACAAAATATATTGCAACAATCTACAGAGACTCTATTTTATTATGACTATAATTTTGAATCTAATGAATGAATATTATAATTTCTAGAATTTTTTGAAGTTGACCAAGCTGAAAACGTTGCAGATTTTAAACACACGTTTTTCTACACTTTGTATCTATCTTAATTTTTACTTAAAACTAAAATCTAAATATGCCCTTTTGAAAAGAACAGTTTAAGAATTATGAATATATTTTTTTCCAAATTTTTCATTGTATATTTTTAGATATACCGATATTTCATTTCACCGAATCATAATGTCTGTTGAAAATATTATGTAGTGATTTTTTAAAAAAAATAAATAAAATTAGATAAAAATAAAGAAAATCAAAACAAATTATAGGAATTGAAAGTAGATTCAATTTTGGAAATGTTGGTGTCATTTTCGAAACCAAATTCTCAGTATTTGCAGGAGTCCGCAACCTCCAAAGTTCTGTTAAGCTTGGGGTAATTCTCTGGTTTTAGTTTTCAGTCCCAATTTCCTGTTTTTGGCTGAAATAATATTTCATCCGAAAAAATAATATTTCGGCCGAAAAACTAAAATCTAATGGAAACCATCAAAATTGAACGGTTTCCAAGTTTTTCGGTTGAAAAACCATTATTTCGGCCGAAAGAATGTCGAACGAATTCCATCCGTTGGAAAAAATGAAATGACACGTCGTATCATTTTATTTTGCGCCAAATTATATAAATAGGCTTTCGGCCGAACACATTTAACACAATTCATTAGATGGACACACATATATAAGCTCGAGGATAGGGATTTCAAAGCTATTAATGATTGTAGCTGTATTCTTTTCTTTCTTTATTTCTTCCCTCTGTTCCATAAGCTTAATCGAAGGATCGATATCAATACATGGTGGTTTTCTAGAGCACTTAAACAAAGTTTTGAATCATCTTTTTTTTTTTTTTTT
>JZKD02S1971680.1:0-37521 GCA_000966675.3 Picea glauca
CCCAAATAAAAAACCATCCTTTATTCCCCACCCCTATCCCACCAATCCCTCTCCTTCCTCTCCTCCTCTCAAGATTTAAAATTTAACCTATTCTAAAAGGGAAAAATGCCAACTTAAAGATAGCTTCTACAATTTTGATGAAAAATATTTGCCCTGGCATAAATGTAAGGAGAAAAAAATATTTATGGCCATTTCATAGGAAATTTTGGAGGATGACATTGAATTTATACCTCAAGATCCTTTACCTCTGCTAGTTGAAGAAATTCCTCCCTCCGATCAACCAAATGTGGAACCCCAAATCTCCCTGCATGCTTTGATTTGTATTTCGGCTCCCCAAACCCTCGAATTAATTGGCCACGTCAAACATCGTAAATTCATTATCTTAATTGATTGTGGTAGCCCTGATAACTTTATTTATCAATGGGTATCTCGAGAAAAAGACTACCATATCGATGTTGTCAATAAATTCCAGATCATGATTGCTAATGGAGGTTCCATGAAATGTGGGGGTCCTTGTGAAAATGTGTGGCTTCAAATGGGTGATTATTCCTTGAAAACCCACAGGTTTTCTATTGAAATGGGTGGTTGCGACATTGTTTTGGTTGTTGAATGATTAAGGACATTAGGCCTTATCACCATGGATTTTCGGGAGTTATACATGAGTTTCTAGTAGGGGGGGCATCGTTACACTTTCCAAGGAATTACAGTTGGTTCTCCTGATATCATTAGCTCACATCATATGTTATTTCTACTAGGTATCTTTAAATTTAGTAATAAATACCACCATAGGGTTCTTAGATTATGTGCATTACTAATATGGTGTATAAGAAAGAGTTTGATCAACAATAGCTCATTTGCATTTTTAGATAATATAGAATAGTTAAACATTTGTGGTGATATACATAGTGTGGCTGTTTGGAAAAATGAGGTGATAAAGATATGATTAGGTGTTTAATTGAGATTGAGTCAAGAGGTAACCAAGTTGGGTTGTGGGCCTTGGGGAAAAGTACAACAAATTTTCACTAGTTACTGGGTTTATATTTCATCCTTTCACAACAAAAATAAAAAATAAATTATATGAGTGATGTGAGATGGGTGAAGAGGGAGTAAGTAAAAATAAAATATATGGATAGTGTGAAGTGGATGAGAGCACCAAAGAAAATCTGTACACCTCCGTAAACTATACTCAACAACCAAATATATGGAGTGGGTTTACTTGAGAATGACTCAAGAGTTAACCAAGTAAAAACAAAAGATAGAGGTAGTGTGAGGTGAATAATAGAAATGGACAAGATATGTCCACCTCCATAAACCAAGCAATCAATTGGTTACGAGGTAAACTAAACAATCAAATAATTATGTAAAAGGAATCATTTCTCCTACAAACAAGGAAGTCTACAACATCAATATGACTTCTAACCGTTAGATCCGATCCTAAAAGAAACCTTTATCCTAAAAACAAGGATATATTCAACATAACATCAGTTGGACTTCTATAGGTTAGATCCTAAGGAACATTATTTATTTATAAACCTTACACATATTGATTAAACAAAATAATTATTTATGAAGAAGTTGCATTTATTGATTAAACAAACTAGCCAGGAAGGAATTATCTGTGAGGAAGTTGTGTGATTTTTGTGATGTTTGGATGTTATGACGGTCAATGGAAGACACGTACATGATGATTTACAAGGGAATTCTTGCATGAATTATGGATATGTCAAACCATGAAAAATATGTAGGAGACTTTTTAAAATTAAATTGGACATTATCCACGGTGTTCCATCGGAAAAAATATTTCCTTGCAAATGAGTTGCAATCAATCTTAGAAATCAACAATCTAGGAATCTTATCTCATAGCAGGGTATATTTCTATGATATAGAAACAAGGATAATTTGACCTTAAAAAGACACAACTTACCCCATCCATACATGGCAAGGGCACACAACCATAATAAATGATTGAGCATTTTTAGATTCCTTGAATATTTACCATGCACAAAAACTTTTGTTGCATTCCATATTAGGATGCCATAGGAGAAACCTTGCACATGGCTACTTATAACTATCAATATACTTACTTCATAAAATCTTGTGTTATGTTTTACATTTAGTATCCCCATCAGGATTAAGGAGAATGTTGACCTAGCTTGATGAAAAGTACTTACTTCATAGAACCAATAGATCTCGCCCAAGTTTTTTCTCCTCTTACATTAGAAGAGGTGTCAAGTGAATGAAATGGTCATAACAAAACATTATAGTTCTCTTTCTAAGAAAGGAATGCAAATTAATATATTTCCAAGCCTTCAAAATACTTTGGCCCACACAAGAAGCTTTGATATTAACCATATAAGAGATAATGGAAACAAACTTAAATTTGAGACCTTTCTAGGATATTTTTCCCAAATACCATATGAAAGTAATACAAATTTTATAAACACCTTCCAAACCTCCTCCTCTTCCAAATCGTGATTCTTCCAGTTAGAAAACAATACTTGGCCCTATGTGAGGGTTTTAAAAATCCTCATTGACCCACCCAATTTCTCTAGGTGTAATACAACACCCAATCCAAGGTCGAGGACATATCCTGAAGTGGATCATGATTAGTGCTATTTCCTACCTAATCCGAGTCCATGTAACCAACAAGATCTAAGGAAGATCCCATTTCATTGTGTATACCAAAGCTGGTAGTTCCCTTGACATATCTGAGAATCTTCTTTGTTGCCTTCTAGTGAAGCTCATGTGGCTCCGAAATGTACCTGGAAACTGATCCATTTGCATGAAAGATGTCCTCGAGAGTGTGTAAGGTAGATAAGACTCCCCACCAATTGTTGATATCTAGTACAATCAACCAAAGGTGATGCACTTACATCCTCTAGTCTAACCCCTTACTCAAAGGGTGTTGGAGCTGACCTGCAATCTATCATCCAAAACCTATCAAGTAGATATCTAGCATAATTTTGATGGGTCCATATGTCCTATAAAGCAAGTAAGAGAGAACGCCTAATGACATGTCCCAATTAGACCCTAATGAGAGAATGCCTAGTTTCCACCCTAAAAGATTACCAAATACAAATCTGATAATAGAATGTTCTCAAATGAATTAAAATCTAAACCAAATGTAAATAATGTTGACTAAGGCTATTTTAAATGCAATTATATACTATTCTAACCTATCCTGATCATGATTTGGATTTATGCAGGAACACAATGAAATACAGAAATACACATAAATGCAGATATGCAATGGAAGAAAAACGTCATTTCATTAACAACAAATGACTGAAATATGCTTACAGACATTATGGAAATGAAATAACTCGGGCATTGGTAGCTTATCTTTGAGAAGAGATGTGGAGGCTACTGGCCTATGAAATCTATGTTACAATGAGGCTCTAAGGCATATATATTATTGAGAAACAATGGAAAACCCTAAACATCCAAAAACCTAACCCTAGGAGATGACACGCTAGAATATGGGTCCCGTTGGGGTAAATTGGTACATCGATTTCCCGAGGTCGTAAGTTTGGCATACTATCTCCGTTTGACGCACATGATACATTGTGAGAAAGATCTATCCGAGAAATACACTTCTCATAGCGAATAACAAGTTTAAAACAATCCCATATTCGTCGGACCATTCATGCCCAAAAAACGTCGTTTAGGGTCTCAAAATGGCTCCAGAAGTTTAGGACCTAAAAAACTACTAAAAATAGTAAATTGTGCTACAATTAAGGAAATTGAAAAATCGAAAGAAAAAATGGTGTGGGTCCAAGTGGAATAGGCAAGTGGCCACCAATATCCACCTGGATCATTCTTTCCCCCTTAGGAAGCAATGGTCCCCATTGCATTGAGTTCCTCTATGAGATGAGGGAACTTCTGTTGAACTTGGTCCTTGGTGAGCCACTTGCCTTGGTGAAGGAGTTGGCCTACTTTGACAACTTGATATAGCTAGATCCTCTACTGGCGGGTGTTTTTGATATGTGTGTCCATAATTTGATCAGTTGTGGCTTGTTCCATGCAATCCGGGTTTAACTCTATTGGTGTGAGTTGTTCTGCTACGATGGAGGTGTCTAGTAGAGGTGGAAAGTAGGGTCGAAGGCGGTCGACATTGAACACTGGGTGTAGACCAAGGAATGGTGGAATATTGAGCTCAAAGGCATTGTCTCCTACATCCTTGGTGATGGTGTATGGTGCATATCAGAGCGGGCGAATCTTGCGGTAGGGTCCAACGAGGCGCTCCTTTTGCAAATGTAGCCACACTTTGTCGCCCACCTGAAAGTTGTGTTGCACCCGATGTTGATCATGTCATTGATTGTACTTAGCATTAGCTTTGTCCAAGATGTCATGAACCTGTTGGAAGATGTGCTAAATGCACTCAGTGAAGTTTTTTGCCTTGTCAGCCTCAGACTGGACATGGGCTGAATCTACCTGAGTAGCCGCAAAGGGCATGGCTACGTGAATGGGACATAGTGGCTAGAATCCCAAGCCCACATGAAAGGTGTTGTGGCTGGTTGAGCTATGGAGAGCCCAGTTGTAGCTGTGTTGTACATAGGGGAGGCTCTCATCCCATGTGCGTGGATTCTTTGAGTTTTACATGCGCAGAATGTGTACAATCATCCGGTTGACGACCTCTGACTGGCCATCATTTTGCGGATTGAAAGTTGTGGACTTGGTGAGCTTGGTGTCCAGCATCGACCAGAGGCTGGACCAAAATGTATTGAGGACCTTGTTGTCCTGATCTGAGGTGATGAACTGTGGGATCCCAAAGTGTACCCACACTCGCTCAAAGAAGAGTTTAGCAGTGGCTTCTGCTATGATATTATTCTTGCAGGCCATCATAATGGACATCTTCGAGAATCTGTTGACGACCACAAAAACACAGTCATTTCCATGCTTAGTAGAAGGAAGGCTCAACATGTAATCCATGGAGATGGATTCCTAAGGTCGACTAGGGGTGGGCAACAAAGTATAGAGGCCTTGATTCTTGATGGTTGGTTTGGCAATGGCGTAAGAAGTGCAGGACTTGATGTACTTCCTAACATCTTATCGAAGGTTCGGCCAATAGAAATACTTTTGCAGTACTGCGACGGTTTTATCGACCCCGAAATTCCCAACGAACCGACTGTAGTGCGTCTCCCAAATAATCTTGGCATACTCACTTGAAGGAACACAAATATGTCCCAGGTGACATAGAGGGGCATCCTGGAGGTGAAAATTAGGAACTTGCTTACCCTCCAAGAGCGTATTGTATGTGTGTCTGAATTCTGGATCACTTTTGTAGAGAAGCGGACAATCGAAAGTCTCGTGCCCATAAGAGTTGAGCACCGTGGTTAGCGCTATGATAGGGGGTCGGTTGAGGCAGTCTGCAACATTATTGGTGCTTCCTTTCTTGTAATTAATGTTCAAATGAAACTGTTGCAGGTATGTGGACCAATTCTGATGGCGATTGTTCTGCAACTTCCCTTGTGTTTGTATGAACTGCAAGGGTCGGTGGTCTATGTGGATGACCGTTTCGTTTCCCAAAATGTGATTCTTCCATTATCGACAAGCCTGCATAATGGAATACATCTCCTTGTCATAAGTGGGATACTTACGGTCTGTGTCGGAAAGTGTCTCATTGTGATATTCCATTGGATGCCCCTGTTGAGTAAGGACTACCCCAATAACATAGTCGGAGGCATCTGTCTCGATCTCAAATGGTTGTTGCAAGTTTGGTAATGTGAGCACTGGTGCAGAGTAGAGATGATGCTTCAAATTGTCTAACTCCTTCTGTTGATATTTAGACCAAAAGATTTTTTCTTTCGCTTCTCCCTTGGTGATGTGAATCAAGGGCCAAGTGATATGATAGAATCCCAACACAAACCTATGGTAGAAATTGGGAAGACCCAAAAAGATGCGGAGCTCTGTTAGGGTGGTTGGAGGTGGCCAATCCCGAATGACTTGGATCTTGGCTGGATCCACATGCACCCTCCACTCATCAATAATGTATATCAGATACTGAACCTGGGTCATGCCAAAAGTGCACTTCTCCAAATTGGCACACAACTTGTGTTGCCGCAGTGTTTGGAGGACTTGCCGGATGTGGTGGAGGTGCTCTTCCCAAGTCTAGTTGAAGATCAGAATGTCATCCAAGTACACCACTAAAAATGAGTTGGTGAATGGTCGGAAGATGTGTTCCATTAGTCTCATGAAGGTTGCAGGGGCATTCGTCAACCAGAAAGGCATGACCAGGCATTTGAAAAGGCCTTCCTTGGATTTGAAGGCAGTCTTCCACACATTAGAGGGTTCGATTGGTACCTGGTGATACCCAGACTTCAAGTCGATCTTTCTCAAATATTTTTCCCCCTTGAGTTGGTCCAAAATGTCATCAATCCATGGTTTAGGGTACCTATTCCAGACAGTGATCTTGTTCAATGCCCGATAGTCAATGCAGAGTCTCCAATTCCCATCCTTCTTCTGCACTAGCACGATTGGGCTCCCACAGGGCGATGAACTCAGCCAGATGTGACCTTTATGCAACAGCTCCTGAATCTGCCTCTTGATTTCTTCATTCTCCATAATAGAGTGATGATAGATTGATCCATTGGGAAATGATTCACCTGGGGTTAGATCGATGGGATGCTTTACCTGATAGTGTAGAGGCACCCCTATGGTGGAGGTGACAATGTCCTCGTACTCCTCCACGACCTTATCCATATGTTGTTGTCATGCAGAGGGGCCCTGTCTAGAGGTCATGGCCACAGTCTTCTTCATTCCCTGAGGTCGGATCATCAAAAAAAAAAAATTCCTGGTTTTGGCAATGAACTTACTGCATTGTTTTGTAGTAACTAAAGAGATGGTTGTAGGCGGTGCTATTTCCGGTATCATGTACATCTTATGGCCAAAAGTAATAATAATAGCATGAGGCCTGGACTCATACACAACATGTTTCTTCCACAAGTATGGTTGTCCTAATAATACATCAGAAACATCAAGAGGAGCAATGTCACATAATACCTCATCCATGAAGGGCTTGATGCTATAGGGAAGGCGACATTGCTGGCTTACGCGGAGGTGTCATCCTTGGTGTAGCCACCCGATGGTGTATGTTTGTAGTTGTGCCATGGTCGGAAAGCCCAACCGTTTTACGACCTCTATTGAGATGAGGTTCTTCTGGCTCCCACTGTCGACAATGAACTACAACAGGGAACCCTTTACCCACATCTGGGAATGGAAGAGGTGTTAAGCCTCCTCTGGATCTTTTGGTTCCATCTTTTGGATATTCATGGTGGAAACGGTGGCATTGGGCTCTACATTGATAATCTACGTCCCCCTGTCATTCCCCTTGTCGGGTTTTGATTCAGAGTCGGAGCTTGCATCCGATTTACCAGTGACTGCTTGGTCCGACACTCACTTGCGTTGTGAGTGGAGATTTTATGGAACTCACACCACTTCCCCATGTCCTTTTTTGGCTTCATGATGTTGTTCTTTACTTTCATATTTTTTGGGTTGTCCTAGGTCGCCCTACCTTGGCTTGGTCCTTTGTTCGGCGGTTTGGGGGTACCTTTCCCTTACTTCTGATTCACAGACCCAAAGTCTCGCTTCTTCTATTTGAACTTCTGCTCATTCTTGGCAGCATACCGGTATGCCACACCAAGCGAGGAGATGTTGAGGAACTCCATTTCCTCCCAAATGTATCTATGCAGACAAATGCGGCACTTTAACAACAAATGTTTCTCTGAATATTTGATACCCAACTTTGTGCATAGGGTATGGAACATATTCCTCAACTTATGCACATCTTGGTATCTTTGCTGCCGTAGCATAGTCCATTGTATGTATTTGTCCTCATAGCTCCCCATGGGATACTATTGTTCCTTGATGGCATCTTGGAAAGAATTCCAAGTGCGTGCGACCGAGAAAAGAGAGGGTTCCCCCTCGCTCTGTTGCTCGTAGTAGGTTTCCCATCAGTCCTTGACATCGGGGGCGACTTTAAGGAGTGAAAAAGTAATCCTTTCTCCGTCGGAAGAGTCATGAACCGAGAAATATCCTTCTAGCAGATTCAACCATCTATCAACCCCATCTGCATCTATTTGTACCTCAAATATGGGAATTTCAAATTTTACTTGTACCTTAAAAGGAGTGTCGGCTCCAAAGTGGTTGTTGGATGTAGATGCACTACCAGTTGGCAACCGTTGAAGGATCTGGGAAAAGTTGTCCATCATCTCATTCATTTGTTTCTCGAGAGCGTCTTCAAGCAATAATTTGATAGGATCTCCGGCTCCCTCATCTTTCTTTTCTTTTCCCATGGGCGACAGTCGAGGTTTGCGAGGCTGATATTGCAATGATTCAACTAGATCAAGCCCTAACTCCTTATACCCCGATCTCGTTGGGGGCATGCAAATAAGGATCGAGAAAGAGAAACCTGCTCTGATACCACTGATCCAAATTTATGCAGGAACACAATGAAATACAAAATTACACATAAACACAGATATGCAACGGAAGTAAAACTTCATTTCATTAAAAACAAATGACTGAAATATGCTTACAGACATAATGGAAATGAAATAGCATGGGCGTTAGTAGGTTATCTCGTAGAAGAGATGTGGCTGATATTGGCCTATGAACTCTGTGTTACAATGAGACTCTAAGGCCTGTATATTATTGAGAAACAATGGAAATTCCTAAACATCCAAAAACCTAACCCTAGGAGATGAAACACCAGAATATGGGCCCCGTTGGGGTAAATTGATACATCAATTTCCCAGGGTCATAACTTTGGCATACTATCTTTGTTTAACTCACATGATACATCATTAGAAATATCTATCTGAGGACTACATTGCTAACAACGAATATCGAGTGCGAAATGGTTTCAATTTCACCAGAGCATTCATGCCCAAAAAACATCGTTTAGGGCCTCAAAATGACTTCGAAAGTTCGGGACCCGAAAAACTGCTAAAAATAGTAAATTGTGCTACAATTAAGGAAACTGAAAAATTGAAAGAAACAATGGTGTGGGTCCAAGTGGAATAGGTAGGTGGTTACCAATATCCACCTAGATCATTCCTCCCCCCTTAGGAAGCAATGGTCCCCATTACGTTGAGTTCCTCCATGAGATGAAGAAACTTCTACTGAACTTGGTCCCTGGTGAGCCACTTGCCCTGGTGAAGGAGTTGGCCTGCTTTGACAACTCAATATAGCTGGATCCTCTATTGGCAGGTTTTCTTGATTTGTGTTTCCATAATACAATCAGTTGTGGCTTTTTCCATGCAATCCGGGTTTAACTATGTTGGTGTGAGTTGTTCTTCCATGTCGGAGGTGTCCAATAGAGGTGGAAAGTAGGGTTGAAGGTGGAAAGTAGGGTCAAAGGTGGTCGACATTGAACACTGGGTGCAAACCAAGGAATGGTGGAATACTAATCTCAAAGGCATTTTCCCCTACAACCTTGGTGATGGTGTATGGACCATATCCGAGTGGGTGAATCTTGCGGTAGGGTCTAGCGAGGCGCTCCTTTTGCAAATGTAGCCACACTTTGTCACCCACCTAGAAGTTGTGTGGCACCCAATGTTGATCATGTCACTGCTTGTACTTAGCATTGGCTCTGTCCAGGATGTCATGAACCTATTGGTGGATGTGCTGAATGCACTCAATGAATTTTTTTTCCTTGTCATCCTCAGACTAGACATGGGATGAATCTGCTTGAGTAGCCACAAATGGCATGGATACGTCAATGGGACATAGTGGCTATAATCCCAAGCCCACCTGAAAGGGGCTGTGTCTGGTTGAGCTATGGAGAGCCCGGTTGTAGGTGTGTTGTAAATAGGGGAGGCTCTCATCCCATGTGCATGGATGCTTTGAGTTGTACATGTGCAGAATGTGTACAATCATCCAGCTGACGACCTCTGTCTGACCATTAGTTTGCAGATGGAAAGATGTGGACTTGGTGAGCTTGGTGTCCAGCATCAACCAGAGGTTGGATCAAAGTGTACTGAGAAACCTGCTGTCCCGATCTGAGGTGATAGACTGTGGGATCCCAAAGTGTAACCACACTCGCTCAAAAAAGAGTTTAGCAGTTACTTCTGCTTTGATATTATTCTTGTAGGCCATCATAATGGACATCTTCAAGAATCTATCGACGACCACAAAAACACAGTCATTGCCATTCATAGTAGAAGGAAGGCCCGACATATAATCCATGGAGATGGATTCCCAAGGTCGACTAGGGGTGGGCAGCGGAGTATAGAGGCCTTGCTTCTTGATGGTCAGTTTGGCAATGGCGCAAGTAGTGCAGGACTTGATTTACTTCCCAACATCCTGTCAAAGGTTCGACCAATAGAAATACTTTTGTAGTACGACCACAGTTTTATCGACCCCGAAATGCCCAACGTTCCGATTGTAGTGCACCTCCCAGATCATCTTTTCATGCTCGCTTGAAGGAACACAAATATGTCCCAGGTGACATAGGAGGGCATCCCAGAGGTGAAAATTAGAAACTTGCTTACCCTCCAAGAGCGTATTGTATGTGTGTCTGAATTATGGATAACTTTTGTAGAGAAGCGGCCAATCAGAAGTCTCGTGGCCACAAGAGTTGAGCACCGTGGTTAGCGCCATGATAGGGGGTCGGATGAGGTAGTCTGGAAATTATTGGTGCTTCCTTTCCTGTACTTAATGTTCAAATGAAACTTTTGCCAGTATGTGGACCACTTCTGATGGCGATCATTCGACAACTTCCCTTGTGTTTGTATAAACTGCAAGGGTTGGTGGTATGTGTGGATGACCCTTTCCTTTCCAAAAATGTAATGATTCCATTGTGGGCAAGCCTGCACAGTGGAATACATCTCCTTGTCATAAGTGGGATACTTCTAGACTGTGTTAGAAATTGTCTCACTGTGATATGCCACTGGAGGCACCTGTTGAGTAAGGATTGCCCCAATAGCATAGTCGGAGGCATCTGTCTCGATATTAAATGGTTGTTGCAAGCCTGGTAATGTGAGCATTGGTGCAGAGCAGAGACAATGCTTCAAATTTTTGAATGCCTTCTATTGATATTTAGACCAAAAGAATTTTTCTTTCGCTCCTCCATTGTTGATGTGACTTAAGGGAAAAGTGATATGAGAGAATCCCAACACAAACCTGTGGTAGAAATTGGCAAGGCCCAAAAATATGTGGAGCTCTATTAGGGTGGTTGGGGCTGGCTAATCCTGAATGACTTGGATCTTGGATAGATCCACATGCACCCACCACTCATCAATAATGTATCCCAAATACTGAACCTGGGTCATGCCAAAAGTGCACTTCTCCAAAATGGCACACAACTTGTTTTGTCGCAGTGTTTGGAGGACTTACTGGATGTGGTGGAGGTGCTCTTTCCAAGTCTGGTTGAAGATCAGAATGTCATCCAAGTACACCACTACAAATGAGTTGGTGAATGGCCGCAAGATGTCTTCCATTAGTCTCATGAAGGTTGCAGGGGAATTCGTCAACCCGAAAGGCATGACCAACCATTCGAAAAGGCCCTCCTTTGATTTGAAGGTAGTCTTCCACACATCAGAGGGTTCGTTTGGTACCTAGTGATACCGAGAATTCAGGTCGATCTTGCTGAAATATTTCACCCCCTTGAGTTGGTCCAGAAGGTCATCAAGTTGTGGGATCGGGTACCTATTCCAGACAATGATCTTGTTCAGTGCCCGATAGTCAATGCAGAGTCTCCAGGTCCCATCCTTCTTCTGCACCAACATGATCAGGCTCCCATAGGGTGATGAACTTGGCCAGATGTGAGATTTCTACAACAGCTCTTGAATCTGCCTCTTGATTTCATCATTCTCTAGAATAGAGCTCCGATAGATTGGTCTATTGGGAAACAATGCACCTAGGTTCAGATCGATGGGGTGCTTGACTTGATAGTGTAGAGGCACCCCTGCGGGGGAGGTGAAGATGTCCTTGTACTTCTCCAGGACCTTATCCATCTATTGCTGTCGTGCAGAAGGGCATTGTCTGAATGTCATGGCTATAGTCTTCTTCTTTCCATGAGGGCGAATGATTAGGAAAACAAATTTCCTGGTTTTGGCAATGAGCTTACTGCATTGTTTTGCAGTACGCAAAGAGATGGTTGTAGGCGGAGCTATTTCTGGTATCTTGTACAACTTATTACCCAAAGTAATAATAACAACACAAGGCCTAGACTCATACACAACATGTAGCTTCCACAAGTACGGTTGGCCTAATAATACATCAGAAACATCAAGTAGATCAATGTCAACTAATACCTCATCCGTGAAGGGCTTGATGTTGTAGGTAAGGCAACATTGCTGGCTTACGCGGAGGTCTCGTCCTTGGTTCAACCACCCAATGGTGTATGGTTGTGGGTGTGTTGTGGTCAGCAATCCCAGTCATTTCACGACCTCTACTGAGATGAGGTTCTTCAGGCTCTTGCTGTCAACAATGAACTACAACGAGGAACTGTTTACCCACATCTGGGAATGGAAGAGGTGCTCTGCCTCCTCTGGATCTTCTGGTTCCCTCTTTTGGATCTTCATGGTGGAAACAGTGGCATTGGGCTTCACTTCAATAATCTGCTTCCCCCTATCATTCCCCTTGTCGGATTCTGATTTAGAGTCGGATCTTGCATCCAATTCAGAAGCCTTCAACTCGGATACCAGTGACTACTTGGCCCGACACTCACTTGTGTTGTGTGTAGAGATCTTATGGAACTCACACCACTTCCCCATGTCCTTTTTTGGCTTCGTGATGTTGTTATTTTCTTGCAGCTTTTGTGGGTTGTCCTGGGCCGCCCCACCTTAGCTTGGTCCTTTGTTCAGCAGTTTTGGGGTACCTTTCCCTTACTTCTGATTCGCAGACCCAAAGTCTCGCTTCTTCTGTTTGAACTTCTGCTCAATCTTGGCAGCATACTGGCATGCTGCACCAAGTGAGGAGATGTTGAGGAAATCCATTTCCTCCTAAATGTATCTATGAAGACAATTGTGATACTTTAACACCAAATATTTCTCTGAATCTTTGATACCCAACTTTGTGCATAGGGTATGGAACAGATTTGTCAACTCATGCACATCTTGGTCTCTTTGTTGTCACAACGTAGTCCATTATATGTATTTGTCCTCATAGCTCCCCATAGGATAATAGTGTTCCTTAATGGCGTCTTAGAAATAATTCCAAGTGGGTGTGATTGAGAACATAGAGGGTTCCCCCTCACTCTGTTTCTCCCAGTAGGTTTCCCAGTAGTCCTTGACATGGGGGCGACTTTAAGGAGTGAAAAAGTAATCCTTTCTCGGTCGAATAAGTCATGAACTGAGAAATATCATCCTAGAAGATTCAACCATCTATCAATGCCATTTGCATCTATTTGGCCCTCAAATATGGGAATGTCAAAATTTACTTGTACCTTAAAAGGAGTGGTGCCTCCAGAGTGGTTGTTGGATGTAGATGCGTTGCCAGTGGGCAACCGTTGAAGGACCTGAGCAAAGTTGTCCATCATTGCATTCCTTTGTTTCTCGGGGACATCCTCGAGAAATAATTTGATAGGATCTCCTGCTCCCTCATCTTTCTTTTCTTCCCCCATGGGCAATCGTCAGTGTTTGTGAGGCTGATCTTGCAACGGTTCAACCAGATCGAGCCCTAACTCCTTATACCCCGATCTCGTTGGGGACATGCAAAGAAGGATCGAGAAAGAGAAACCCGCTCTGATACCACTGATCCAGATTTATGCAGGAACACAATGAAATACAAAAATACACATAAACACATATATGTAGTGGAAGTAAAATTTCATTTCATTAACAACAAATGACTAAAATATGCTTACAGATAGAATGGAAATGAAATAGCTCGGGTGCTGGTAGCTTATCTCTGAGAAGTGATGTGGAGGCTACTGGCCTATTAACTCTGTGTTATAATGAGTCTCGAAGGCCTATATATTATTGAGAAACAATGGAAATCCCTAAATATCCAAAAACCTAACCCTAGGATATGAAACGCCAGAATATGGGCTCTATTGGGGTAAATTGGTACCTCAATTTCCCGGGGTCGTAACATTGGCATACTATCTCTGTTTGACGCACATGATACATCGTTAGAAAGATCTATCCGAAGAATACATTGCTGAGAATGAATATTGAGTCTAAAACATACTCATATTCAGTGGAGCATTCATGCCCAAAAAACATCGTTTAGGGCCTCAAAATGGCTCCGGAAGTTCAGGACCCAAAAAACTGCTAAAACTAGTAAATTGTGCTACAATTAAGGAAACTAAAAAACTAAAAGAAACAATGGTGTGGGTCCAAGTGGAATAGGTGGGTGGCCACCAATATCCACCTGGATATTTCCTCCCCCCTTAGGAAGCAATGGTCCCTATTGCGTTGAGTTCCTCCATGAGATGAGGAAACTTTTGTTGAACTTGGTCCCTGTTGAGCCACTTGACCTAGTGAAGGATTTGGCCTGCTTTGACAACTTGATATAGCTAGATCCTCTGTTGGTGGGTGTTCTTGATTTTTGTGTCTATAATCCAATCAGTTGTGGTTTGTTCCATGCAATCCAGGTTTAACTCTATTGGTGTGGGTTGTTCTGCCATGTCAGAGGTGTCTAGTAGAGGTGGAAAGTAGGGACGAAGGCGGTCGACATTGAACACTAGGTGCAAACCAAGGAATGGTGGAATACTAAGATCAAAGGAATCCCCCCCTATAGCCTTGGTGATGGTGTATGGCCCATATCGGAGCGGTAAAATCTTGTGGTAGGGTCCAACAAGGCACTCCTTTTGCAAATGTAGCCACACTTTGTCGCCCACCTAGAAGTTGTGTGGCACCCGATGTTGATCATGTCGTTGCTTGTACTTAGTATTGGCTCTATCCAAGATGTCGTGAACCTGTTGGCAGATGTGTTGAATGGGCGTTGTTTGCCTTGTCATCCTCAGAATGGATATGGGTTGAATCTTCCTGAGTAGCCTCAAATGGGATGGCTACGTCAATGGGACATAGTGGCTGGAATCCCAAGCCCACCTGAAAGGGGTTGTGGCTAGTTGAAATATGGAGAGCCCAGTTGTCACTGTGTTGTACATAGGGGAGGATCTCATCCCATGTGTGTGGATGATTTGAGTTGTACATGCACAGAATGTGTATAATCATCCGGTTGATGACCTCTATCTGACCATCAGTGTGCGGATGGAAAGTTGTGGACTTGGTGAGCTTGGTGTCCAGCATCGACTAGAGGTTGGACCAAAATGTATTGAGGAACTTGTTGTCCCAATATGAGGTGATAGACTATGGGATCCCAAAGTATACCCACACTCGCTCAAAGAAGAGTTTAGCAGTGGCTTCTGTAGTGATATTATTCTTGCAGGCCATCATAATGGACATCTTTGAGAATCTATCGACGACCACAAAAACATAGTCATTGCCATGCTTAGTAGAAGGAAGGTTCGACATGTAATCCATGTAGATGGATTTGCAAGGTCAACTAGGGGTGGGAAACATAGTATAGAGGCCTTGCTTCTTGATGGTTGGTTTGACAATGGCGCAAGTAGTGCAGGACTTGATGTACCTCCCAACATCCTATCGAAGGTTTAGCCAATAGAAATAATTTTACAATACTGCCATGGTTTTCTCGACCCTGAAATGCCCAGCGACCCGACTATAGTGCACCTCCCAAATAATCTTGGCACACTCTCTTGAAAGAACACAAAGATTTCCTAGGTGACATAGCAGGGAATCCTAAAGGTGAAAATTAGGAACTTGCTTAGCCTCCAAGAGAGTATTGTATGTGTGTCTGAATTCTGGATCACTTTTGTAGAGAAGAAGCCAATTGAAAGTCTTGTTCCCACAAGAGTTGAGCACCATGGTTAGCACCATGATAGGGGGTCGACTGAGGTAGTCTAAACCATTATTGGTGCTTCCTTTCTTGTACTTACTGTTTAAATGAAACTATTTCAGGTATGTGGACCACTTCTAATGGTGATCATTCTGCAACTTCCCTTGTGTCTGTATGAAATGCAAGGGTCGATGGTCTGTGTGGATGACTGTTTCCTTTCCCAAAATGTAATGCTTCCATTGTCAGAAAGCCTGCACAATGGAATACATCTCCTTTTCATAAGTGGGATACTTCCAGACTGTGTCGGAAAGTGTGTCACTGTGATATGTCACTGGATGCGCTTGTTGAGTAAGGACTACCCCAATAGCATAGTCGAAGGCATATGTATCGATCTCAAATTGTTGTTGCAAGTTTGGTAATGTGAGAACTGGTGCAGAGCAGAGACGATGATTCAAATTGTCGAATGAGCATCGATAGATTGGTTCATTGGGAAACGATGCACCCAGGGTCANATACTGAACCTGGGTCATGCCAAAAGTGCACTTCTCCAAAATGGCACACAACTTGTTTTGTCGCAGTGTTTGGAGGACTTACTGGATGTGGTGGAGGTGCTCTTTCCAAGTCTGGCTGAAGATCAGAATGTCATCCAAGTACACCACTACAAATGAGTTGGTGAATGGCCGCAAGATGTCTTCCATTAGTCTCATGAAGGTTCCAGGGGAATTCGTCAACCCGAAAGGCATGACCAACCATTCGAAAAGGCCCTCCTTTGATTTGAAGGTAGTCTTCCACACATCAGAGGGTGCGTTTGGTACCTAGTCATACCGAGAATTCAGGTCGATCTGGCTGAAATATTTCACCCGCTTGAGTTGGTCCAGAAGGTCAGCAAGTTGTGGGATCGGGTACCTATTCCAGACAATGATCTTTTTCAGTGCCCGATAGTCAATGCAGAGTCTCCAGGTCCCATCCTTCTTCTGCACCAACACGATCAGGCTCCCATAGGGTGATGAACTTGGCTGGATGTGAGATTTCTACAACAGCTCTTGAATCTGCCTCTTGATTTCATCATTCTCCTGAATAGAGCTCCGATAGATTGGTCTATTGGGAAACGATGCACCTAGGTTCAGATCGATGGGGTGCTTGACTTGATAGTGTAGAGGCACTCCTGCGGGGGAGGTGAAGATGTCCTTGTACTTCTCCAGGACCTTATCCATATATTGCTGTCGTGCAGAAGGGCATTGTCTGAATGTCATGGCTATAGTCTTCTTCTTTCCATGAGGGCGAATGATTAGGAAAACAAATTTCCTGGTTTTGGAAATGAGCTTACTGCATTGTTTTGCAGTACGCAAAGAGATGGTTGTAGGCGAAGCTATTTCTAGTATCTTGTACAACTTATTACCCAAAGTAATAATAAAAACACAAGGCCTAGATTCATACACAACATGTAGCTTCCACAAGTACGATTGGCCTAATAATACATCAGAAACATCAAGGAGAGCAATGTCAAATAATACCTCATCCGTGAAGGGCTTGATGTTGTAGGTAAGGAAACATTGCTGGCTTACGCGGAGGTCTCGTCCTTGGTTCAACCACCCGATGGTGTATGGTTGTGGGTGTGTTGTGGTCAGCAATCCCAGTCATTTCACGACCTCTACTGAGATGAGGTTCTTCAGGCTCTTGCTGTCAACAATGAACTACAACGAGGAACTGTTTACCCACATCTGGGAATGGAAGAGGTGCTCTGCCTCCTCTGGATCTTCTGGTTCCCTCTTTTGGATCTTCATGGTGGAAACAGTGGCATTGGGCTTCACTTCAATAATCTGCTTCCCCCTATCATTCCCCTTGTCGGATTCTGATTTAGAGTCGGATCTTGCATCCAATTCAGAAGCCTTCAACTCGGATACCAGTGACTACTTGGCCCGACACTCACTTGTGTTGTGTGTAGAGATCTTATGGAACTCACACCACTTCCCCATGTCCTTTTTTGGCTTCGTGATGTTGTTATTTTCTTGCAGCTTTTGTGGGTTGTCCTGGGCCGCCCCACCTTAGCTTGGTCCTTTGTTCAGCAGTTTTGGGGTACCTTTCCCTTACTTCTGATTCGCAGACCCAAAGTCTCGCTTCTTCTGTTTGAACTTCTGCTCAATCTTGGCAGCATACTGGCATGCTGCACCAAGTGAGGAGATGTTGAGGAAATCCATTTCCTCCTAAATGTATCTATGAAGACAATTGTGATACTTTAACACCAAATATTTCTCTGAATCTTTGATACCCAACTTTGTGCATAGGGTATGGAACAGATTTGTCAACTCATGCACATCTTGGTCTCTTTGTTGTCACAACGTAGTCCATTATATGTATTTGTCCTCATAGCTCCCCATAGGATAATAGTGTTCCTTAATGGCGTCTTAGAAATAATTCCAAGTGGGTGTGATTGAGAACATAGAGGGTTCCCCCTCACTCTGTTTCTCCCAGTAGGTTTCCCAGTAGTCCTTGACATGGGGGCGACTTTAAGGAGTGAAAAAGTAATCCTTTCTCGGTCGAATAAGTCATGAACTGAGAAATATCATCCTAGAAGATTCAACCATCTATCAATGCCATTTGCATCTATTTGGCCCTCAAATATGGGAATGTCAAAATTTACTTGTACCTTAAAAGGAGTGGTGCCTCCAGAGTGGTTGTTGGATGTAGATGCGTTGCCAGTGGGCAACCGTTGAAGGACCTGAGCAAAGTTGTCCATCATTGCATTCCTTTGTTTCTCGGGGACATCCTCGAGAAATAATTTGATAGGATCTCCTGCTCCCTCATCTTTCTTTTCTTCCCCCATGGGCAATCGTCAGTGTTTGTGAGGCTGATCTTGCAACGGTTCAACCAGATCGAGCCCTAACTCCTTATACCCCGATCTCGTTGGGGACATGCAAAGAAGGATCGAGAAAGAGAAACCCGCTCTGATACCACTGATCCAGATTTATGCAGGAACACAATGAAATACAAAAATACACATAAACACATATATGTAGTGGAAGTAAAATTTCATTTCATTAACAACAAATGACTAAAATATGCTTACAGATAGAATGGAAATGAAATAGCTCGGGTGCTGGTAGCTTATCTCTGAGAAGTGATGTGGAGGCTACTGGCCTATTAACTCTGTGTTATAATGAGTCTCGAAGGCCTATATATTATTGAGAAACAATGGAAATCCCTAAATATCCAAAAACCTAACCCTAGGATATGAAACGCCAGAATATGGGCTCTATTGGGGTAAATTGGTACCTCAATTTCCCGGGGTCGTAACATTGGCATACTATCTCTGTTTGACGCACATGATACATCGTTAGAAAGATCTATCCGAAGAATACATTGCTGAGAATGAATATTGAGTCTAAAACATACTCATATTCAGTGGAGCATTCATGCCCAAAAAACATCGTTTAGGGCCTCAAAATGGCTCCGGAAGTTCAGGACCCAAAAAACTGCTAAAACTAGTAAATTGTGCTACAATTAAGGAAACTAAAAAACTAAAAGAAACAATGGTGTGGGTCCAAGTGGAATAGGTGGGTGGCCACCAATATCCACCTGGATATTTCCTCCCCCCTTAGGAAGCAATGGTCCCTATTGCGTTGAGTTCCTCCATGAGATGAGGAAACTTTTGTTGAACTTGGTCCCTGTTGAGCCACTTGACCTAGTGAAGGATTTGGCCTGCTTTGACAACTTGATATAGCTAGATCCTCTGTTGGTGGGTGTTCTTGATTTTTGTGTCTATAATCCAATCAGTTGTGGTTTGTTCCATGCAATCCAGGTTTAACTCTATTGGTGTGGGTTGTTCTGCCATGTCAGAGGTGTCTAGTAGAGGTGGAAAGTAGGGACGAAGGCGGTCGACATTGAACACTAGGTGCAAACCAAGGAATGGTGGAATACTAAGATCAAAGGAATCCCCCCCTATAGCCTTGGTGATGGTGTATGGCCCATATCGGAGCGGTAAAATCTTGTGGTAGGGTCCAACAAGGCACTCCTTTTGCAAATGTAGCCACACTTTGTCGCCCACCTAGAAGTTGTGTGGCACCCGATGTTGATCATGTCGTTGCTTGTACTTAGTATTGGCTCTATCCAAGATGTCGTGAACCTGTTGGCAGATGTGTTGAATGGGCGTTGTTTGCCTTGTCATCCTCAGAATGGATATGGGTTGAATCTTCCTGAGTAGCCTCAAATGGGATGGCTACGTCAATGGGACATAGTGGCTGGAATCCCAAGCCCACCTGAAAGGGGTTGTGGCTAGTTGAAATATGGAGAGCCCAGTTGTCACTGTGTTGTACATAGGGGAGGATCTCATCCCATGTGTGTGGATGATTTGAGTTGTACATGCACAGAATGTGTATAATCATCCGGTTGATGACCTCTATCTGACCATCAGTGTGCGGATGGAAAGTTGTGGACTTGGTGAGCTTGGTGTCCAGCATCGACTAGAGGTTGGACCAAAATGTATTGAGGAACTTGTTGTCCCAATATGAGGTGATAGACTATGGGATCCCAAAGTATACCCACACTCGCTCAAAGAAGAGTTTAGCAGTGGCTTCTGTAGTGATATTATTCTTGCAGGCCATCATAATGGACATCTTTGAGAATCTATCGACGACCACAAAAACATAGTCATTGCCATGCTTAGTAGAAGGAAGGTTCGACATGTAATCCATGTAGATGGATTTGCAAGGTCAACTAGGGGTGGGAAACATAGTATAGAGGCCTTGCTTCTTGATGGTTGGTTTGACAATGGCGCAAGTAGTGCAGGACTTGATGTACCTCCCAACATCCTATCGAAGGTTTAGCCAATAGAAATAATTTTACAATACTGCCATGGTTTTCTCGACCCTGAAATGCCCAGCGACCCGACTATAGTGCACCTCCCAAATAATCTTGGCACACTCTCTTGAAAGAACACAAAGATTTCCTAGGTGACATAGCAGGGAATCCTAAAGGTGAAAATTAGGAACTTGCTTAGCCTCCAAGAGAGTATTGTATGTGTGTCTGAATTCTGGATCACTTTTGTAGAGAAGAAGCCAATTGAAAGTCTTGTTCCCACAAGAGTTGAGCACCATGGTTAGCACCATGATAGGGGGTCGACTGAGGTAGTCTAAACCATTATTGGTGCTTCCTTTCTTGTACTTACTGTTTAAATGAAACTATTTCAGGTATGTGGACCACTTCTAATGGTGATCATTCTGCAACTTCCCTTGTGTCTGTATGAAATGCAAGGGTCGATGGTCTGTGTGGATGACTGTTTCCTTTCCCAAAATGTAATGCTTCCATTGTCAGAAAGCCTGCACAATGGAATACATCTCCTTTTCATAAGTGGGATACTTCCAGACTGTGTCGGAAAGTGTGTCACTGTGATATGTCACTGGATGCGCTTGTTGAGTAAGGACTACCCCAATAGCATAGTCGAAGGCATATGTATCGATCTCAAATTGTTGTTGCAAGTTTGGTAATGTGAGAACTGGTGCAGAGCAGAGACGATGATTCAAATTGTCGAATGAGCATCGATAGATTGGTTCATTGGGAAACGATGCACCCAGGGTCAGATCGATGGGGTGCTTGATCTGACAGTGTAGAGGCACCCCTGCGGGAGAAGGTGAAGATGTCCTCATACTCCTCCACGACCTTATCCATCTGTTGTTGTCATGTAGAGGGGCATTGTCTGGAGGTCATGGCCACAATCTTCTTCTTTCCATGAGGGTGGATCATCAAGAAAACAAATTTCCTGGTTTTGGAAATGAACTTACTGCATTGTTTTGTAGTAACCAAAGAGATGGTTGTAGGCAGTGTTTTTTTTAGTATCCTTTACATATTATTACCCAAACTAATAATAACAGCACGAGGCCTGAACTCATACACAACATGTCTCTTCCACAAGTATGGTTGGCCTAATAATACATTAGAAACATCAAGAGGATAAATGTCACATAATACCTCATCCGTGAAGGGCTTGATGCTATAGGGAAGGAGCCATTGTTGGCTTACGTGAAGGTCCTGTCCTTTGTGCACCCACCTGATGGTGTATAGTTGTGAGTGTGCTATGTTCGACAAGCCCAACCCTTTCACAACCTCTACTGAGATGAGGTTCTTCTGGCTCCTGCTGTCGACAATGAACTGCAACAGGGAGCCCTTTACCCATATTTGGGAATGGAAGAGGTGCACCTCCTCCTCTAGATCTTCTGGTTCCTTCTTTTGGATCTTCGTGGTGGCAATGGTGGCATTGGGCTCCACATCGATAAACTGCTTCCCCATGTCACTCCCCTTGTTGGGTTTTGATTTAGAGTCAGAGACTGCATCTGATTCAGAAGACTTCAACTTAGCTACCAGTGACTTCCTGGCCTGATACTCACTTGTGTTGTGAGTGGAGCTCTTATGGAACTCACAACACTTCCCCGTGTCCTTTTTTGGTTTCGTGATGTTTTTATTTGCATGTGGATTTGTTGGGTTGTCCTGGGATGCCCTGCCTTGGCTTGGTCCTTTGTTTGGCAGTTTGGGGGTACCTTTTCCTTACTTCTGATTCGCACACCCAAAGTCTCACTTCTTCTGTTTGAACTTCTGCTCAATCTTGGCAACATACCGGTATTCCACACCAAGCAAAGAGATGTTGAGGAACTCCATTTCCTCCCGAATGTATCTATGAACACAACTATGGTACTTTAACACCAAATGTTTCTCCAAATATTTGATACCCAACATTGTGCATAGGGTATGGAAGAGATTCATCAACTCATGCACATCTTGGTCTCTTTGTTTCCGCAGTGTGGTCCATTGTATGTATTTGTCCTCATAGCTCCCCACGGGACAATATTGTTCCTTGATGGCATCTCAGAAATAATTCCAAGTGGATGTGACCGAGAACAGAGAGGGTTCCCCCTCGCTCTGTTTCTCCCAGTAGGTTTACCACTAGTCCTTGACATGGGGGGTGACTTTAAGGAGTGCGAAAGTAATCCTTTCTCGGTTGGAAAAGTAATGAACCGAAAAATATCCTTCTAGCAGATTCAACCATCTATCAATGCCACCTGCATCTATTTGGCCCTCAAATATGGGAATGTCAAAGTTTACTTGTACCTTAAAAGGAGTGGCACCTCCAGAGTGGTTGTTGGATGTAGATGTGGTACCAGTGGGAAACCGTTGAAGGATCTTGGAAAAGTTGTCCATCATCGCGTTCCTTTGTTTCTCAAGGGCCTCCTCGAGCAATAATTTGATAGGATCTCCTTCTCCCTCATCTTTCTTTTCTTCCCCCATGGGTGACCATCGGAGTTTGCGAGGCTAATCTCTCAACGGTTCAACCAGATCAAGCCCTAACTCCTTATACCTTGATCTCNATGGTGTATGGTTGTGGGTGTGTTGTGGTCAGCAATCCCAGTCATTTCACGACCTCTACTGAGATGAGGTTCTTCAGGCTCTTGCTGTCAACAATGAACTACAACGAGGAACTGTTTACCCACATCTGGGAATGGAAGAGGTGCTCTGCCTCCTCTGGATCTTCTGGTTCCCTCTTTTGGATCTTCATGGTGGAAACAGTGGCATTGGGCTTCACTTCAATAATCTGCTTCCCCCTATCATTCCCCTTGTCGGATTCTGATTTAGAGTCGGATCTTGCATCCAATTCAGAAGCCTTCAACTCGGATACCAGTGACTACTTGGCCCGACACTCACTTGTGTTGTGTGTAGAGATCTTATGGAACTCACACCACTTCCCCATGTCCTTTTTTGGCTTCGTGATGTTGTTATTTTCTTGCAGCTTTTGTGGGTTGTCCTGGGCCGCCCCACCTTAGCTTGGTCCTTTGTTCAGCAGTTTTGGGGTACCTTTCCCTTACTTCTGATTCGCAGACCCAAAGTCTCGCTTCTTCTGTTTGAACTTCTGCTCAATCTTGGCAGCATACTGGCATGCTGCACCAAGTGAGGAGATGTTGAGGAAATCCATTTCCTCCTAAATGTATCTATGAAGACAATTGTGATACTTTAACACCAAATATTTCTCTGAATCTTTGATACCCAACTTTGTGCATAGGGTATGGAACAGATTTGTCAACTCATGCACATCTTGGTCTCTTTGTTGTCACAACGTAGTCCATTATATGTATTTGTCCTCATAGCTCCCCATAGGATAATAGTGTTCCTTAATGGCGTCTTAGAAATAATTCCAAGTGGGTGTGATTGAGAACATAGAGGGTTCCCCCTCACTCTGTTTCTCCCAGTAGGTTTCCCAGTAGTCCTTGACATGGGGGCGACTTTAAGGAGTGAAAAAGTAATCCTTTCTCGGTCGAATAAGTCATGAACTGAGAAATATCATCCTAGAAGATTCAACCATCTATCAATGCCATTTGCATCTATTTGGCCCTCAAATATGGGAATGTCAAAATTTACTTGTACCTTAAAAGGAGTGGTGCCTCCAGAGTGGTTGTTGGATGTAGATGCGTTGCCAGTGGGCAACCGTTGAAGGACCTGAGCAAAGTTGTCCATCATTGCATTCCTTTGTTTCTCGGGGACATCCTCGAGAAATAATTTGATAGGATCTCCTGCTCCCTCATCTTTCTTTTCTTCCCCCATGGGCAATCGTCAGTGTTTGTGAGGCTGATCTTGCAACGGTTCAACCAGATCGAGCCCTAACTCCTTATACCCCGATCTCGTTGGGGACATGCAAAGAAGGATCGAGAAAGAGAAACCCGCTCTGATACCACTGATCCAGATTTATGCAGGAACACAATGAAATACAAAAATACACATAAACACATATATGTAGTGGAAGTAAAATTTCATTTCATTAACAACAAATGACTAAAATATGCTTACAGATAGAATGGAAATGAAATAGCTCGGGTGCTGGTAGCTTATCTCTGAGAAGTGATGTGGAGGCTACTGGCCTATTAACTCTGTGTTATAATGAGTCTCGAAGGCCTATATATTATTGAGAAACAATGGAAATCCCTAAATATCCAAAAACCTAACCCTAGGATATGAAACGCCAGAATATGGGCTCTATTGGGGTAAATTGGTACCTCAATTTCCCGGGGTCGTAACATTGGCATACTATCTCTGTTTGACGCACATGATACATCGTTAGAAAGATCTATCCGAAGAATACATTGCTGAGAATGAATATTGAGTCTAAAACATACTCATATTCAGTGGAGCATTCATGCCCAAAAAACATCGTTTAGGGCCTCAAAATGGCTCCGGAAGTTCAGGACCCAAAAAACTGCTAAAACTAGTAAATTGTGCTACAATTAAGGAAACTAAAAAACTAAAAGAAACAATGGTGTGGGTCCAAGTGGAATAGGTGGGTGGCCACCAATATCCACCTGGATATTTCCTCCCCCCTTAGGAAGCAATGGTCCCTATTGCGTTGAGTTCCTCCATGAGATGAGGAAACTTTTGTTGAACTTGGTCCCTGTTGAGCCACTTGACCTAGTGAAGGATTTGGCCTGCTTTGACAACTTGATATAGCTAGATCCTCTGTTGGTGGGTGTTCTTGATTTTTGTGTCTATAATCCAATCAGTTGTGGTTTGTTCCATGCAATCCAGGTTTAACTCTATTGGTGTGGGTTGTTCTGCCATGTCAGAGGTGTCTAGTAGAGGTGGAAAGTAGGGACGAAGGCGGTCGACATTGAACACTAGGTGCAAACCAAGGAATGGTGGAATACTAAGATCAAAGGAATCCCCCCCTATAGCCTTGGTGATGGTGTATGGCCCATATCGGAGCGGTAAAATCTTGTGGTAGGGTCCAACAAGGCACTCCTTTTGCAAATGTAGCCACACTTTGTCGCCCACCTAGAAGTTGTGTGGCACCCGATGTTGATCATGTCGTTGCTTGTACTTAGTATTGGCTCTATCCAAGATGTCGTGAACCTGTTGGCAGATGTGTTGAATGGGCGTTGTTTGCCTTGTCATCCTCAGAATGGATATGGGTTGAATCTTCCTGAGTAGCCTCAAATGGGATGGCTACGTCAATGGGACATAGTGGCTGGAATCCCAAGCCCACCTGAAAGGGGTTGTGGCTAGTTGAAATATGGAGAGCCCAGTTGTCACTGTGTTGTACATAGGGGAGGATCTCATCCCATGTGTGTGGATGATTTGAGTTGTACATGCACAGAATGTGTATAATCATCCGGTTGATGACCTCTATCTGACCATCAGTGTGCGGATGGAAAGTTGTGGACTTGGTGAGCTTGGTGTCCAGCATCGACTAGAGGTTGGACCAAAATGTATTGAGGAACTTGTTGTCCCAATATGAGGTGATAGACTATGGGATCCCAAAGTATACCCACACTCGCTCAAAGAAGAGTTTAGCAGTGGCTTCTGTAGTGATATTATTCTTGCAGGCCATCATAATGGACATCTTTGAGAATCTATCGACGACCACAAAAACATAGTCATTGCCATGCTTAGTAGAAGGAAGGTTCGACATGTAATCCATGTAGATGGATTTGCAAGGTCAACTAGGGGTGGGAAACATAGTATAGAGGCCTTGCTTCTTGATGGTTGGTTTGACAATGGCGCAAGTAGTGCAGGACTTGATGTACCTCCCAACATCCTATCGAAGGTTTAGCCAATAGAAATAATTTTACAATACTGCCATGGTTTTCTCGACCCTGAAATGCCCAGCGACCCGACTATAGTGCACCTCCCAAATAATCTTGGCACACTCTCTTGAAAGAACACAAAGATTTCCTAGGTGACATAGCAGGGAATCCTAAAGGTGAAAATTAGGAACTTGCTTAGCCTCCAAGAGAGTATTGTATGTGTGTCTGAATTCTGGATCACTTTTGTAGAGAAGAAGCCAATTGAAAGTCTTGTTCCCACAAGAGTTGAGCACCATGGTTAGCACCATGATAGGGGGTCGACTGAGGTAGTCTAAACCATTATTGGTGCTTCCTTTCTTGTACTTACTGTTTAAATGAAACTATTTCAGGTATGTGGACCACTTCTAATGGTGATCATTCTGCAACTTCCCTTGTGTCTGTATGAAATGCAAGGGTCGATGGTCTGTGTGGATGACTGTTTCCTTTCCCAAAATGTAATGCTTCCATTGTCAGAAAGCCTGCACAATGGAATACATCTCCTTTTCATAAGTGGGATACTTCCAGACTGTGTCGGAAAGTGTGTCACTGTGATATGTCACTGGATGCGCTTGTTGAGTAAGGACTACCCCAATAGCATAGTCGAAGGCATATGTATCGATCTCAAATTGTTGTTGCAAGTTTGGTAATGTGAGAACTGGTGCAGAGCAGAGACGATGATTCAAATTGTCGAATGAGCATCGATAGATTGGTTCATTGGGAAACGATGCACCCAGGGTCACATCGATGGGGTGCTTGACCTGACAGTGTAGAGGCACCCCTGCGGGAGAAGGTGAAGATGTCCTCATACTCCTCCACGACCTTATCCATCTGTTGTTGTCATGTAGAGGGGCACTGTCTGGAGGTCATGGCCACAATCTTCTTCTTTCCATGAGGGTGGATCATCAGGAAAACAAATTTCCTGGTTTTGGAAATGAACTTACTGCATTGTTTTGTAGTAACCAAAGAGATGGTTGTAGGCAGTGTTTTTTTTAGTATCCTTTACATATTATTACCCAAAGTAATAATAACAGCACGAGGCCTGAACTCATACACAACATGTCTCTTCCACAAGTATGGTTGGCCTAATAATACATTAGAAACATCAAGAGGATAAATGTCACATAATACCTCATCCGTGAAGGGCTTGATGCTATAGGGAAGGAGCCATTGTTGGCTTACGTGAAGGTCCTGTCCTTTGTGCACCCACCTGATGGTGTATAGTTGTGAGTGTGCTATGTTCGACAAGCCCAACCCTTTCACAACCTCTACTGAGATGAGGTTCTTCTGGCTCCTGCTGTCGACAATGAACTGCAACAGGGAGCCCTTTACCCATATTTGGGAATGGAAGAGGTGCACCTCCTCCTCTAGATCTTCTGGTTCCTTCTTTTGGATCTTCGTGGTGGCAATGGTGGCATTGGGCTCCACATCGATAAACTGCTTCCCCATGTCACTCCCCTTGTTGGGTTTTGATTTAGAGTCAGAGACTGCATCTGATTCAGAAGACTTCAACTTAGCTACCAGTGACTTCCTGGCCTGATACTCACTTGTGTTGTGAGTGGAGCTCTTATGGAACTCACAACACTTCCCCGTGTCCTTTTTTGGTTTCGTGATGTTTTTATTTGCATGTGGATTTGTTGGGTTGTCCTGGGATGCCCTGCCTTGGCTTGGTCCTTTGTTTGGCAGTTTGGGGGTACCTTTTCCTTACTTCTGATTCGCACACCCAAAGTCTCACTTCTTCTGTTTGAACTTCTGCTCAATCTTGGCAACATACCGGTATTCCACACCAAGCAAAGAGATGTTGAGGAACTCCATTTCCTCCCGAATGTATCTATGAACACAACTATGGTACTTTAACACCAAATGTTTCTCCAAATATTTGATACCCAACATTGTGCATAGGGTATGGAAGAGATTCATCAACTCATGCACATCTTGGTCTCTTTGTTTCCGCAGTGTGGTCCATTGTATGTATTTGTCCTCATAGCTCCCCACGGGACAATATTGTTCCTTGATGGCATCTCAGAAATAATTCCAAGTGGATGTGACCGAGAACAGAGAGGGTTCCCCCTCGCTCTGTTTCTCCCAGTAGGTTTACCACTAGTCCTTGACATGGGGGGTGACTTTAAGGAGTGCGAAAGTAATCCTTTCTCGGTTGGAAAAGTAATGAACCGAAAAATATCCTTCTAGCAGATTCAACCATCTATCAATGCCACCTGCATCTATTTGGCCCTCAAATATGGGAATGTCAAAGTTTACTTGTACCTTAAAAGGAGTGGCACCTCCAGAGTGGTTGTTGGATGTAGATGTGGTACCAGTGGGAAACCGTTGAAGGATCTTGGAAAAGTTGTCCATCATCGCGTTCCTTTGTTTCTCAAGGGCCTCCTCGAGCAATAATTTGATAGGATCTCCTTCTCCCTCATCTTTCTTTTCTTCCCCCATGGGTGACCATCGGAGTTTGCGAGGCTAATCTCTCAACGGTTCAACCAGATCAAGCCCTAACTCCTTATACCTTGATCTCATTGGGGACATGCAAAGAAGGATTGAGAAAGAGCAACCTGCTCTGATACCACTGATCTAGATTTATGCAGGAACATAATAAAGTACAAAAATACACATAAACACAGATATGCAGTGGAACTAAAACTTCATTTCATTAACAACAAATGACTGAAATATGCTTACAGATAGAATGTAAATGAAATAGATCGGGAGCTGGTAGGTTATCCCTAAGAAGAGATGTGGTGGATACTGGCCTATGAATTTTGTGTTACAATGAGGCTCAAAGGCCTATATATTATTATTATTATTATTATTATTATTATTTGTGTCTGGAGGAATCAACAACTAGTTGGGCACATGCTCGCGTTACATGTGTCCGTGTTATCCAACCGCTACCACTATAACCTCCAAGTGTGCCCAAGATGCCCCTTACGCGACACACAAGGTAAGTCGGGGGGAATTGAACTTGAAACCTCATGGAACTTCATTTTCACGGCACTTGCCAATTGAGCTGCCCCCCGGGGGCTAAGGCCTATATATTATTGATAAACAATGGAAAACCATAAACATCCAAAAACATAACCCTAGGAGATGAAACGACAGAATATGGGTCCCGTTGGGGTAAATTGGTACATCAATTTACCGGGGTCGTAACTTTGGCATACTATCTACGTTTGACGTACATGATACATCGTTAGAAATATCTATCTGAGGACTACACTGCTGATAGAAGATATCGAGTCCAAAAAAGAGTCATGTTCACCAGAGAATTCATTCTTAAAAAATGTCGTTTAGGGCCTCAAAACGGATCCATAAGTTCAGGAACCGAAAAACGGCTAAAAATAGTAAATTGTGCTACAATTAAGGAAACTGAAAAATTGAAAGAAACAATGGTGTGGGTCCAAGTGGAATAGATGGGGGGGCACCAATATCCACCTGGATCATTCCTCCCCCCTTAGGAAGCAATGGTCCCCATTGCGTTGATTTCCTCCATGAGATGATGAGACTTTAATTGAACTTGGTCCGTAGTGAGCCACTTGCCCTAGTGAAGGAGTTGGCCTGTTTTGACAATTCGATATAGTTGGATCCTCTGTTGGCAGGTGTTCTTGATTTGTGTGTCCATAATTCGATCAGTTGTGTCTTGTTCCATGCAATCTGAGTTTAACTCTGTTGGTGTGAGTTGTTCTGCCATGTCAGAGGTGTCCAGTAGAGGTGGATAGTAGGGCCGAAGGCGATCGACATTGAACACTGGGTGCAGACCAAGGAATTGTGGAATACTGAGCTCAAAGGAATTGTCCCCTACAACCTTGGTCATGGTGTATGGCCCATATCAGAGAGGGTGAATCTTGCAGTAGGGTCCACTGAGGCACTCCTTTTACAAATGCAGCGACACTTTGTTTCCCACATGGAAGTTGTGTGGCACCCGATGTTGATCATGTCGCTGCTTCTACTTAGCATTGGCTCTGTCCAAGATGTCATGAATCTGTTGGAAGATGTGATGAATGAACTCAATAAAGTTGTTTTCCTTATCGGCCTCATACTAGACATGGGTTGAATCTGCCTGAGTAGCCGCAAATGGCATGGCTACATCAATGGGACATAGTGGCTAGAATCCCAAGCCCACCTGAAAGAGGCTTTGGTTGGTTGAGCTATGGAGAGCCCAGTTGTAGCTGTGTTGTACATAGGGGAGGATCTCATCCCATGTGTGTGGATTCTTTTATTTGTACATGCGAAGAATGTCTAAAATCATCCGGTTGACGACCTCTGTCCAGCCATTAGTTTGCGGATGGAAAGCTGTGGACTTGGTGAGCTTGGTGTCCAGCACCGACCAGAGGCTGCACCAAAATGTACTGAGGAACCTACTGTCCCGATCTGAGGTGATAGACTGTGGGATCCCAAAGTGTACCCACACTCACTCAAAGAAGAGTTTAGCAATGGCTTTTGCTGTGATATTATTCTTGCAGGCTATCATAATGGACATCTTCAAGAATCTGTCGATGACCACAAAAACACAGTCATTGCCATGCTTAGTAGAATGAAGGCCTGACATGTAATCCATGGAGATGGATTCCCAAGGTCGAATAGTGTTGGGCAGCGGAGTATAGAGGCCTTTCTTCTTGATGGTCAGTGTGGCAATGGTGCAAGAAATGCAGGACTTGATGTACTTCCCCACATCATGTCAAAGGTTTGGCCAATAGAAATAATTTTATAGTACTTCCACGGTTTTCTCGACCCCAAAATGCCCAGTGACCCGACTATAGTTCGTCTCCCAAATCATCTTGGCATGCTCACTTGAAGGAACACAAAGATGTCCCAAGTGAAATAGAAGGGTATCCTGGAGGTGAAAATTAGGAACTTGCTTACCCTCCAAGAGCATATTATATGTGTGTCCAAATTCTCGATCACTTTTGTAGAGAAGCAACCAATCGGAAGTCTTGTGCCCACAAGAGTTGAGCACCATAGTTAGTGCCATGATAGGGGGTCGACTAAGGCAGTCTGTAACATTATTGGTGCTTCCTTTATTTTACTTAATGTTCAAATGAAATTGTTGCAGGTATGTGGACCACTTCTGATGGCGATCGTTCTGCAACTTCCCTTGTGTTTGTATGAACTACAAGGGTTGGTGTTTTGTGTGGACGACCATTTCATTTCCCAAAATGTAATGCTTCCATTGTCAGCAAGCCTACAYAGTGGA
Source organism: Picea glauca (assembly GCA_000966675.3). NCBI lineage: Eukaryota > Viridiplantae > Streptophyta > Pinopsida > Pinales > Pinaceae > Picea > Picea glauca. The sequence goes on from JZKD02S1971680.1 coordinate 31,597, forward strand.
ATACATCTCCTTGTCATAAGTGGGATACTTCCAGACTGTGTCAGAAAGTGTCTCACTGTGATATGCCATTGGATKCCCCTATTGAGTAAGGACTGCCCCAATAGCATAGTCGGAGGTATCTRTCGTGATCTCAAATGGTTGTTGCAAGTCGATCCTGCTGAAATATTTCACCCCTTTGAGTTGGTCTAGAAGGTCATCAATCYRTGGGATCGGGTACCTATTCTRAAAAGTGATCTTGTTCAGTGCCCGATAGTCAATGCAGAGTCTCCAAGTCCCATCCTTCTTCTGCACCAACACRWTCGAGCTCCCATAGGGTGATGAACTTGACCGGATGTGACCTTTCTGCAACAACTCTTGAATCTACCTCTTGATATCRTCATTCTCCATAATAGAGCACTGATAGATCGGTCCATTGGGAAATGAYGCACCTGGGGTCAGATYRATGGGGTGCTTGAATTGACAGTGTAGAGGCACCCCCGYGGGGGAGGTGAAGATTTCCTCGTACTCCTCCAMAACCTTATGAATTTGTTGTTGTCGTGCAAAGGGSMGTTCTMTGGAGGTCATGGYTGTAGTCTTCTTCTTTCCCCGAGGGTGGATYATMAGRAAAACAAATTTCCTGKTTTTGGAAATGATCTTACTGCATTGTTTTGCAGTRACCAAAGAGATGGCTGTAGGTGGTGCTATTTCCGGTATCTTGTATAGCTTATTACCCAAGGTAATAATAACAATATGAGGCCTGGACTCATAGACAACATGTCGCTTCCAAGAGTATGGTTGGCCTAATAATATATCAGAAACATCAAGAGGAGCAATGCCACATGATACCTCATCCGTGAAGGGCTTGATGTTGTAGGGAAGTTGACATTGCTGGCTTACGTGAAGGTCCTGTCCTTGGTGCAGCCATCCGATGGTGTATGGTTGTTGGTGTCTTTTGGTCGGAAATCCCATCTATTTCACAATCTCTATTGAGATGAGGTTCTTCTGGCTCCCACTATTGACAATGAACTACACCGGGGAACCCTTTACCCACATCTGGGAATGGAAGAGGCACTCCGCCTCCTCTGGATCTTCCGGTTCCTTCTTTTGGATCTTCATGGTGGAAACGATAGCATTAGGCTTCACTTCAATAATTTTCTTCCCCTTATCATTCCCCTTGTTGGGTTCTGATTCAGAGTTGGAGCCTACATCCGATTCAAAAGCCTTCAACTCGGCTACTAGTGATTCCTTGGCCCAACACTCACTTATGTTGTCAGTGGAGCTCTTATGGAACTCACACCCCTTTCCCATGTCCTTTTTTGGTTTCTTGATGTTGATCTTTTCTTGCGTATTTGGCAGGTTTTCCTAGGCCACCCCACCTTGGCTTGGTCCTTTGTTCGATTGTTTGGGGGTACCTTTCCCTTGGATATTGGATTCCAAAGGTCGACTAGGGGTTGGCAGCGGAGTATAGAGGCCTTGCTTCTTGATGGTTGGTTTGGAAATGGCACAAGCAGTGAAGGACTTGATGTACTTCTTGACATCCTGTCGAAGGTTCATCCATTAGAAATAATTTTATAGTACTGCCATGGTTTTCTCGACCTCGAAATGCCCAGCGACCCGACTGTAGTGCACGTCCAAAATCATCTTGGCATGCTCGCTTGAAGGAACACAAAGATGTCCTAGGTGACATAGCAGGGAATCCTGGAGGTGAAAATTAGGAACTTTATTAGCCTCCAAGAGCATATTGTATGTGTTTCTGAATTCTGGATCACTTTTGTAGAGAAGTGGCCAATCGGAAGTCTTGTGTCCACAAGCGTTGAGCACCGTTGTTAGCACCATGATAGGGGGTCGACTGAGGTAGTCTGCAATATTATTGGTGCTTCCTTCATTGTACTTAATGTTCAAATGAAACTGTTTCAGGTATGTGGACCACTTCTAATGGAAATTGTTCTGCAACTTCCCTTGTGTCTGTATGGAATGCAAGGGTCGGTGGTCTGTGTGGATGACCATTTCCTTTCCCAAAATGTAATGCTTCGATTGTCGACAAGCCTGCACAATGGAATACATCTCCTTTCATAAGTGGGATACTTATGGACTGTGTCAAAAATTGTTTCACTGTGATATGTCACTGGATGCCCCTGTTGAGTAAGGACTACCCTAATAGCATAGTTGGAGGCATATGTCTCGATCTCAAATTGTTGTTGCAATTCTGGTAATGTGAGCACTGGTGCAAAGCAGAGATGATGCTTCAAATCATCGAATGCCTTCGGTTGAGATTCAAACCAAAATAATTTTTCTTTCGGTCCTCCCTTGGTGGCATGACTCAAGGTCCAAGTGATATGAGAGAATCCCAACACAAACCTGCAGTAGAAATTGGCAAGACCCAAAAAGATGTAGAGCTCTGTTAGGGTGGTTGGGGCTAGCCAATCCTGAATGACTTGGATCTTGGCTAGATCCACATGCACCCCCCACTCATAATTAATGTATCCCAGATACTGAACCTGGGTCATGCCAAAAGTGCACTTCTCTAAATTGGCACACAACTTGTATTGCCGCAGTGTTTGGAGGACTTGCCGGATGTGGTGGAGGTGATCTTCCCAAGTCTGGCTAAATATCAAAATGTCATCCAAGTACACCACTACAAATGAGTTTGTGAATGGTCGCAAGATGTTGTCCGTTAGTCTCATGACAGTTGCAGGGGCATTCGTCAACCCAAAAGGCATGACCGACCATTTGAAAAGGCCCTCTTTGGATTTCAAGGCAATCTTCCACACATCAAAGGGTTCAATTGGTACCTAGTGATACCCAGACTTCAAGTCGATCTTGATGAAATATTTCACCCCCTTGAGTTGGTCTAGAATGTCATAAATCCATGGGATCGGGTACCTATTCCGGATAGTGATCTTGTTTAGTGCCTGATAGTCAATGTAGAGACTCCAAGTCCCATCCTTCTTCTGCACCAGCACGATCGGGCTCCCATAGGGCAATAAACCCGACCGGATGTGACCTTTCTGCAACAACTCCTAAATATGCCTCTTGATTTCGTCGTTCTCAAGAATAGAGCACTGATAGATCTATCCATTGGGAAACAACGCACCCAGGGTCAGATTGATGGGTTGCTTGACCTGAGAGTGTAGAGGCACCCCTGCAAGGGAGGTGAAGATGTCCTCGTACTCCTCCATGACCTTATCCATCTATTTTTGTCATGCAGAGGGGCGCTGTTTGGAGGTCATGGCCATAGTATTCTTCTTTCCATGAGGGCAGATCATCAGAAAAACAAATTTCCTAGTTTTGGCAATGAGCTTATTGCATTGTTTTGCAGTAACCAAAGAGATGCTTGTAGGCGATGCTATTTCTAGTATCCTATACATCTTATTACCCAAAGTAATAATAAAAACATGAGGCTTGGACTCATACATAGCATGTCACTTCCATAGGCATGGTTGGCCTAATAATACATTAGAAACATCAAGAGGAGCAATTTCACATAATACCTCATCCATGAAGGGCTTGATGTTGTAGGGAAGGAGACATTGCTGGCTTACGCGGAGTTCCCGTCCTTGGTGCAGCCACCCGATGGTGTATGGTTGTGGGTGTGCTGTGGTCGGCAAGCCCAACCCTTTCATGACCTCTACTGAGATGAGGTTCTTTTGGCTCTTGTTGTCGACAATGAACTGCAATAGGGAACCCTTTACCCACATCTGGGAATGGAAGAGGCACTCCGCCTCCTCTGGATCTTCTGGTTCCTTCTTTTGGATCTTCGTGGTGGCAACGGTGGCATTGGGATCCTCATCGATAATATGCTTCCCCCTGTCATTCCCCTTGTCAGGTTCTGATTTAGAGTCGAAGCCTACATCCGATTCAAAAGACTTCAACTCGACTACCAGTGACTGCTTGGCCTGACACTCACTTGTGTTGTGAGTGGAGCTCTTATGGAACTCAAACCACTTTCCCGTGTCCTTTTTTGGCTTCCCAATGTTGTTCTTTGCTTGTGGCTTTGGCGGTATGTCCTAGGATACCCCGCCTTGGCTTGGTCCTTTGTTCGGAGGTTTGGGGGTACCTTTCCCTTGCTTCTGATTCGTAGACCCAAAGTCTTACTTCTTTTGTTTGAACTTCTGCTCAAGCTTGGCAACATACCAGTATGCTGCACCAAGTGAGGTGATGTTGAGGAAATTCATTTCCTCCCGAATGTATCTACAAAGAAAACTATGGTACTTTAACATAAAAGTTTTCTATTAATCTTTGATACCCAACTTTGTGCGTAGGGTATGGAACAGATTCGTCAACTCATGCACATCTTGGTGTCTTTGCTACCACAACGTAGTCCATTGTATGTATTTGTCCTGATAGCTCCCCAAAAGATAATATTGTTCCTTGATGGCATCGCAGAAACAATTCCAAGTGGGTGCAACCGATAACAAAGAGGGTTCCCCCTCGCTCTGTTGCTCCCAGTAGGTTTCCCACCAGTCCTTGACATGGGGGGTGGTTTTAAGGAGTGAAAAAAAATCCTTTCTCGGACGGAAAATTCATGAACCAAGAAATATCCTTCTAGCAGATTCAACCATCTATCAACACCATTTTCATCTATTTGGACCTCAAATATGGGAATGTCAAAGTTTACTTCTACCTTAAAAGGAGTGGCGCCTCTAGAGCGGTTGTTGGATGTAGATACGCTTCCAGTGGGCCGTCGTTGAAGGACCTGAGCAAAGTTGTCCATCATCGCATTCCTTTTATTTCTCGAGGGCCTCCTCGAGCAATAATTGGGTAGGATCTCCTGCTCCCTCATCTTTCTTTTCTTCTCCCATGGGTGGCCATCAGGGTGTGCGAGGCTGATCTTGCAACGGTTCAACCAGATTGAGCCCTAACTCCTTATACCCCGATCTTGTTGGGGACATGCAAAGAAGGATCGAGAAAGAGCAACCTGCTTTGATACCACTGATCTGAATTTATGAAGGAACACAATGAAGTACAAAAATACACATAAAAGCATATATGCAGCAGAAATAAAACTTCATTTCATTAACAACAAATGATTGAAATATGCTTACACACAGAATGGAAATGAAATAGATCAGGCGCTAGTAGCTTATCTTTGAGAAGATATGTGGCGGCTACTGGCCTATGAACTCTCTGTTACAATGAGGCTCGAAGGCCTATATATTGTTAAGAAACAATGGAAAACCCTAAACATACAAAAACCTAACCCTAGGAGATGAAATGCTAGAATATGGGCCCCGTTGGGGTAAATTGGTACATCAATTTCCCGAGGTTGTAACTTTGGCATACTATCTTTGTTTGAGCACATGATACATCATTAGAAATATCTATCTGAGGACTACACTGCTAACAATGAATATCATGATTGAAACAAACTCTTATTCTCTACAGCATTCATGCCCAAAAAATGTTGTTTAGGGCCTCAAAACGACACTGGAAGTTCAGGACCCGAAAAATTGCTAAAAATAGTAAATTTTGCTACAATTAAGGAAACTGAAAAAATGAAAGAAAAAATGGTGTGGGTCCAAGTGGAATAAGCAGGTGGACACCAATATCCACCTAGATCATTTATCCCCCCTTAGGAAGCAATGGTCCCCATTGCGTTGAGTTCCTCCATGAGATGAGGAAACTTTTGTTGAACTTGGTCCCTGGTGAGCCAATTTCCCAGGTGAAGGAGTTGGCCTGCTTTGACAACTCGATATAGCTGGATCCTCTATTGGTGGGTGTTCTTGATATGTGTGTCCATAATCCAATGAGTTTTGGCTTGTTCCATGCAATTTATTTTTAACTCTATTGGTGTGAGTTGTTCTGCCATGTCAAAGGTTTCTAGTAGAGGTGGAAATTATGGCCGAAGGCGGTCGACATTGAACACTGGGTACAGACCAAGGAATGGTGGAATACTGAGCTCAAAGGAATTGTCCCCTACAAACTTGGTGATGGTGTATGGCCCAT
>JZKD02S1971691.1:18460-37671 GCA_000966675.3 Picea glauca
TGAGGTCGTGGATTCGCTTGCCTCTTTTCACACCTGTGTTGACAGGAGTGAGGCAGCGTTCCTTTGCATTGGGAGCATCAGAGTGAGCATAGTTGGCAGACATGTCAGTATCTCATATGCGTGCGGAGGACAGGCTAGCCGGGGCTAGCAACTGGTCTTCATGGAAGGCCAGGATGGTCTTCGTCTTAGAGGATCTCGAGCTATGCGATATAGTCGAGGCAGTTGTTCCTACCATTTATGTGACTGCTCCCGTCTTGGTGGCAGAATATAGGAAGAGGAACAACAAGGCGAAGAGGACTATTTCTGATGGAGTCCAGGACCACATTATACCCCATGTGACGGGGAAGGCTCATGCATATCAAATGTGGGCATCTTTATGTAGCCTTTATGAGAGCTCTAATGAGAACCGGAAGATGGTTCTTCATGATCGACTCAGGAGCATTCGCATGCTCGAGGATGAGTCGGTGACTTCATTCCTTGGCAGATTCACTCGGATCAGAGACGAGCTTGGAGCAGTCGATGAGGTGGTGGAACCCAACTCTTTGGTGAGGCAAGATTTTCATAGCTTCACCAAACCGTGGGCTTCATTCATACAGGGCATTGTTGCCAGAGAGGCCTTACCCACATGGGAGAGGATGTGGGATGACTTCGTCCAGGAGGAGATTAGGCTTGCAGCCGAGGCTTCTGGATAGCAGCAGCAACAGCAGACAGTTTCTGGTGATGAGGAGCTTGCTCTTTGGACAAAGGGCAAGAAGAAGGTTGGCCATGGAGGTCAGCATGGTCCCAAGGTGGGGGACCAGCAGTAGAGGAGTGGAGGAGGAGCAAAGAGTAGCGATGGTCAGGACAGCAGTTATGTGTTTTAAGTTATATTGCATGTGCTAATATTGTGACAAGAAAACACTTGCAAGGGAACCTTAAAAGAGCACTTAACCTATAAAACATTGAGAAGAAAGTACATGACAGTTTGCTGTCCTAAAAAATCAAAATAAGACAGCAAAACAGTTGAAACTTAGAGCCATACTAAGGTCAAGGATAGACCTTAGATGGCAGCCTCATAGGACCTCAGATATTTCAACAGTTTTCAGGGCTTCGCCAACCTGTCTTCCCTTCCTTCCCACGTGGTGCTCCAAAGCATCCAACGATGGATTTTTCCTCTTGCTGAGTTGTCCATGATCCTTCTTACTTGATGATTTTTCATCCTCGATCTCCTCATCCAACGACTTTCTTTCTATTACTTTGCTCTATCTTTTCTGCTCTTTTACTCACTTCGACCTAGTCTCAGTCACTATGTCTTCTGTGCAGTTCACATTCCTTCCTTTCTACCTCAATATTTGCTTACTTCCATACCCAAGGGCCAATAGGACCCCAACAATCACCTGTGACTCATCCCGAGGCACTTCAGATCCGATCCTTCTGTTTTTCTTCGACTTCGGACTGCATAGGGAAACCTTTGCTTTATGCTCGATCCCTCCCTTCCTTCCTTGTGCAGACTGTATTTTTTGTGTCTGGTACCCAGTTTCAACTACACTTGGTACCTAAACCCTTTTCCTCATGTTTTTATTGGGGGTTGCGAGGCAGCTGGTTGTCGTAATATAATTTCAGCTGACTCCCATTCACTAATCCCTCCTTCCATTCTCCATTCAAAGTCTTCAACTGCACAGCTCCTCCTTTTGTAACATAGGAAACCTCATATGGCCTGAGCCAATGCATTCTGAACTTTCCTGGGTGCTTCATGAACTTGCTGTCATATACCAATACCAAATCACCTTGCTTAAATGCCCTCTTCTTGATGTGCCTGTCATGGTAGGCCTTCTCTCTTTCCTTCTGTACTTGTTGATGGAATCCTGCAATAAATCTGTCTTCTTCTAGTTCGACCAACTGTGCAGGCCTCTCTTGAACAATGCTAGTGTCATCCATCTCTGTAAACGAAACGATTCTTAGGCTTGGTACCAAATATTCCATTGGGACAGTGAATTCTAGACCATAAACCAACTTAAAAGGAGTTTGCATTGTTAGCTTCTTGCAAGTCATTCTATAGGCCCATAGTATTGTTGGTACTCTCAAATCCCAATCATCCCTATTCACACTACAAATCTTCATCATCATTGTCTCCAAGATTTTGTTGAATGCTTCAACTATCCCATTCACTTGTGGATGGTAAGGTGTGCTCTTCTGATGATGGACTACAAATTCATTAGTCAAGGATTCAACTATCTTATTGATGAAGTGTGTGCCTTGATCCCTCATAAGGATCTTCGGTCATCCAAACTGGGTTATCATGTCATCAAATATGAACCGTGCAACTGTGGTTGCACTATAGTCCTTAACTTCTCTTGCTTCAGCCTATCTGGTCAAGTACTCTGTTGTAGTGATTATGTACCTTGCACCTGTGCGCTTTCCTGGTGGGTTTATAGGTCCCATGAAGTCAATGGCTTATTTCTCAAATGCTTGTAGGGTCAGTTGGGGTGATAATGGAATTTCATGTCTTCTGGATGGTTTCCCAACTCATTGGTATACATCACAGGCTCTGTAATAGTCCTTAGCATCTTTGTGTAGGGTAGGCCACCAAGGCCAACTCTAAGAACCTTTCGCGTTGTTTCTTTCCCTGCATAGTGTCCTCCTGTGATGCCTTCATGAAATTCAGTGAGGATCAATGGTCTCTCTGCTTATGGTTGTGCTAACACAACTCCTAATGAAATGGAAGATGCATCGACATGTACGTGAAATTCCTTTCTCCAATCTGGGAAAACTATAATAGGTGTAGTAACCATTTTCTGTTTCAGTGTGTCGAAGCTCTGCTGGCATTATTCTATCCAATGAAACTAACAGTCTTTTTTCAAAATATTCTTCATGGGTGTTGTAATTTTTGCATAGCCTTTAATGAATTTCCTATAATATCCAGTATGTCCCAATGTAATGCGTAGCTATTTGAATGAAGTAGGATGGGGCAGATCAACTATAATGGAAATATTGGAGGGATCTACCAACAATCCCTGCTTACACACAATATGACCTAGAAGCACTCTAAAGGGTGAAAATAAGATGCACTTATTCAATTTTAAGTCAATATGATTCTGCCTACACTTATCCAACATTAGTCTTAAACATTCAATATGATTCTGCAAAATGTTGAAAACAGTCCAATCATCAAAATATGCTTCCAAGAATTTATGTAAAAACTCCTTAAACGCTTCGACCACCACCCTGTAAAAGATAGCTGGTGAATTCTTCAAGCCAAATGGCATCATTGTATACTGGTAGGATCCCCATTTTGCTACAAATGTGGTCTTGTGGTGATCTTCCTTGGCAATCCAGATCTGATGGTATCCTGAAAGTCCATTTGTAAAAGAATATACCTCCTCGCCTCCTACATTATTTAACACTTCATCAGTGAATGGAATAGAGAATGGGTCATGCAAGTAGGCATCGGTCATATTCCTAAGATCTACGCAGATCCTGATATCTCATGTCCTCTTATCCTCCACCACCATAGGTATTATCCATTCTGACTCTTCGATAGGTTATATGATCCCTGCTTCCAGCATTCTGTCGAGATCAATCTTCACTTTCTCCTTATATTTAGGGTTCAATCGGTAAGGTCTCTGTTTGACTAGTCTGGCATCTGGTTTCAAAGGGATCCTCATCTCTCCCATAGGCCCTTTAATTCCCTTCATATCAGTGAACTTGGTTGGAAACAAGTCATGATATTCATGCAATAACTCTGTGATTTTGTCAATAGTGGTAGCATCCCAATAGTCTCCAACATTGGCAAGCTTCAGTGTTTTCTCTGTTACAATATTGACTTTCTTGATCTTGACTAGATTTCCAATGAAATGTAGCTCAACTCCTGGTCTTTCTATGTCTCTTTGGCCTTCTGTTTCGGCAATGTTTACCTTCCTAGGATCATTGTCTTCAACAACATTGATATTGTAACAACCTTGCAGTTTTTGGAGGGGCACAGTTCATTCGTCCTCTTCTTGTTCTAAATGGAGGCTAGATACCTCCTTAAACACTTTCTGTCATACAATCTATAATTCTTGGTCTACTGTAGGATATTGGCTTTCAAATAAGAAGGTAGTTACAAATTTCTAAGTCATACCTTCCCAATCGATAGTGATGAGGCGCAGTTTTGCTTGAAGATACCAGTTGATAGGGGTTGTGTCCAGTGTGTTAATGAATTTATGCACCCACTGCTCTTGAGGAATGTTGCTCCAGGATTCCTCGCAACTTCGCACATGGTATTTAGGGCAGATTCGACCTGCGTATCTAACTTCGCATCTTTCTACTTGCTCTGAAAATCACACTGTCATCAAAGTGAGACATTTTACCCAGTCTGTAATATTGTTTTTGTGTGTCCCCCACCACCATGATGGAGTTGCTTTCAAGGCCTCGTATAGTGCCAACAATATTTTTTGTGTTGGTACAATTTCTTCAAAGTTCACCAAAAATGATTCTAAATGATTTAGACCATCAAAGGTGGGCAAGTTACTCACTGTTATGCTGATCCAACGAACTTCTTTGGTCAGTCTGGCACACCTTCTAGTAGATACTTCGTACATTTTGTTCTTCCAATTCTCTAGTGCTTCTTATGAATATTATGAGCATGCATTGTCACTTCACCAACTTAAATTTCCATCTACTGTGGGATTAATGTAATCCTACTGTCTGGCTGTCAACTTGTATATTTTTTCTAACTCATATGTGCAGTCTTCTTCTCTAATGGGCTCTGTGTATCTGGGACCTTTGTCAGGGTCCAAAGGTGAAATGACCCTAAGGACATCACCCTCAAACTTCATTCTTCTTTTCTTTAAATCAACCACAGTGTAATTGTTGAAATCCCAATCAATTCCTAACAATGGAGGGTAGGGACAACTATCATAAACTATCTCAATCACCTCAAAATGTGTAAACGTCCTCACTCCGTCAATGTCCATAGGGACATGTTCCAATCTTACAAAGGGGCTTACAACTTGTTGATTATCCATCCTAAGCTTGATAGGGGAATAGATCAACTTAATTTTTCCCATCAGTGCCTAGGTCTACTTCATCATGACGTTGACCTCCGACCCTAAGTCGAGGACCACATAGTCTATATCATACTCTCCAATTTGAGCGTTCAGGTGTAATTCTTTATTTGTCCTTCTTTTTTTAGATATTTGGGGTACTGCTCTACTTAGTAAGGGGTCTATCTTTCCTAGCTCATACTGTCTGATTAAATTTTGTAGCTCTTGGACAACGCTTTCATCCTGAATCAACTTAATACAAGTATATAAGAATTCCATGAGCTTGCATACCTCTTTTCCTTCTTTTGGCAAAGAAGAATGATCAAATTCCAGAGGCATTCCATATTCTCTTACTTCTGGTTGTGTCTTTGAGGAAGAGCCTTGGTCTCCCCTGAATTCCTTTCTTTCATCCTCAAACATTTATTTTTCTTTCTTTGCATCAAAAGTTTGTGCCTTCTCTACATCTTTCCTGACTTCTGATTCTTCTGTAGTCTTTCCTTGTGTCATTCTGTCTTCTCTTGTAACAATGCCTCCTCTAATGATAACAACAACTCTGGGATATGCTCCATGAGGTTCTACTTTGATTAGTTTTATCTACTAGTTTCCTCCTCATTTCTCCTGAAGCTTGGCTAACAGCATAGGACAATATTCTATGACATGTTCAAATGAGTTGCAGTAGATACAAGTGGTACAAGGGTTTTGACAGTCCCTTGCCAAGTGTCCTGGATGTGCGCAGTTATAATGGATGATAAATCCTCATCCTCGATGCATACCTCCTCCTCATCCTCTTCCTCTGAATCCATCACGAGGGTTGAAGTTTCCTCTTCCTGAAGAATTATACTGCGTAGTGTTTCCTTCTTGTTGTAATTCACTTTGAATTTTTTATATATCCCTTGACCTTTCGTGCATGAGGTCATAATCCCTACAATCCCAATCATCATTCCCCATGGACTTATAGAAAGTGCAATACAAATTTTTGGGTGTCTAAACATATTTTTGCATGTAATAGCACTCAACATGGCGATGTCTATTTCTAAATACCTCACACCAGGGTAGAGTGACTTGCTTCAAAGGACACGGAGCTCCAGAGGCCAAGTACTCATGAAATAGGGGACAATGTTCCTTGTCATGGCCTTCTGATTTGCATATGACACACCATATGTCTTCTCTTTTATCTTTCCCCTTGTCTTTCTTCATATCTTCAACCTGCAAAGACAAACTAGTTAGATGACTCAAGATTTGACTCATACCTGAGATGGATTCTCCCATAAGGGATGATTCTAAATTCATGGCAATATCCAACGCCTCAGCCTACGAAGCAATCTTCTGCTGCATCAGAGGAACTTTTATGTGTGGTAAGAGAGAAACAATGAACCATTCCTTGTTCTGCTCCTGGATCTGAAAACTTAAACGGCTTGCGAGGGTCTTTATCCTCTTATCAAACTCCCAAATAGGTTCAACTACTTTCTACTTAATTTCCTTCAGTTTTGTAATGCACTGTGACTCCGACTTGGGTTTTTGGAATTCTGGTTCAGCGGTTTCAACTGGGCAACTCCTTGGACAAACTTCATGTACCATCTCAGTGTGTGGTCTCTCAGGGTAGTACTAAACTAAGCTCGTTTAACAACTTCATCGGTGATATACTAAATACTCCACGCGGATTCACAGAGAAACTAGTGATGTTCAAGGTCTTCAGATCCATCTCCTCTAAAGGTGGGTAACCTCATCTCATCTTCCATAGATCTTCCTAGGTTTCCTGTCTGAGTATATGTTGAACTGCTAGTAACATTACTCTAAGGACTCTGGTGACTCTGACTATTCTGATTTCTTAGTGTTGTTGAATCAACAAGGGGAATAATAGTACTTACTTCAATGGTCTGTGTAGTTCCTGAAGTTTATGTTTCTTCTCGATGAGGTTCTTCAGTCTTTTCTTCTCTTGGTCCAATGGATCCTGACTGTTCTTTGCTCAGTAACTTGTCCTCCTCTCCATTATAAAACTCTTCTTCTAGTAGAAGAGGTTCGTGATCTTGCTCAAACAAATTTGCCAAAGGAACTTCTCTGAAGGTCCTTCCACGACGCGTGTGTCCAACATCTATGTCATTGTCGTTGTCTGAATTATTGAACATTAAATTTTTCAATCTGACCCACTACTGTATCTTCAAGATGTTATTCTCATGTACTAGCATCTTGATCCTCAACTTTAGAAAGTGTAAAAATTTTCCTCTGGGTCCCTTAAAGAAATATCTCTCGGCTTGGCTATATGATTCTACTATGTCAACAACAAACTCGGTGATGTACCCTCCTATGGTACTATCGAACCAGTGATCCACTACTCTTGACACAACGTTATCAACTCTCTTAACCTTCTTGATCAACACCGACATCCAAACCATAGGTGGCTTAGATCTGATCTCGAACTAGGTATCTGCTAATTTGACTAACCACTCATATAGCTCCTTATGAATCCCTCCAAATAAAATCTCGTGTATATCAGTAAAGATATGCCTTCCCAACCAATCCTCTGTACTAAGATTAGAGTTCTTGTTTTGGGATTCATTGAAGTCCTTTTCTTGATCTTCTATCCACTTCTAAATCTCTATCTTTGATGGAAACCACCTTGACATTCCCTCAAGAAGACTCCTGTCTCGACAATGGAACCATTTGTTGGCATAGGGGCAGACCTAGGGTTCAACTCCAAGAGCGCAACAACAATCCCTAACTACTGTCCCTTTCGGCAACACCTGCGATGCAGATGCAGTCTTACCTGAAGTAGCTATGAGGGGGTTTCAGGATAGATATGTCTACAACCAAGGGGGATATCAAGTGGATCCAATACAAGAACAATACAACATTTATATATCACTTACCATATCAGAAGTAATCCACACAACCATCTATCAGATCTAACACAACAATACAATAACAATATATCAAATGACAAAGAACACAACATAAATCACACACAACACAAGATATACATGGTTCACTCACTCCCTAGGGCTACGTCCACATAACTATGCTTTATAAGATATTAAGATGAAGCATATAGTTCTTGTCTGCGCTCTCAGCTAGAAGATCTTATTTCTTCTCCTCTCTGTCTCTCCCCTCCCTATGCACCCAGCTACAGGATTGATCTTCACACCTAGCTAAAGATATTACAATACCATAAGGATATACACTTAGCACTTCTCTCACACACAACAATAATCACTCATTCCGATAACAAACTAGAACAACAACACCACCACCACCAAAAACAACCATCCCAGGTCCTTTAGACCTCTATTTATACATTACAATATCTCACTGACAGCCTTAGGCCAAAACCTAGGTGTCAAAACCCTAGATACCAAAACCCTAGGTGTCTAAAACCCCAGGTCAACTTGACCCACGTTTTTAGGGCTTTGCCAGCCTATCTTCACTTCCTTCCCACACAGTGCTCCAAAGCATCCAACGATGGCTTTTTTCTCTTGTTGAGTTGTCCACGATCGTTCTTCCTTGTTGATTTGTCATCCTCGATCTCCTCGTCCATCAGATTTCTTTCTCTTACTTCGCTCCATATTTTCTTCTCTTTTGCTCACTTCGACCTAGTCTCAGTCATTGTGTCTTCCATGCAGTTTCATTCCTTCCTTTATACCTCAATATTCACTTAATTCCATACCCAAGGGCCAACAATGCTCCTCCCATGTTTTTCTAAAGATGAGGATGTCATCCAAATATACTACCACAAAGGAGTTGGTGAAGGGTCTCAAGACATCATCCATCATTCATGAATGTGGATGGTGCATTTGTTAAGCCCAAGGGCATGACTAGCCATTCGTAGAGACCTTCTTTAGACTTGAAGGTTGTCTTCCAGAAATCAGTTGGTTCGATGGGAACTTGGTGGTATCCAGACTTCAGGTCAATCTTGTTGAAGAACTTTTCTCCCTTGAATTGGTCAAGAAGGTCATCAATCCTCAGAATGGGGTAGTAGTTCCTGACTGTGATTTTGTTTAAGGATCTGTAATCAATGCAGAGTCGCCAAGTCCCGTCCTTCTTCTGCCCTAGTACAATCGAGATTCCGCAAGGGGAGGAGTTGGATCTGATGTACCCCTTTTGAATAAGCTCTTAGATATGACGTCTGATTTTTTCATCTTCCATCAATGAGCACCGATAGACTAGTCCATTAGGTATAGGTGTGTCGGGGGTCAAATCAATGGGATGCCTCACTTGGTAGTGTGTCGGTGCCCTTGTAGGTGAGGAGAATATGTCTTTGTATTATTCCATGATCCCTTCCACCTTCTTTTGTTTCAAAGAGAGGTGTTATGTAGAGGCCACAGATGTGGCGATGACCTTCTACTTACTATGAGCATGGATCACAAAGAAGACGAACCTCCCGATCTATGAGATGACCTTGTTGCATTGCTTAACATAGATTAAAGAAATAGAAGTATGCAGTGCCACCTCTGGGATCTTGTACAATTGTCTACCCAAAGTAATAATAACAATGTGGGGTCTAAACTCATACAAAACATGATGCTTCCAAAAATATGGTTGTCCTAACAGAACAATACAAAATTCAAGGGGATCAATATCACACAATACCTCATCTTTGAAAGGCTTGATGTCGTAGGGAAGATGACATTGTTGGCTGACACATAGATCTCTTCCTTGAAAAAGACAACCGATGGTGTAGGGCTGCGGGTGTAGTGTCGCTGGTAGGTTCGACCTCTACTGAAATTAGGTTCTTTTGAATACCGATATCGACAATGAAATGACTCGGAGCCCCCTTGACCCACATCTACGAGTGAAATAGGCATTCCCCTTCCTATGGTTCTTATGGATCGCTTGGTCGGAATTTGGTGGTAGCGACGATGGCATTGTGTTCAACATCGATAATCTGCTTCCCTCCTTCAGTATTTGAATCAAAATCAGAATCGACCTCTGACTCGAAATCCTTCAACTCAGCCACAAGGGACTTCTTGGAATGGCATTTTTCGGTGTTGTTCCAAAGAATTTTATGATACTCACACCATTTTCCCGTGTCCTTCTTCGTCTTATCATTTCCCTTCTTGTGTTGTGTCTTGGACAGGTTTTCCTGAGGGCAACCATCTCGACTTGGTCCCTTTCTATATGGGTTGGGGTTGGCTTTTCCCTACTTTAGTTGTGAGGAGTTGGCATATCCAAACTCTCATTGTTCCTCCTTAAATTTATGCTCGATTAAGTTGGCCTAGGGTTTTAGACACCTAGGGTTTTGGTATCTAGGGTTTTTGACACCTAGGTTTCGGCCTAAGGTTGTCAATGAGTGATTGTAATGTATAAATAGAGGTCTAAAGGACCTAGGGTGGGTTTTTGTTATCATTGTTGTTGGTGGTGGTGTTATGGTTGTTGTCTTTTTCATTTTGTAAGTGAGTGAGTGATATTGTGTGAGAGAGAAGTGATGAGTACGAGAGCCTTTTGTATTGTAAGATCTTCAGCTAGGTGCAAAGATCAACCCTGCAGTTGGGTGCGCAGGGAGGGGAGAGATATAGAGGATAAGAGAGAAGATATACTAGCTGAGAGTGCAGACAAGAACTGTATGCTTCATCTTAATATATTATAAATCACAGTTCTGTGGACGTAGCCCTAGAAAGAGGGTGAACCACGTATACCTTATGTAGTGTGTGATTGATGCTATGTTCTTTTCCACTTTGATAGAGAGGATAAGAGAGAAGATATGCTAGCTAAGAGTGCAGACAATAACTATATGCTTCACCTTAATATATTATAAATCACAATTCGGTGGACATATCCCTAGAGAGAGGGTGAACCATGTATACCTTGTGTAGTGTGTGATTGATGCTATGTTCTTTTCCCCTTTGATATACTGCTATTGCATTACTATGTTAGATCTAATAGATAGTTGTGTGGAGTAGATATAGGCTGATAAGTGATATATGCATGTTGTACTATCCTAGTACTATATCCACCAGTATTTAACATGGGGAATGACCTTGAGGAGTGAAAAAGTGATCTTTTCCCTATCAGAAAAATTGTTGATCGAAAAATATCCTTCGAGCAGATTCAAACATTTATCTACAACAATCGTATCTATCAATCCTTCAAATAATGGAATATCAAAATTTACCTGTACCTTTAAGGGGATTGCATTTCCATTTGATGAAGATTATTTTCCCGTGGGCGACCGTCAAAGGATATGTGTGAAGTTGTCCATCATTTTGTTCCTTTGTCGTGTGAGGGATTCATAGAGCAACATTTTAATAGGATCTCCTACTCCATCATATTTCTTCTCGTCTCCCACGGGTTTTTTCTGGGCTCGGCATGGCCGATATGGTAATGGATTGATTGGCTCAAGTCCCAACTTCTTATACCTAGACCTTTCGAGGACATGCACGAAGAAAAAATAAATGAACAGCAGACCGCTCTAATACCACTGATATGGATTTAGGAGTGGAACGAACTGATTAACAAACTGAATACAATAAACATAGAGATAGGCAGAATAACACAAATATCCAGTGAACAATATATTATATTAAATAATGAAATAGGTTGAAACTGTAGAATTGCAGAACTGAAACTTGCTTGAATGGTGGTAGTTATCTCTGAGAAGATATGTGGTTGCTACTCGCATCCCTCTGAGCATAATGGATTACAATGAGGCTCCATAGGCCCTTTTCATATTACTTGTGAATGAAAAAACAATATACATCCAAAAACCTAACCCTAGAAGGTGAAACACCAAAAGTCATGTGGGTCCTATGGGTTAATTGGTGTAATTTGGTACCTCAACTTCCTAGGGTCATAACTTTTGCATACGACCTCCGTTTTAGGCGCATGATAGGTCATTGGAAAGTTATTTTAGAGAGATACGCATTCTGCCATTAGACTCTAACTCTATCTATAGTATGACTATGGAGATTAAAAAAACCAAAGTTTAGGGTCCCAAAAAAACCCTAGAAGTACAACAAGATGTGATGACATGAAAACATACAAAAACATCCAGTTGGATTAGGAGAGAGGCCACCCAAATCCACTTGGAGAATGTGTGAGGCTTCTGAAAGCCCCAGAAGTGTAGAACTCACAATTATAAAGTAGTAAAAAAAGATGTGTTGAATAAAAAACGGACATGAGGAGCCAGTTGGAATAGGTGGGTGGCCACCAATATCCACCTGGATCATATAAGATTTGCAATCAATTGCTTTATGACCAAAGTTTGTGCAAGAAAAATAATGACCAAAGAAAATACTTTGATACCTGATTATGTAATATCTTCTTGATGTTGTAGCTCTTCTATACTTGTCCTTATCTTTTTGGAGTGAATGATTAGTCTGTTGTTCGTTATCATTTCTTCTTTTGTTGTTGTCTTTCTTGTGATGATATTCAAGATTGTTGATTTGATTCCTTGGATTTTCAGCCTTGAATGCTTGATGAATTTTCTAATTATGTGCTTGATTTTTCCTTTTAATAATGTTGGAATAGATTTATGGTTTCTTCTCTTCTTTCTTTTTTGGAACCTTGGAGCTTGTTCCTTCTTCAAGAATCTTATTATTACTTCCATAACCCAGACCTGTCTTGATCAAGAGTGATATTTGATAGCTAAGAATGTTATCCAAAGCTACAGTTCTCTTTTCAAACTTCACATTAGTATTTAGCTGTGTAGTTGTATTTTCTATTTTTTTATCTTAGGTAATCTATTCTTTTAGGATTCCATAGTGTTTTAGTTTATTAGTATAGGTTTCTAAATTCACCATGTTTTGAAACATATTGTCAACGTTTCATACCTATGATATGAAATCCATCATCAAGACTTAGAAAATTGTGGAAATAAATAAGTAAGAAATGAGGTGTAGATGCGTAACTCACCAACAGAAACCTAAATTAATATTGTAAACAAAAATTAGAGCTACAAAAACCCATAAACTATAAGTCAATTACATAAAAATGAGACAAAAAGGGAAGAGGAAAAGGATAAAAATATAAAAGGGAAACAAACAAAGGAAAAAAGGACGCAAATAAATTTAAAAAACAATATAAACAAAGGAAAAACCAAAGAAAAATAAGAGGAACCCTAAGAATTTTTTTTTAAAACAAAAAATAAGATAAACAAGGTAAGACAAAGAAAGGGTTAGTAAAAAAGAAACAAGAGAAAAAGTAAAATAAAAAAGAGAGATTCTAAGAAAACCAATAAACAAAAGTGGAGGAAGATGGAAGCTAAACCAAGAAAACTCAAAAAAGAAAAGGAAGAGGAAATGGAAAGAACTAGAACAAAAAAATAGACAGAAGGGTTAACTCTGAAGAATGGGGAGCCAATATCTGCTTAGCTTAAGTCCATCATCCCCATTCACAAATTTGTTTTCCTTTTAAATTTCCATGGCCTCTCTAATACGTCTTTTGTATAAGTGATCCACCCTTGTGAGAATATTGGCATCTTCAATACAAATGTGATTATTTGTCCTCATAGAGTGCTCAACGAAAACTGAGGACGTTTCACGATTATGAGTTATTACAACGTTGTGTTCCTTAATTCTTACCTAAAATATCTCCCAGTATCACCAATGTAGTTTAGGCCACAAGAACAAGGTATGTTGTAAACTCTTTTTTGTATTTTAGGGTCTACAAGGATCTTCACCGAACTAAGGGCACTTCTAATTGTTCTAGGAGGTTGAAAATTGTTTTTTATATTTTTATTTATAAGGATTATAGAAACATTTTCTAATGTTCCTTAGACATATGGGATTACCACCTTACGGTATGCTTCATCATTAATATCTCTATCTCTAGAGGTTCTTTTTCCATCTGAAATGATCTCTTCACCTGCCAATCCTTATAACCCCCTTTTTAGGAAGCAACTAGTTAAGTGTTGCTTCTCTTTTTCCAAATGCTCCTCAATAGAAATTCTTAGGGCTCTGGTTGCCAAAGTCTTAATGAACCCCGATTTTTGGGATGGATGATGATGGGAGTTGACACGAAGATATTGTGTAGAGTCTTCTTCCTTACGAAACACTTGATGTGCCAAGGAACAATCCTCTTTTCTTGAAATGAGAACATCTAGGAAAGGAATTGAATTATGGTCTTCTAATTCCATAGTGAAATAGATGTGTTTTGATCATCTATTTAGGTTATCCACACAAAAATTTAAGTTCTCCCTTCCATGAGGCCATTTTACATTTGTATCATCCACATATCCAACCCACGGAGGGGGGATTAACTGATGGCCTTTTTTTCAAAATGATCCATAAAAATATTCACCACAATAGGGGACAATGGATACCCCATTGTGACCCCACAAGTTTGTTCATAAATCATACCTTGGAAACTAAAAAATGTAGACCTTAGACAAACTTCAATCAATCTATATATTTGTGAGGCAGTTACTTTTTCAATCACAACTATCGCTTCATTGATTGGTATCATAGTAAAAAGAGACACAACATCAAAACTAAGAAGGATGTGCTTATTCTCTACCTTGATGTTCTTTATTTTGTTTATGAAATGGGTTGAGTCCTTAACATAAGAGTTAGTGTTTTTGACCAACAATTTTAGTTTATTGGCTAGGAATTTTGCCAAAAGGTAAGTAGGGGATCCAATAGTGTTGACAATAGGCCTAAGGGGCATGTTTTCTTTATGAATCTTAGGTAGGCCATAGATTTTTGGAATGAGCGGGAAGATAGGTATGAGCTTCTTCTTGATATCATCATCAAGGGATGACATCTTAATAGCTTCTGATGTCTCTTTCATTATTTTATTCATAGGATTCTCGTTTAATTTCTTATAACACCCACTTAAATTTAGATGTTTATACATCTTCTTAAGTCTTATTTGATGTTCCTTGGACATATGGGAGCACCACTTTATGGTATCCTTCATCTTTAATATCTATAGATCTAGGGGTCCTTTTTTCGATATGAAATGCCCCTTTTACCTGTCAATCCTTATAACCCCCTTTTAGGAAGCAACTAGTTAAGTGTTGCTTCTCTTTTTCCAAATGCTCCTCATAAAAAAATATTAGGGCTTTGGTTTCCAAAGTCTTAATGACCCCCAATTTTTGGGATGGATGATGATGGGATTTGGCATGAAGATATTGTTCGGCGTGTTTTTTCTTATGAAACACCTGATGTGCCAAGGAACCATCCTTTTGGCCCTTGGTTATGAAGAAAAGGCAAAATGTGAATTGTGCGGAAGACACAATGACTGTTACTGGGTCGAAGTGAGAAAAAGAGTATAAAAGACGAAGCGAAGTAAAAGAAAGCAAGTTGTTGGATGAGGAGACCGAGGATGCTAGATCAACAAGGAAGAAGGATCGTTGACAACTCAGCCAGTGGAAAAATCCATTGTTGGATTCTTTAGAGCACCAAGTGAGAAGGAAGGAAAGACAGGCGGGCGAAGCCCTAAAAACGTGGGTCAAGTTGATCTAGGGTTTTAGACACCTAGGGTTGTGGTATCTAGGGTTTTTGACACCCAGGTTTTGTCCTATGGTTGTCGGTGAGTGATTGTAATGTATAAATAGAGGTCTAAAGGACCTAGGATGGGTTGTTTTTGTTGTTGTTAGTGGTGGTGGTGTTATGGTTATTGTCTTTTTCATTGTGTAATTGAGTGAGTGATATTGTGTGAGAGATAAGTGTTGAGTATGAGAGCCTTCTGTATTGTAAGATCTTCAGTTGGGTGCGAAGAGCATCCCTGTAGCTGGGTGCGTAGGGAGGAGAGAGATAGCGAGGAGAAGAGAGAAGATCTGCTAGCTGAGAGCGCATACAATAATTGTAATGTTCATCTTAATATATTATAAAGCACAGTTCTGTGGACATATCCTTAGAAAGAGGGTGAACCACGTATACCTTGTGTAGTGTGTGATTGATGCTATGTTCTTTTCTCCTTTGATATACTGCTATTGCATTACTGTGTTAGATCTGATAGATAGTTGTGTTGAGTAGATCTAGGCTGATAAGTGATATATGCATGTTTTACTGTCCTAGTACTAGATCCACTTGATATTCCCCTTGGTTGTAGACATCTTTGTCCTGCAACCCCCCCATAGTTGCTTTGGGTGAGACTGCATCTGCTTCGTAGGTGTTGTCGAAAGGGCTAGTAGTTAGGGCTTATTCATGCGCTCTTGGAGCTGAACCCTGGGTCTGCCCCTGTGCCAACAAATGGTTCCGTTGTTGGGACAAGAATCTTCTTGAGGGAATGTCAAGGTGGTTTCCATCAAAGATAGAAATTCAAAAGTGGACAGAGGATCAAGAAAGAGACTTCGCTGAAGCCCAGAACAAGAACCCTAATCTTAGTATAGAGGATTGGTTGGAGAGATATATCTTTACTAATATACACAAAAATTTCTTTGGAGGAATCCATCAGGAGCTATATGAGTGGTTAGCTAGGTTAGCAGATACCTAGTTTGAGATCAGAGCTAGGCCACCTGTGGTTTGGATGTCGGCGCTAATCAATAAGGTCAAGAGAGTTGATAACGTCGTGTCAAGAGAAGTAGATCATTGGTTTGATAGAACCATTGGAGGGGACATCACCAAGTTTTTTGTTGACAGAGTAGAGTCATATAGCCAAGCTGATAGATATTTCTTCAAGGGACCCAAAGGAAAATTTTTACATTTTCCAAAGCTGAGGATCAAGATGTTATTGCATGAGAAGAACATATTGAAGATACATTATATTGGTCAGATCTAGAAAACATAATTTTCAATAATTCAAACAACGACAACAACACAGAGGTTGTACATATGCGCAGTGGGAGAGCGTTAAGAGAAGTTCATCTTGCAAACCTGTTTAAGAAGAACTACAAGGATGAATGTTTCTATAGTGGAGAAGAGGTAGATCTGATGGACGAAGAGCATTCAAAACCCACTGGGACAGAGGAAGGGAAAGCTGAAGAACCTCGCCAAGAAGAGAAAAAAACTTTAGGAACTGCGCAGACTGCTAAAGTAAGTACTAGTATCCCTCCTATTGATTCAACAACATTAAGAAATTAGAGTAATACTAGCTACCAGCGCGTTCAAAGAACTGTCACTAGTAGTCCACCACATACTCAGTCAGGAACCCTAGGAAGATGTATGGCAGATGAGATGAGGCTCCCTATTTTCAGGGGAGATGGATCTGAAGATCATGATCAGCACTAGTTCCTATGTGAAGCTATATGGAATATTAAGAATGTCACCGATGAAGCTATTAAAAGAAATCAAGTTAGTACTACCCTAATGGATCGTGCACTGAGATGGTACATGAAGCTTGTCCAAGGACTTGCACAACCTAAGTCATTGAATGAGATCAAGAATGCGTTGATTGCAGAATTCAAGAAACCCAAGTCAGAGTCACAATGTATTATAGAGATGAAAGAGATCAAGCAGAAGGTAGCTGAACCTATATGGGAATTCGATCAGAGATTCAAGAACTTAACAAGACGATTGAATTTTCAGATCCCAGATGAGCAGAACAAAGAATGGTTCATTGATGTCCTCTTACCACACATCAGAGTTCCTCTGATGCAACAGAATATTGCTTCACAGGATGAGGTGTTGGAAATCGCCATGAAGTTAGAATCAGCCCCTATGGGAGAATCCATCTCAAGTATGAGTCAAATATTGAGTCAGCTAACTAGTTTGTCTCTATAGGTCGAACATATGAAGAAAGACAAGGGAAAAGAGAAAAGAGAAGAAATATGGTGTGTCAGATGCAAATCAGAAGGCCATGACAAGGAGAATTGTCCCCTATTTCATGAATACTTGGCCTCAGGAGCCTCGGGCCCTTTGAAGCAAGTCACCCTACCCTGGTGCGAGGTATGCAGAAACAGACATCGCCCTGGTGAGTGCTATTACATGAAAAAATATGTTCAGACACCCAAAAAATTGTATTGCAGGTTATGTAAGTCCGTAGGGAATGATGATAGGGATTGTAGGGCTTATGACCTCATGCAAGAAAGGTCAAGAGACCTATACAAAATTCAAGGTGAAGTACAACAAGAAGGAAACACTACGCAGTATAACTCCCCTGGGAGAGGAAAATTCAATCCTCATGGTGGATTTAGAGGACGAGGAGGAGGAGGAGGTATGGGTTGAGGCTAAGGATAGATGATTTTCTACAAATGCACACAACCATGATACTTAGCAAGGGACTGTCAGAACCCTTGCACTACTTGGTGCTACTGCAATTCCTTCAAACACGTTATAGAGGATTGTCCTGTGCTACTAGCTAAGATTTAGGAAAGACGAGGACCTCAACAGAATCTGCAAGTGAAAATAATATATGATGAACCTCGTGAAGAATATTCTAGAGTCACTGTTATCACTTGAAGAGGCCCTGTTACAGGAGAAGACAGACTGACCCAAGGAAAGAGTACAGAAGACTTAGGAGTTCGGAAAGCTATAGAGAAGACCCAAACTTTTGATGCAAAGAAAGAAAGACAAATATTTGAGGAGGCAAGAAAAGAGTTCAAAGAAGACCAATGTTATTCATCAAAGACACGGTCAAAAGTAAGAGAATATGGAATGCCTCTGTCATTCGATCAGTCTGCTTCGTCAAAAGAAGGAAAAGAGGTAAGCAAGCTCATAGAATTTTTATATACTTGTATTCAGTTGATTCAAGATGAGAGCGTTGTACAAGAGCTACAAAATTTAATCATATAGTATGAAATATGAAGGATAGATCATGTACTGAATAAAGCAGTACATCAACTATCCAAGAAGAAAAGGACAAATAAGGAACTACACTTGAATGCTCAGATAGGAGAATATGATAGAGACTATGTGGTCCTCAACTTAGTGTCCGAGGTCAATGTCATGACAACGCAAACCTGGGCACTGATGGGTAAACCGAAGTTGATCTATTCCCGTATCAGACTTAGTATGGCTAATCATCAAGCTATAAGCCCCTTTGGAAGACTGGAACATGTCCCTATGGACATCGACGAAGTAAGAACATTTGCAGATTTTGAGGTAATTGAGATAGTCGATGACAGTTGCCCTTACCCTGCGCTATTAGGAATTGATTGGGATTTCAATAATTCCACTATGGTTTATTTAAAGAAAATACATATGACATTTGAAAGAGATGTCCTTAGGGTCATTGAACCTTTAGATCTAGATGAAGGTCAATGATGTTGATACTAAAATGGGGGGTGAATTAGTATCAAGTAAAATTTAAAACCTTTTTCAACTTATACTTAAACCATTCAACTATATCCAATGAGAAATGAACAATAGTATAAGAGTTACACCAATACACCAC
>JZKD02S1971691.1:43912-60613 GCA_000966675.3 Picea glauca
GGTTTGATTATTTGGGAGATTGTTGGATCATATGTCATTGATGTAAATGGTTTGGTTTGATTGATGTCATTGATTGATGTCAAGTAATTGATTGATATGATGCCCTTGATGAGAACGATATATGTCCAAGTGGAAACCAATCGATGCAAAGATGAATTATTACTATCTTATCATGTTTGATAAGGTGCACAAATGGATGAACTCCAAAGTGGTCCCCTTATGGTGAAAGCCCTCACGGGAAGACGCTTTATGGAATAAGTTATCCTAGAAGAATGGTTGGAGGACCCATGCTTGTATATGGAATAATGAGATGAATATCAATGAAGTTGTTGGTGAAACTATCCTAGATGGATAGTGCTTGTCATGTCATTTCCGATGGTATGTGGAATGTCACATAACTCCTCACAGTTTGAGAGTTATAGCCTTATGAAGTTGGAGGACCCCCATATGAAGGCTTGAAGCCCCAAAAGGTCAAAGAAGTCAAAGTGCTTGAAAAGAAGAAATCATTATTTAAATGATAAGGTAAAGTGACAAAATAAAGATGGATTATTTAAATGATAAAGTAAAGTGACAAAATCAAGAAGGAATATTTAAATGATAAAGTATTGGAGAACTTTCTATTCATGGAAAGTGGTTAATGCTAAAATAAGGAAAATAGGTTAAGTGACCTAGAAATAGATTAAGTAACCTAAAAATGGGTTAAGTAACCTAGAAGATGAAAGTATAAATAAGAAGCTAGGATCTCTTGTAAAATGTACATTTGGTAAGAATCTTTTTGTGGATCAATGGAGAGCTTCTTGTGAATATATTTTGAAGTATTGATGGAGAGCCTCTTGTGAGAGATTCTTATTGGTGTGGATCTCTTGAGCATGATTGAATATCTATTCTGAGGAAGAGAGTGAGAGGAGGATCTCATGGATGCATCAAAGTTTCGGCAATGTCGGAGATCTTGACGGAAAAAGTCTTGGATTCACAGAAAACCCTATTTTATAATGTCCACGTGGGCTGTCTTTGTATAGGGTGTGTGTACACACGGGCTGTCTGTGTATAGGGTGAGTGTACACGTGGGCTGACTGTGTATAGGGAGCGTGGACTGAATAACCTCGTGGAGATTTGTGTTTGAGCTGGAGCCAAGCTCTTGGATGATGAGGTAGGTTCCAGATCTGCATTCTATGGCCTCAGATCTATCACTTAAACACTGGAATGGTTACTTTATCATCTTGATAGATGATATTGTTTGATATGTTGTGAATGCTTAGGGAATTCTTGGTATGGCTTATATGATGTGGCTCAGTTTGGTTGATTTGGTTGATGGAGTGAGCAACACTCTTGTGATTCAGTAGTGACATGATTGCTATGGTATACTAGTTATTTATACATGATTGAGATAGCATTCATATTGATTTATTGTGGAGCATGAGTAAGCTATTGGAGAGCTTGGATGTGTTGTGACTGGTTGTGGGTCAGTTTGGACAGTGGAAGATAGAAGAGAAAGTGATTGCAAGTTGCAGAGGATCTGAGCATGTGAAGCAAAGAAAAACCCTAGTTGCTCAAGAGCATATGCTTGTTACATTATACACTAGCCACATTCACATGCGGTTGTAGTGAGCCAGGGCGCGTGCACACGTGGGCTACACTATTGACAGATCGCATACCTATTGACAAATTGATATCTGTTGAGGATTGTTGCCTCATCTCAATTGGTGCTGAAAATGTAAGATGAGTCTTGCATATAGAGCTGGTGCTCTTGTAGAGTTGTACTCTATTTAGTTGTTGTTGATAAACCCCAAGGATTGTAGTCCGTAATAAAAAGAAAATTGTACATACATCTTGTGTTCTTTGTGTCCATTGTGATGATGACTTGTTGATGATATATTGCTAATATATGTTACTGATATGTCCCTACATCTAACTGGTTATAAATGAAAACAATGGTAATGAATAAATGTTGAATGCTAATTGATGATTTTTTGTGCAAGAGGGAAGTTTTGGGAAAAAGAGCCCCAGACTCATTCACCCCCCCTCTAAGTGTGGTAGGTGTGTCCAACAGATCTGTGAGCAACACAACTAAGAACTAAATCTAGGATTCAATGTGTTCAAAGTTATACAAAATTATAAATGTTGTTGATCTCTTATTCAAAAGATTGGAGATTAAACAACTAAAGTGCTCATTTGTGGATATTAGAAAATACATACCTGATTCAACCCATCCAACTTTAAACTTGTGGAATCAAGTCCCCTATTTACTGGAGATTCATTTAACATATCTCCAAACTGCAATTAATAACAATAACAACTCGATTATTTATATAGATACAATGATATCTAAATTTATAATTAGAAGTAAACTATCCTAAAATGCGTCAAAAATTTACTAATTAGAACACATACCAATCTGTTGTTTAGGTCATCATTATGAATGACCTTCTTCCAACCATCACGAAAAAAATTTGCATACTCCAAAATATCTTCTACTAACATGGTATCTAACTCTGCATATGTTTTATAAACAAATGTGGCTTGGGAATTGGCTTCCTCTCGCTGACGGTTCATGCCAACATCAACACCATAAAAAATCGCTTACAAATTTTCCCCGATTGCATTCCTAGCCTCTTTGTGAACCTCTAATGTATCTTGCAACTCTGAATGTGAAGCAAATGTCCATGTTGGTTGAGGTACTAAAGGTTGTGGAGGCCTCGGCAATGTCACATTTTGATATGCCCCTTTGCAATCATATGTTCGACATTTACCAATCCCATAATAATTGGACGGTAGACTAGTATAATAAAGGTGCATGTGCAAGAAAAACTTTGCATAAAAGTGTCTTCCAAAATAGTGTGTAACCTCATCGTTCCACAGAAATTTCCCATACTCCACCAAAAATATGTTATACAGATGTCCTGCAATGTCAGGGTGCTTAAAATATTGCACCTTCAACATCTTTCACTTTGGCCCATCTTTGAAATTGAACATCAAAATTTCGTCTTCTTTTGTAAATTTATTTTTTACTGTCTCCCATTTATCAGGGCCCATCACCTCTAACTTTCGCCACCTCATTAGATCGACAAAATTGTCATTGGTTGGCCTCATCTTTTGATATGTATCCATAAAGTTTTGCAATGAATGAAAAACAGTCTGCAAGTTTTGTTTACTCTCTTGAGGGAGTTCCAAGACCACCAAATCATTTTCCAATCTCCTTTTAACACCTGAGAATCGCTCAAGGGTCATTTCTTTAGTAATCCCTTCCCAGGGAAGTTCATCACCAAAATCCGAAGGATAGGTGGACGTAGGCATGTAATATTTTATTTCTTGATAACGTGGCCTCCTAAATCCACCTTCACCCTCTACACCCCACCTTCACCATCTGCACCGACATTAGAATCTTCGTGACAACCACTCTCTCTTTCATTGTCGTCCCTTGCTCTAAACTCATTGTCTACACACACATTTGAAAGTAATTACAACATTTAACTTCATACAAATTTAAATACACAAAAATACAACAAAAATAAACAAAATCAAAGAAAATTACTAGAAATATTATCTTGTCCTGAGGTATTCCCTATATTCTCAGATGTAGGAGTATCAATGCACAACCTATCTAAGAAGGTTGCATCCATAGCACTTGCTTAAGCACATTCTGCAGTTGATCTATTCATAGACTCATTTGAAAATCTCCTCTGACAAGATTGTTGTTGGTCACTCGGAGTCTCAGTCGAAGAAGGAGTTTTTCTTCTTCCTTTTTGGGAGAAACTGGAGCATTTGTGAGGAATGCTTGGAGAATCTCGTGTCAACATCTCTCCTCAATATCTATCCTTTGAAAATTCATGAAAAGTTAAGCACAAGATAAGTACAAGTTAATATCTCCAACATTGACCAACAAAAATTATGAAGAAAGAAAAAAAAATAAGACAAAATTAATAGAAATGTTCTTTATGTTAGACACAATTATAATAGGGTGATGCATAACTCCACTATACATGTCCATTTCAAATATATTTTGGTTCTTTAATATTAGCACAAATAACCTTGGTAAATCCATCAATAGTACATGGTTCAAATTTTGGTAACAGAGTAGAAGTTATATATATGGGCAATCAGATTTCATGCATCCAACAGGTATGGAGCACAGTCCATGAAAATCAACGATTAACTTTACACCATGTTTGGTTGGATGGAAGAAATATGTCATCTATAAAGCAATGGAACTAAGTATCAACAGGTATGTATTACACTTGGAGGGGGCATTAATAGAGAAAATGTATTATATGACAGACCTTTTTATATACTAAGCGTCTGTCATTATATGATTTGACGTTGTTCAACATGCATTTATATGCGGTTATAAAGCGTTGTTTATATGCTTATCAGCCTTCTTCCAGTGACCTCGTCAATACAGGGGCTGAGAATGGCCTCTGAATCATTTTGGTAGATTCATCCTGTCAGAAACCCCATGGACAACCAGGACTTGGCCAGGTGATTCCAATGCTTGTATAAATACAAAGGGTAATACATCACCATCTTCAACTAGTATCTTATCCAAAGGTTAATAGAAGCTCATATTCAACTAAATGCTTGTGTAAATGTTGAGACAGGGGCAAACCCAGGGTTCAGCTCCAAGAGCGCACCAACAAACCCTAACTAATGGCTCTTTCAGCTACATCTGTGAAGCAGATGCAGTCTCACCCGAAGTAGCTATGGGGGGTTGCAGGACAGAGATGTCTACAACCAAGGGAAATGTCAAGTGGATCTAATACTAGGACAGTAAAACATGCATATATTACTTATCAACTTAGATCTACTTCGCACAACTATAGATCTTATTTAACATAGCAATGCAGTAACAGTATATCAATGAAAAGAACAGAGCATCAATCACACATAACACAAAATATATGTGGTTCACCCTCTCTCTAGGGATACATCCATATAACTATGTTTTATAATATATTAAGATGAAGCATACAGTTTTGATATGTTCTCTTAGCTAGCATATCTTCTCTCCTCTTCTCTCTATCTCTTTCCTTCCAGCACACCCAGCTGCAGGACTTGATCTCCTCACCCAGCTGAAGATCTTACAATATAGAAGGCTCTCGTACTCAGCTCTTCTCTCTCTCACAACAATAATCACTCATGTCAATATGACTAGATCCCACCAACTCAAACCAACTCTCCTCCCCCATATAGGTTCTTATTTATACATTACAATCACTCACCGACATTCTTAGGTCGAAACCTAGGTGTCAAAACCCTAGATACCAAAACCCTAGGTGTCTAAAACCCTAGGTAAACTTGACCCACGTTTTCAGGGCTTCACCAGCATGTCTTTCCTTCCTTCTTGCGTGGTGCTCCAAAGAATCTAACTGTGGCTTTTTTCGCTTGCTAAGTTGTCCATGGTCCTTTTTCCTTGCTGACCTGTCTTTCTCGATCTCCTCGTTCAACGGATTTATTTATCAGACTTCGCTTTGTCTTTTCTGTTCTTTTTCTCACTTTGACCCAATAACAGTCACTATGTCTTCTGCGAAGTTCTCATTTTTCCTTTTCTTCCTTGATCTTTGCTTGCTTCCATAACCAAGGGCCAATAGGCCCCCAACACTCACCTATGACTCGTTCTGAGGCACTTCAAATATTATTCTTCTATTTTACTTCAACTTCAGACTGCGCAGTGCAGTCTCTTCCTTTTGTTCTATGCCTCCTCTCCTTCCTTGTGTAGACTGTCTTTTCTATGTCTGGTACCCAATTTCAACTGCACCTGGTACCTAGACCCTTTCTCTTATGCTTTTACTTAGAGCTGTGAGGCAGCTGGTTGTCATAGTACAACTTCAGTCGACTCCCATTCACTAATCCTTCCTTCCATTCTCCATTCAAAGTTTTCAATTGTGCAGCTCCTCCTTCGGTAACATAGGCTATCTCATGTGACCCGAGCCAATGTGTTCCAAACTTCCCAGGATGCTTCATGAACTTACTGTCATATACCAATACTAAATCTCCTTACTTGAATTCCTTCTTCTTGATGTGCATGTCATGATAGGCCTTCTCTCTTTCCTTCTGTACTTGCTGATGGAATCCTGCAACAAATTTGTCTTCCTCCAATTTGAACAACTATGCAAGCCTCTCTTGAACAGTGCTAGTGTCATCCATATCTGTAAAGGCAGCAATTATTAGGCTTGGTACCAAATATTCCATTGGCACAATGGCTTCGAGACCATATACTAACTTAAAAGGGGTCTGCATTGTTAGCTTGTTGCAAGTGGTTCTATAGGCCCACAGTACTATTGGTACTCTTAAATCCCAGTCATCCCTGTTCACACTGCAAATCTTCATCAATGATGTTTCCAAGATCTTGTTCAATGCTTCAACGGTCCCATTTGCTTGTGGATGGTAAGGTGTGCTCTTCTGGTGATGGATTGCAAATTCCTCAGTCAAGGCTTCAACAGTCGTATTTATGAAATGTGTGCATTGATCACTCATAAGTATCTTTGGGCATCCAAACCTGGTTATGATGTCCTCAAATATGAAGCGTACAACTGTAGTTTCACTACAGTCCTTAACTGCTCTAGCTTCGGCCCATCTGGTCAAGTATTTTGTTGTTGTAATTATGTATCTTGCTCCTATGCGCTTTCCTAGTGGGTTTATAGGTCCCACAAAGTCAATGGCCCATTTCTCAATTTCTTGTAGGGTCATTTGTTGTGATAATGGAATTTCATCCCTTCGGGAAGGTTTCCCAACTCTTTGGCATATATCGCAGGCTCTGTAATAGTCTTTAGCATCTCTGTGTAAGGTAGGCCACCAAAGGTCGGCTCTAAGCACCTTCTACGAAGTTGATTTCCCTGCTAATGTCCTCCTATGATGCCTTCATGAGATTCCACGAGGATCATCAGTCATTCTCCCTCCATAACACATCTTCTCAATATCTCATCAGATCCCATCTTGTATAGTTGTCCAGCTATAAGTGAAAAGTTAGCAGTGCGCACTACTAGTTGTTTCTTCTAGGGAATTGTGTACTGGCTAGGGGCCATTCCTATTAATAGGAACTGGACTATCTCTGTGAAGTGGTCATCAATATTTCTAATGGCCATTAATTGTGCATCTGATAGTGTATCCTCCAAACTAGTTGGCTCTTCTCCATGTTCCAACCTCGACAAGTGGTCAGGACCTTTTTTCATTCTTCATGGTTTTACTATAATCTCAAAATCATATTCCTGAAAGAGAAGAATCCATATGCATATTCTCCCCCCCAACACTGGCTTGTTGACTAGGTATTTCAGCGTGGAGTGATCAGTAAACATTTTAAAGTTTCCTCCCAACAAGTAGTGGCGGAATTTTTGCAGTGCATACACCATGGCTAACCCTTCTCTCTCGATAGTGGTGTAGTTGATCTCTATTGTTGATAGCTTCCTACTAGCAAAATATAATCCATGGTCGATGTCTCATGTTCTCGTTTGTTCTAACACAACTCCCAATGCAATATAAGATGCATCGACATGTACATGAAACTCCTTGGTCCAATCTGGGAAAACCAGAATGGGCGCAGTGACCATCTTTTGTTTCAGTGTGTCGAAGCTCTACTAGCATTCTTCTGTCCAACTGAACTGGAAATATTTCTTCAAAATATTCTCCATGGGTATTGTAATCTGGGCATATTCTTTAATGAACTTCCTGTAATATCATGTGTGTCCCAGCGCACTACACAACTATTTGACTGAAGTAGAAGGGAGTAAATCAACTATAATGGAAATTTTAGATGGATCGGCCAACAATCCCTACTTGCATACAATATGGCCTAACAACACTCCAAATGGTGAGAAGAAGATGCACTTCTTCAGATTCAAGGAAATTTGACACTGCCTGCATTTATCCAACATTATCCTTAGACATTCAATATGGTTTTTCAATAAGCTAAAGACAGTCGAATCATCAAAATATGCTTCTATAAATTTATGTAAAAACTCCTTGAATGCTTCAACCACCACCCTGGAAAAGACGGTTGGGGCATTATTTAATCTAAATGGCATCACTGTATACTGATAGGACCCCCATTATGTTGCAAATGTGGTCTTGTGGCAATCTTCCTTGGCAATCCGGATCTGATGGTATCCTGAAAATCCATTTGTAAAAGAATATACTTCCTGGCCTCTCACATTATCTAACACTTCGTCAGTGAATGGTGTAGGGAAGGGTTCATGCAAACAGGCATCATTCATCTTTCTGAGATCTATGCAGATCTTAATCTCTCCTATATTTTTGTCTTACACCACCATAGGGCTAATCCACTCTGACTCTTCCACCGTTTCTATAATCCCTGCTTCCAGCATTCTATCGAGCTCAATCTTCACTTTCTTCTTATATTTGGGGTTTAGTCTGTAGGGTCTCTGTTTGACTGGTCTTGCATATGGCTTCAAAGGGATCCTCATCTCTCCCATAGGCCCTTTAATTCCCTTCATATCAGTGAACTTGGTTGGAAACAAGTCCTGATATTCATGCAGTAATTTTGTAATATTGTCAATAGTGGTAGCATCCCAATAATCTCTGACACTTGCAAGCTTCGTTGTCTCCTCAATTCCAATATTGAATTTTTTAATCTTGATGGGTTGTCCAATGGTATCTCAACTCCAGGTCCTTCCACATTTATCTGGCCTTCTGTTTCTGTGACATTCACCTTCCTCGGATCACCATCTTCATCAGCATTGATGTTGTAACAGCCTTGTAGTTTCTGGAGAGGTGCAGTCCATTCGTCCTCTTCGTGTTCCAAAGGAAGGCTAGATGCCTCCTCGAATACTTTATATCTCACAATCTGTAATGCTTGATCTACTGAAGGATATTGACTTTTAAATAAGAAGGTGGTTATAAAATTTTGATTCATACCTTTCCAATCTGTAGTGATGAGGCGTAGCTCTGCTTCAAGGTAACAGTTGATAGGTGTCATGTCCAGTGTGTTAATGAATTTGTGTACCCATTGTTCTTGAGGAATGTTGCTCCAGGATTCCTCGCAGCTTCGCACATGGTCCTTTGGGCAGCTTCGACCTATGTAACGAACTTCGTAGCCTTCTACTTGTGTTGAGAACCACATTGTTATCAAGGTACGACATTGTATCCAGTCTATAATATTTCTTTTGTGTGTCCCCCACCATCTTGTTGGGGTTTCTTTCAGGGCCTCATCCATTGCCAACAATATTTGTTGCATTGGTACACTTTCTTCAAAGTCCGACAAGAAGGTTTCTAAAGGATTCAGACCATCAAAGGTGGGTAAGTTACTTATTGTTGTGTCGATCCAATGAACTTCTCTGGTTAATCTAGAACATATTCTTGTAGATACCTCATACATTTTATTCTTCCAATTCTCCAGTGCCTCTTCTAAGTCTGATGAACGTGCGTTGTCACTTCGTCAATTTAGGTTTCCATCGTTCGTAGGATTAATGTAATCCTATTGTCTGGTTGTTAATGTGTATATGTTTTCTAGTTCATATGCACGGTCTTCCTCTCTAATGGGCTCTGTGTATCTTTGACCTTCATCTGGATCTAAGGGTGCAATGACCCTAAGGCCATCTTTTTCAAAAGTCATACATATTTTCTTTAAATCAACCACAGTGGAATTATTGAAATCCCAATCAATTCCTAACAACTCAGGGTAAGGGAAGTTGTCATCAACTATCTCAATTACCTCAAAATCTGCAAATGTTCTTACTCCATCAATGTCCACAGGGACATGTTCCAATCTACCAAAGGGGCTTACAGCTTGTTGATTATCCATCCTGAGTCTGATAGGGGAATAGATCAACCTCAATTTTCCCATCAGCACCCAATTTTGCTTCGTCATGACATTGACCTTCGACCCTAAGTCGAGGACCACATATTCTATATCATATTCTCCTATCTGAGCATTCAAATGTAACTCCTTATTTGTCCTTCTCTTTTTAGCGATTTGGTGTACTTCCCTATTCAGTAAGGGGTCAGTATTTCCTAGCTCATAATGTCTGATTAAATTTTGTAGTTCTTGTACAACAGTCTCATCCTGAATCAACTTAATACAACTATATAGAAATTCCATGAGCTTGCTTACCTCTTTTCCTCCTCTTGGCGAAGAAGACTAATCAAATACCTGAGGCATTCCATATTATCTTACTGTCGGTCGTGTCTTTAATGAAGATACTTGATCTTCTTTGAACTATTTTCTTGCCTCCTCAAATATTTGTCTTTCTTTCTTTGCATCAAAGGTTTGGGTATTCTCTGCAGCTTTCCTGATTCCTGAATCTTCTGTAGTCTTCCCTTGGGTCATTCTGTCATCTCCTGTAACAGTGCCTCCTCTAGTAATAACAACGAATCTAGGGTCTTCTCCGCAAGGTTTGGCTTTGATCAATTGTATTTGCAGGTTCTGCTGAGGTCCTCGTTTCTCTTGAATTTTAGCCAGTAATGTTGGACATTCCTCGATAACGTGTTCGAAAGAGTTGCAATAGCTGCAAGTGGTACAAGGGTTCTGAAAGTCCCTTGCCAAGTGTCCTAGCTATGTGCATTTATAACAGATGATCTGTCCTTGGCCTAGACCCATACCTCCTCCTTGTCCTCATCCTTTGAATCCACTGCGAGGATTGAAGTTTCCTCTCTCATGGGAGTTGTACTGCGTAGTGTTTCCTTCTTGTTGTACTTTGCCTTGAATTTTGTATATATCTCTTGACCTTTCATGTATGATATCATAAGCCCTACAATCCCTATAATCATGCCCCATAGACTTACGAAACGTGCAATACAAATTTGTGGGTGTCTGAACATATTTTTGCATGTAATAGCACTCACCAGGGTGATGCCTATTTTGGCATACTTTGCACCAGGGTAAAGTGACTTGCTTCAAAGGGCCTGGAGCTCCAAAGGCCAAGTATTCATGGAATAGGGGACAGTGTTCCTTATCATGGCCTTCTGATCTTCATCTGACACACCAGATGTCTTCTCTTTTATCGTTTCCCTTGTATTTCTTCATATCTTCGACTTGTAGAGACAAACTAGTTAGTTGGCTCAAGATCTTACTCATACCTGAGTTGGATTCTCCCATAGGGGTTGATTCTAACTTCATGGCGATATCCAACGCCTCAGCCTCGAAGCAATCTTATGTTGCATCAGAGGGACTCTGATGTGTGGTAACAAGTCAACAATGAACCACTCTTTGTTATGCTCATCTGGGATCTGAAAAGTCAATCGGCCTATTAAGGTCTTGAATCTCTGGTCGAATTCCCAAACAGATTCGGCTATCTTCTGCTTGATCTCTTTCAGCTCTATAATACATTGTGACTCTAACTTGGGTTTCTTGAATTCTGCAATCAACGCATTCTTGATCTCATTCAATGGCTTAGGCTGTGCAAGTCCATGGACAAGCTTCATGTACCAACTTAGTGCGCGATCTTGAAGGGTAGTACTAAATTGGGTTCTTTTAACAGCTTCATCAGTGACATTTTTAATATTCCATATGGCTTCAAACAGAAACCAGTGCTGATCAAGATCTTTAGATCCATCTCCCCTAAAGATAGGGAGTCTCATCTCATCTGCCATAGATTTGCCTAGGTTTCCTATCTGAGTGTATGTTGAACTGCTATTAATAGTACTTTGGGGACTCTGATGATTCTAACTATTCTTATTTCTTAGTGTTGTTGAATCAATGAGAGGTATGATAGTACTTACTTCAATGGTTTGCGTAGTTCCTGAAGTCTCTGTCTTTTCCTGGTGAAGCTCTTCAGTTTTCCCTTCCTCTATCCCAGGGGGTTCTAAATGCTCTTCGTTCGTCAGGTCTTCCTCTTCTCCACTGTAGAAACCCTCATCCCCGTAGTTCTGCTTGAATAAGTTCGCAAGATGAACTTCTTTGAATGCTCTCCCACTGCATGTATGTCCAGCCTCTATGTCGTTGTCGTTGTCGCTGTCTGAATTCCTGAACATTAGCTTTTTTAAGTCCGACCAATCTACTGTATCTTCAAGATGTTCTTCTCATGTAATATCATATTGACTCTCAACTTCAGAAAGTGTAAAAAAATTCCTCTGGGTCCCTTGAATAAATATCTCTCAGCTTGGCTATATGACTCCACTCTGTCAACAACAAACTCGGTGATGTAGCCTCCAATGGTGCTATTGAACCAGTGATCTACTGCTCTTGACACAGTGTTGTCAACTCTCTTGACCTTCTTAATCAGCGTCGTCGTCCAAACTACAGGAGGTCTAGATCTTACCTCAAACTGGGTATCTGCCAACCTAGCTACCCTCTCATATATCTCATGATGGACTACTCCAAAGAATATCTCGTGTATATCAGTAAAAATATGTCTCTCTAACCAATCCTCTATACTAAGATTAGGGTTATCGTTCTAGGCTTCAGCGAAGTCCTTTTCTTGATCCTCTATCCACTTTTGAATCTCTGTCTTTGATGGAAACCACCTTGACATTCCCTCAAAAATATTCTTGTCTCGATAATAGAGCCATTTGTTGAGACAGGGGCAGACCCAGGGTTCATCTCCAAGAGCGCACCAACAAGCCCTAACTACTGGCCCTTTCAGCTACACCTGCAAAGCAAATTTAGTCTCACCCGAAGCAGCTATGGGGGGGTTGCAGGACAGAGATGTCTACAACCAAGGGAAATTTCAAGTGGATCTAATACTAGGATAGTACAACATGCATATATTACTTATCAACTTAGATCTACTTCGCACAACTATAGATCTGATCTAACACAAAAATGCAGTAATAGTATATCAATGACAGGAACAGAGCATCAATCACACATAACACAAAATATACGTGGTTCACCCTCTCTCTAGGGATACATCCACAGAACTGTGCTTTATAATATATTAAGATGAAGAATACAGTTCTGATCTGCGCTCTTAGCCAGCAGATTTTCTCTCCTCTTCTCTCTATCGCTTCCCTTCCTATGCACCCAGCTACAGGACTTGATCTTCGCACCCAGCTGAAGATCTTACAATACATAAGGCTCTCGTACTCAACTCTTCTCTCTCTCACAACAATAATCACTCATGTCAATACGACTAGATCCCACCAACTTGAACTAACCCTCCTCCCTCATATAGGTTCTTATTTATACATTACAATCACTCACCGACATCCTTAGGTTGAAACCTAGGTGTCAAAACCCTAGATACCAAAACCCTAGGTGTCTAAATCCCTAGGTCAACTTGACCCGCATTTTCAGGGCTTCTTCAGCCTGTCTTTCCTTCCTTCTCGCGCGGTGCTCCAAAGCATCTAATGGTGGATTTTTTCGCTTGTTGAGTTGTCTGTGGTCCTTCTTCCTTGCTGACCTGTCGTCCTCGATATCCTTTTCCAACGACTTGATTTCTCGGACTTCACTCTGTCTTTTTTGTTATTTTACTCACTTCGACCCAGTAACAGTCACTGTGTCTTCTGCAAAGTTCTTGTTTTGCCTTTTCTTCCTTGATCTTTGCTTGCTTCCATAACCAAGGGCCAACAGTAAATACAAAGGGTAATAGATCATTAACAAGGGTCAATGATCTATTAGCTCAAAATGCTTGTGTAAATGAGGCTTTGACATGAAATATTGATGTTGTTTATCAGTTGCTCTCATTGAATGACCAGCCAACATGTTGCTCTCCCAACCATTGAGTGGTTGCCTATGGTAAGAGATCATGTAAACTCTTTTATGTAACCTTAGGTTTTTTGCAGTATTTAAACTCTTTTATGTCTATATTAGACTTTATTATCCAAAAAGAGGTATCTGTTATAATTATTCCTTTAGTCAAAGGGTCACTACAATTGCAAAAAAACACCAAAGTGGGAGACTGGTTCGTTTTTTAGCAGTTTACTATGATAAGAGTCTATGGTTTGGAAGAGAATCCATATCAAAAGTGAGTGCTGAATTTGGTTGTTCCGGAGACTGAAAAAGTGATATTCAGTCAGTTGCTAACTAAAACGCCAAGCATATTACATTAAATGTTGATCGGATAAATTTCAAGGAAAAACCAAATCTACACAAGTGTATCTATTTTGGAGGTTGAGGGAATGACTATAGTGAATATACTACCTATGTTTCATTGTTTGTTTTTTATTTGTTGTGCTCTATTAATGCAGATTTTCCATAACATATTACAATGTAATATGTCATAACATATTACAATGTAACATATTATTTCCTAGTAGCCTTGTCCCACCCTAAGAATCAAACCTCCATAAGTTTTGACTTCTGCAAGTTCTTGGCAAATACAATGCACCAACAGTTTTTAGATTTTAGGGGTGCCAGGTCATTCAGGTACCAATCTCACTTGATCCATATGTTAATCCATCAAAAATACTCACATATGGGTTATATTAAGTCTAGTATGGTGAATGACCAGCCAACATGTTGCTCTCCCAAACATTGAGTGGTTGCCTATGGTATGAGAACATGTCACCAGTGAAGGATTTTTGCAGTTTGTAAACTCTTTTATGTCTAAATTAGACTTTATTATCCACAATGAAGTATTCGTTATAATTATTCCTTTAGTCAAAGAGTCACTACAATTGAAAAATAACACCAAAATGGGAGACTGGTTCCATTGTATATATATTTATTAAATTTAAATATGTATGTTTTAAAAATTTTCCATTGTATGTATATTTTACAAATGTTCATTTACAAATTATAAGATAGACAGTAATGTACAACAAGAAATTCGAGAATCAACAATCTGTAAAATAATATAAATAACTTATGATACTCTAATATTACATATGTAAAAATGGATTTATAAATTTAATTCGTAAAGATTTGTAATTTTTATAAAATAAAAAACGTTTGAAATAAAAACTTGAACAGTTTGAAATTTTATGAAATTTTTATAAAATACAAAATGTTTGAAATGACTGTGACTTGGCAGAGTTGATCATTCACAATGTAGAGTTTATCAATAAAAACACAGAGATGTACCCAAGTTCAAGCAATTAAAAACGCAAAGAGAAATAGGAGTTTTAATCAATCAAGATGCAAAGGTATTCATTCATAAGAAGGCGCAAAGACTAAATATTCAGCCATGAATCAATCAACTCAGAGATAAGTAAGGGATAGATAGCAGAGCAAATTCTTATCCTTCATTCATCATCCATGCACAGAAAAGCGGGGCATTTGAATCTATAGGTCTTTAAACACCGAAGCAACGACCGTCGATTCAGCTCATGACCGACTGCTCAGGCATGGACTAATGACTAAAGGGATAAGGGACGAAAGATAAAAACACAATTTTTTTATAATAATCAATAAAACCCACACAGAGAAGTCATTGAAATGAGAAGTTGGGTTCGCCAAGGGATTGTCATTCAACTCAGAGGTTTATCATTCACAATGCAAAGTTTATCAATAAAAATGCAGAGATGTACCCAAGTTCAAGCAATTAAAAACACAGAGAGAAATCGAAGTTTTAATCAATCAAGCCACAGAGGTACTCGTTCATAAGAAGGCGCAAAGACTAAACATTCAACCATGAATCAATCAACTCAAAGATAAGTAAAGGGATAGACAACAGGGAAAATTCTTATCCTTCACTCATCATCCATGCACATAAAAGCAAGGCATTTGAATCTATAGGTCTTTAAACACCAAAGTGACGACCGTTGATTCAACTCCTTGTCGACTACTCAGGAATGGACTGATGACTAAAGGGATAAGGGACAAAAGATAAAACAACAATTTTTTCATAATAATCAATAAAACCCACACATAGAATTCATTGAAATCAGAAGTTGGGTTCGCTAAGGGAAACCAATTCAAAAAAAACAACAAGCAAGGGGATTGCAAATACAAGTTAATAATTTATTAATGGTAAGAATGAGAAACTTATCTTTAAGTGCAATTTATTAAATTCCCTATAGTCTAGGACCATCCTTTGAGACTTGTCCTTCTTTTTTACTAAGATCACTAAAGAAGAGAATACATTCTTGTTGACACACATGATTTCAACTTCTAACATGTCTTTATCCATTTACTCTGTCTCACTCTTTTGAGAATATAGAAAGCAATAAAGTCTAACATTGAGTGGATAACAACCCAAAATTAACTCAATAGCATGTTCATACTCTTTGAACATGGTTGAATCCACTAAGACCACATATATATTCCTTATAACATTTCTTTAAGATTCATTAAAAGTTCTCTATGGTTAGATCCACTAAAAAAACGTATTAGAACATTTCTTGTAGATTCCTTAAAAGTTCCCTATGGTTGGATCCACTAAGACCACATATAATGCAATGCATTAGAATCCTCAAAACAAAGATTTTAATCTTCATAACCTCACACAGCCACTAATAACATCAACATGTTTTAATCACGACGAGGTGTAGGTCTTGCAAGAACATGGATTATATGCCATTGATAAACTTCCCATTAGCATTGTTTATTTCATTGAGTTTTTATACTAATTCCTTTATTGTCATGTTACATGGGATGGATATGAGGGTTGTTTGTATTCCTAATATAAATTAAGATGAGGTGGAGCAAATGTAATATTTGTAAGGCTTAGTTGGAGTTAGAAATCTAGATAAAATATAGTCATATAAGGTGGAAATTCATGTTGATTGAGAGCAATCATGACAATAATATCAAATGTAAGTGCATCATAACCTATTGTAAACATAGTAATGTGAGTTTTAATGGGATATATATTTTGAAGAAGATGCAATTGAGTGATTCTTAATTGTCACAAAATTTATGGTGGTAATGAA
>JZKD02S1971702.1:23007-38445 GCA_000966675.3 Picea glauca
TAAAAATTATGGGAAAAACACTAAAATCCCAATTTGAGGCCTTATATGAAGGAAGTTTGCCTTGAAAAAGTGTCGAAACAATGTCCAACCAACACAGTAGTGAACTCTTTGAGACACAACTCCCCGTAAAATTTCATCCCAAACGGATAACCGAGTCAAAAGTTATGACCCTCAAAAAATCCCCAAAAAATCCCTGCATCATTTTCCTCTGGTTGAAAAGAACACAACTCCTGCAAGTTACCGTCTTCAAACTGTTGCCATTTAATGGAATCTAGGTTCAGTAAGTCACTCTTTGTAATCCACGTACTTTATGTCGGTGATGTGCCTTCCCACTGGACTAAATATCAGTTGTATTGGCCTTGCCGAGTATGAAGGGTCTTATTATCTAAAATATGTGCAATATTTTCCTTTTTCTTGCTTGGAATGGCTTGTTTCCAATCCACCTATGCCTTACTTTCATCCCCCAGATCGTCCCCATGGAAGATATACAAATCAGAAACATTAAACAAAGGGGAGATACCGAGGTCAGCCAGTAAATCGACCTTATAAGCATTGTCATTGATTTTCTTGAGAATCTTGCACGAACCAATTTTATTATAGTTCAATTTGAGGTAGGTTCCTCAAGGAAACCGCTCCTTCTGTAAATAAACCATCACCAAATCACCTTCATTGAAGACCTAGTATTGTCAGCGAGCATATTTGATAATTTTGTTTTGTTCATTACTGGCCGACTGTCTCACCTGTTGCTGCAACATTTGAATGTGTTCTGCAAATGCTTCCCCATCATCACTGATCCTATCTCCAAGTGGTAGCTGCACCAAATCTAAGACACCCATAGGATTTTTACTATAAACAACCTGAAATAGAGATTTACC
The DNA here is from genome assembly GCA_000966675.3 of Picea glauca. NCBI lineage: Eukaryota > Viridiplantae > Streptophyta > Pinopsida > Pinales > Pinaceae > Picea > Picea glauca. The sequence continues at coordinate 23,883 of JZKD02S1971702.1, forward strand.
TGTAGATATATTCACTGAACACCCATAGGATTTCTACCATAAACAACCTGAAATAGAGATTTACTTGTAGATCTATTCACTGAACTATTGTAGGCAAATTTCACTTGAGGTAAAACCAAAATTTTCGGTAAAATTTCATCCCAAATGGATAAACGAGTCAAAAGTTATGACCCTCGGAAAATCCCCGAAAAATCCCTACATCACTTATGCATCCAATGTATAACTTGTACCAAAGCATGGATGAAACATGAACAACATTATATATCAATGACCCAAAGCTCATATATACCACATGTTGTATGAATCTTAATACTCCAACCTTTAAATAACACAACCGTGTAATATGAAGCTCGAAAATAACCATTTTATATGGCATATAATATATGTTTGTTGCTATGTATTCATTGTTGCTTGTGATATATGCCTCTAAACATGAAATGTGATGAAACTTGGAGAGTACAACAAACTGTTTAAAATCAAAACATTCATTCCCCTGGTTATAACATATAAATTCCTCAAGGATATAACCACAAGGTAATGACACTTCATGAGCATAGGTGTATGTAGTATGGAATCCTTTTAAAATTTTATGAACATAACTTCAATCTTCCATGTGCAACCACCCTAAATCAAACCTCGTAATCACGTCAATGAAATGACAATATTATCGTGCATATCATAAATGTAGATTGTCTTCTGAACTTTTTTATGCATTTGTTGTGATCTTAGGAATAATTGAAAATAAACTCTTCACTTCCTTTGTCTTATAGGGAGTCCCACCTACTAATCATATATATTATAATAAGTTTTTTTTTTATTGTGCCTTGTAACCATTTGCAGGCTATATAACTAGTGGAGAGTTTTTGAGTCAACACCACCCACTACAATCATTGTCTTGTCTGACGTGCAAGGCGCAGGGGCACAAAACAACACTTGGTACAAGGGAATAAGAAACTTCTCGCATATTGTGTTGTAATGTATGCAATATTTGTGTTCCTAGATATTTCGACAATAAATGTGAATGGGATGGTCGCTTGGATTCCATCCCCAACCTGTATCTAGATAAGTGAGTATCACACACATTACATCCAACAAATGGGACAACATATGGCAGCTTAGATGATTCCCAGGAGTTGTGTGCTTGGTAGATGATATAGCCCCTTCCAAGGTGGAAGAGAGGATGTCCACCCAATTAAAAATAGACCCGGTGGTGGCAATAGAGTGGATTAGGGGCACCCACGATACTCTAAATGTTTTTGCATTTGCTTCTCCATACAACCTGTAGAGCATAGCTATTACATATTGGTAGGGAGTCATAAGAAAATTTGTTAGCTAATCGTCAGACGACCTTGTCTTGAGCTTCTTGCTAGGGGCTCATCAATTCCTCATAATGTCCCTGGGTTTTAGAGGGAATTCCTTCACCTAGTCTTCAATGAGTGCAATTTTCTCAATTGACAACTTGTAGTATGCTGTGAGCACATATGGTTTGAAGGAGGAAACTATTATTCCTTGTGCATCCACTATCAATTTATTGTCCACATCAACATGTTTTATAATCCATGAGACAACTTCAATACATGGAAAGACTACTACGTGTGCATCTATTTTGTGGAGATTGGAGCATCTGATTTTTTGGTAGATGCCTAGATCTTGATCTCCCTCTAACAACACTAGGAAAGTCCCATTAGTGAACATTTGATATATCTCATCCCAGTGGTATGCAATATCATATTCAATGACACAGAGGGTGTCATCAGGATCCAAATTTTATGAGCAGAACGAAATGAATACAAATTATTAAAAGATGCTAAACACAGAATGACAAAGATACAATAAAATTGGTTTTCTATTCAATAAGGAAATAAGCTGAAACTGTAAAATGCAGAGGAAAACAAGCTTGCTGGAATGGTGGCGACTTATCTCTGAGAAGAGATGTGATGGCTTCGCTCATTCATGAGAAGAATATTACAATGTGGCTCTGAAGCCATTTTTACAATAAACAAGAATGTCGTAAACCCTAAACATCCAAAAACCTAACCCTAGGAGATGAAGCGACAAAAGTCATGTGGGCCCTGTTTGGGTAAGTTAATACATCAACTTCTCGGGGTCGTAACTTTTTCATACGATCTATGTTTTAGGCGCACGATAGCCCGTTGGAAAGGTCTAACTGAGAAGAACAATTTTTGACTGCCCCAAGTTAACTCCTTTAACAATCACTTGGGCCCAAAATCCCCAAGAAACGTCGTTTAGGGCCTTAAAACGACCCCAAAAGTTTGGAACCCAAAAAACTGCTGAAGAACTACCAAGGTGTAAAACTATTTTTCGAGCCAGTGGAATAGGTGGGTAGCCACCGATATCCACCTGGATCAATCCTCCCTCCTTAGGAAGAAATGGTCTCCATTGCATTGATTTCCTCCATCAGATGAGGAAATTTCTTCTGAATTTGGCCCTGAGTGAGCCACTTGCCTTGGTGCAGGAGTTGCCCTGCTTTGGCGACTCGATAAAGATGGATCCTTTGTTGTTGGGTTCCCTTGATCGGTGTGTCCACAATCTGATCTATAGATGCCTGTTGCATGCAGTCAAAGTTGAGCTATGTTGGTGTCAACTGCTCTGCTATCTATGAGGTGCATGGTGGGAAATATGGTTGAAGGAGAGCCACGTTGAAGACTAGATGCAGAACAAGGAAGGGGGGCATGTTGAGCTCAAAAGAATTCTTACCCATAGCCTTGGTAATGGTGTACGAACCATAACAGAGTCGGAGAATCTTCCGATGGGGCCCGACAATGTGTTCTTTCTGCAAATGCAACCAAATGTTTTCACGCACCTGAAACTTATGTGGCACCCGATAATGATCATGGCGTTGCTTGTACTTGGCATTAGACTTCTATAGAATATCCTGAACCTGTTGGCAGATGTGTTGGATCTGCTCAATGAACCGGGTGGCTTTGTCATCTTCTGGTGGATCAGGGGACTAGTCGACCAAGGTGGTCGTCGGGGGTAGTGCAACATCCATGGAGCCCAATGGTTGGACCCCACCTAAAAGGGGTTGTAGGTAGTTGAGCTATGCAGGGCTCAATTGTAGGTATGTTGGACATAGGGAAGACTCTCATCCCATGTGCGGGGGTGTTTTGAATTGTAAATGCGCAGGATATTTACAACCATCTGATTGACGACCTCAGTTTGGCCATCTGTCTGGGGGTGGAAGGAAGTGGATTTGGTGAGCTTGGTATCCAACAGTGACTAGAGGCTCGACCAGAATGAGCTGAGGAACCGACTGCCATGGTCTGATATAATGGTTTGTGGGATCCCAAAATGTACGTATAATCATTCAAAGAAGAGCTTGGTAGTGGCTTCTGCTGTGATGTTCTTCCTACACGCGGCTAGAATCTCCATCTTGGAAAAGCAATCAACAACCACAAAAACACAGTCATTTCCCCTCTTGGTGGATGGGATGCCCAATATGTAGTCCATTGAGACAGATTCCCACACTTTGTTAGGAAGGGTAGAGAGGTATATAAGCCCTATTTCTTAGTGGTCGGTTTGGCAATAGCACATGCGGTGCAAGACCTGATATACTTGTCGACATCTTGTCGAAGTTTCGGCCAGTAGAAATGTTTCTGCAGCACTACCACTGTCTTTTTGATGCCAGAGTGTCCTGCCACTCGAATGTAGTGATATTCTCAAATCATCTTCACACGCTCACTTGATGAAACATAGAGATGGCCCAAACGACACAACATCCCATCCTGGAGATGGAAATTAGCAACCACTGAGTTGGCACCCAACATTTGGTAGGTGTTGGATAAGTCAGGGTTTGTCTCGTAGAGGTGGGGCCATCTAGAGATCTCGTGGTTGCAACAATCTAGCACCGTGGTGAGTGCCGTGACTGGAGGTCGGTTGAGGAAGTCAACAACTCATTTGATACTTCTTGTTTTGTACTTGATGTTGAGGTGGAACTGTTGTAAGTATGTTGACCACTTTTTCCTTGTGTCTGCATGAACTGTAGTGGCTTGTGATCAGTGTGGATGAATGTCTCTTTCCAAAGAATGTAATGTCTCCACTGGCGGCAGGATTGCACAATGGAGTACATTTCTTTGTCGTAAGTAGAGTACTTATGGACAACATCTGAAAGTGTCTCACTATGATATGCCACGGTGTGGTCGTGTTGAGTGAGAACGACGGCCACAACATAGTCTGAAGCATCTGTTTCCATCTCAAAGGGATGTTGTAGGTCCGGTAATGAAAGTATGGGGGATGATCACAAACACTTCTTCAAGTCATCGAAGGATTTTTTTTGGGACATGCCCCACAAAAATTTTACCTTACCACCACCGCTAGTTACTTGGCTAAAGGCCCATGTGATATGAGAGAATCCCAACACAAATTTGCGATAGAAATTAGCAAGGCCGAAGAAGCTTCAAAGTTCAGTGAGTGTGGTTGAGGCTGGCCACTCATGGATGACCTGGATCTTGGCTGGATCCACATGCACACCATGTTGATCAACGATGTAGCCTAAGTAATGAACCCTATCCATTATGAAGGAGCATTTTTCCAAGTTTGCATATATTTTGTGATGTCACAGGGTGTGCAAAACCTATTAAATATGATGCAAGTTTTCCGCCCAAGTCTTGTTGTACATGAGGATGTCATCCAGATACACCACTAAAAAAGTATTGGTGAAAGGTTGTAGGATATTGTCCATCATCCTCATAAAAGTTCATGGAGCATTTGTCAAACCAAAGGGCACGACCAACCATTCAAAAAGACCTTCTTTTAATTTGAAGGCAGTGTTCCATACATCTGTCTCTTCTATTGGGACTTGGTGGTAGCCAAAGTTCAGATCAATCTTACTGAGCATTTGGCCCCCGTGAGATGATCAAGGAGGTCTTTGATTCAAGGAATCAGGTACCGGTTCCAGAATGTGATTTTATTTAGGGCCTGATAATCAATGTAGAGTCGTCAGGTCTCATCTTTCTTCTACACCGACACGATTGGGCTCCCACAAGGCGATGAGATGGGATGGATGTGCCCCTTGTGGAGTAGTTCTTGGATCTGCTTCTTGATCTCCTCATTTTCTAACAGAGAGTGATGATAGACTGGACCTTTGGGTAGCGGTGCGCCTGGGGTCATATTGATAGGATGCTTGACCTGGGAGTTTAGAGGTACCCCAGTAGGAGAGGAGAAGATATCTGAGTATTCTTCCACAAACTTATCCACTTGCTTCTGTTTTGTGGAGAGATCGGCCGCGGAGGCCCCGGATGTGGCTGCGATCTTTCGCTCACTCTGAGAGAAAATCATGAAGAAAACAAATTTCTCGATCTTAGAGATGACCTTCCTGCATTTCTTGGCAGAGATCAAGGAATTAACACTAGGAGGGATTGCCTTAGGTATCCTGTAAAAATTATTGTTCAAAGTAATAATAACACTACGAGGATTAAACTCCTATACAACATGAAGTTTCCATAATTAAGGTTGGCCCAAAATAACATTGGCGTCAAGGGATTGATGTCGTATGACAGTCGACACTATTGGCTGATGCGAAGATCCCTTCCTTGGCAGAGCCATCTAATGTTGTAGGGTTGTGGGTGCGACGTTGTCGGTATGGCCAACCGCTTGATGACCTCTACTGAGATGAGGTTCTTCTTGCTACTGCTATCAATGATGAAGTGCAACAAGGTGCCTTTTACCCACATTTGTGAATGGAAAAGGTGCTCTCTTTCTTCTGGCTTGTCTCGTTCACCAGGTTGGAGCTTGGTGGTAGCAACGGTGGCACTGGGTTCCGCGTAAATGATCTGTCTTCCCCTTTCTGGTTCTGACTCAGAATGAGAACCCGCATCTAATTCAGAGGCTTTCACTTGGCCACCAATGACTGCTTTGAGCAACAACCAACTGTGTTATGCCAAGGGCTCTCATGGAAGTCACACCACTTCCCGATATCTTTCTTTGTCTTTCCAGTGTTCTTCTTTGCTTGTGGATTGGGCTGGATGTCCTGATACTGTCCATCTTTGATCTGTTCTTTGTTCTGTGGGTTGGGACCACCCTTTCCTGGCTTTTGCTGTGAGTGGTTCCCAGGCCCAAATTGTCGCATCATTTGTTTGAACTTTTTCTCGATTTTGACAACATATTGATAGGCCGCGCCCAAGGATGAGATGTCCAGAAATTCTATTTTGGTTTGGATGTATCTATGTAGAGCATGACGATACTTGAGCACCAGATTTCGCTCTGAATATTTGATACCTAGCTTGGTGTGCAAGGTATGGAAGATATCTGTGAACTCTAGCACTACTTGGTCTCTTTTTTGCCGCAGTGTGGTCCATTTGGTATACAAGTCATCATAAATTCCGACAGGGTAGTATTGATCCTTAAGAGCATCCCTGAAGGATTCCCAAGTGGCCATGACTATAAATGATGAGGGTTCCTCTATTTTTTATACCCTTCTAGTAGATTCAACCACTTGTCTACAACATCTACATCTATCTGACCTTCAAATATAGGAATATCGAAGTTGATTTATACCTTGAAGGGGGCACCGCATCCGCTCGAGGAAGATGTGTCGCCTATTAGTAGTCGCTGAAAGATTTGCGCGAAACTATACATCATCTCATTTCTCTATTGCGTGAGGGCTTCCTCAAGCAACATTTTGAAAGGATTTCATGTCCCATCATCTTTCTTTTATCCTACCATGTGAGGTCACTTGGGTGTGCGAGAGATTTTTTCCTCAAGAGAAACAAGCTCAAGACTGTAACACACCCATGATGGGGCGAAAAGAAAATAAAAAATTGTCCTGCTTACAGGAATAGATCCTTTCCCTCTACGATTCCTAATTTGGGAAGTCCAGTACTCAGCCCGACCATCCATCCAAGGTTCTCCAATTCTCTAAGTCAAACAAGAATTAGATACCTTGATAGTCTCACCTCTTAATCAAACACATGCCCTTCCGACTTCTGGTGCAGGTCTTATGATACCCGCGACCTTCTCCTTCGTGCTTCAATGAAGTCTCGGAGTTGGCGTTAGCCCCTTTTCCCTTGCCCCCTCCTCGGATGTGACCTTGGGCGATGACCTCACACAAACACACAATTGTGAGTGTGACCAAAGGTGGTTTGAAACCAAACTACTTTTTCGGCCTGCAATTCTCCTCGAGCCTCCACATGTCCTTTCTCCAAAACCAGGGTTTGGATTGCGGCTCACCCTTAAATTTTAAAAGTTTGTGCACCTCCAATCCCCGCAATGCTATGGGACCGTCGATCTCCCAATCTTGACTGTATTGTTTGAATTGATGGTTTATATCTGACCTTTTCAAATCCATGGACCAGATCTGCCCCTCCTAAATCAACGGATGTGATCTCCTTCATGATTCTGGACTTCAGACTTTTCAAATCTCAAACCCTGCTTTCCTTCGTACATCAATCTTTCAGAGTTAACGATCTGTGAATGCCTTTCCTCCTAAATCAATGGCCCTGCTTCTACTTCGAGTGTTTGAATTTTCAACTAGATCAACGATCCCGTGGCCCTCTTCTTGATCAATGGTCGAGATCTCCTTCAGGTCTCCGGACTTCTGAGATCTCAAATCTCAAACTTCACCCTTTTTTTTCTTTTCCCAATGGCTTTTATCAGAAGGCTATAATCCACTAACACGTGTCTACTTGATATGATGATCAAGGATTACTTCGGGTCATTACCTGGAGTCCACAGATTTGTGCCACTTGTCCTCTGGATCTGACGATTGAGGATTGCTTCGGGTCTTTACCCTAAGTTCACAAATTTACGCCACGTCTCCTCTAGATACGACGACTATGAATTACTTCGGGACTTTACCCGGAGTCCACAAATTCATGCCACATCCCTTCTTAATCTAACGACTATGAATTACTTCTGGAATTTATTCGGAGTCCACAGATTCACGCCACGTCCCTTCTTAATCTGACATCTATGAATTACTTTGGTAGTTTATCTGGAGTCCACAGATTCATGCCACATCCCTTCTTAATTTGACGGCTATGAATTACTTTGGGACTCTATCCGGAGTCCACAGATTCACGCCATGTCCCTTCTGGATTAGACAGTCCATATTCACTTCGGACGATCCGACGATTGATATTTGCTTCATCTGTTCGACTCTTCGCGCTTTGGGAGTCTCAAATATCAACTAAAAACTCTCGAATAGATTTCCCGAAGCTACCGATATGCTGACAGGTATCTTCTGGTGATCAACAGTCATGATCCTACTTCAGGTGATTTGATGACTGAGATTTACTTCGGCTCTCTGGCTCTCCGGACTTCGAGAGTCTCATATCTCAACTGAAAACTCTCGCATTGATTTCCCCAGAGTCCACGATATTTCACCACGTGTCCCTCTGTACTAGGCGGTCCAGATTCACTTCAGGTCTTCGGGGTTCGGGAATATCAACTTTCAACTAAAATCCCTCAAACATATTCCTCCAGAGTCTGCGATCCATATCCACGTATCCCTCTGGATTTGGCAGTCCAGATTCACCTCCTAGTGATGGACAACCTCAAATTACTTCGGGACTTCAGAACTTTGGTAAGTTCCTGTAATGCACCTCAAATTCACCGTAATTTTTTTTTCTATAACATAATTCAATTTCATTTAAGCTCAGAATTTAAGAGAAGGTAAGATTCATTTATGTCCATAATGACATTATTACACCAGTCAAGTTTACTTCGAACAGAAAATCTTATATGGATAAAGTCTTCCATAATTCTATCACTTCTCTTAACTCTCATAATACTCTAGCATGCTTATATGCATTTAGGAAATATCTAAGCTGAGCTCGAAGGAACCTTTGAGAGCTTAGAGAGATAAAGCTCAGGTGGGAGCACAACTGTCATTAGATCAGTTGGAGAAAGGATCTGGGTGCACAGAGTTTAACCTCTTGGAGGACGTGCAGGAGAACAACTAAAATGAACGGTGGAGACACTTCAGGGAGAAGTGTCAAAAATGTGAGAGTCATCGGATCCAGAAAAGATGCGTGAGGTTTAAACCTGGTGCATGCAGGGGAGTGAAGAATCTCCCAAAATCCGAAAAGGAGAAAGTTGGGATTTGATCGCGACCATTGATCATCCCGAAAAGATCAAAACTGTTGAACGTGGCTAAAGGTTGCAGCCGTCCATTGGAATGACACATGGTTGCCGGTCAGTGTTTCGACACCCGGGAAACCAAAGGCCAAGACTCCTCATTTTCACAAGTCGCGAAATCCTGGTACACGAAACCCCGAATCAATTTAGCGTGAATAGGTTTCGTCATTTCGACATTCGAAAAACCCAAAGGCACGACCCCTTGTTTTCGCAAGTCGCAAAATCCCAATACCCGAAACCCCGATGCGCTCTGTGGAGTTAGCCCCAGGTCATCGGGCATGGTCGTATGGACGGGGCTAAAGGAGGAGCCAAAACCTATTAATCCCTTTTCGGCATTTTGGGACCCGGGAGTTCGAAGGGCCTAGTATCGTTGCCGCCGGAGTCACGAAATCCTGAATCGCGAAACCCCGAAACCCTGAAACCCCGAAGTACTATAAGTACAGGCTTCCTCCAATTCCATTATTCAAAGATAGATCTGCTAGAACTTCAATTACAAAAGTAACATATGCCTATAAATAGATCGGTACCTTTCAAGCTCATCTATACATAGACTATCCTACCTAGAATTTTGATTTCAGAGTTAAATATGCTCCTGTAGGTGGATCTGTTCTTTCAAGTTCATATGTAGATAGTTTTGTCTAGCGTTTTGTTTCAGTAGGAACCATTCCCAAAATTTAGTCTTTGAACATAAAATTCTTACAACGAACATATGTCATCCATGAAAATTATTTCAACTGAGCACAATTAGACGCATAAAATCAAATACACGAATCATTCAAACAAAGGCTGAGCATATTTTAAAAGAAGATAAAATACAAAGTTGATATTTTGGCATTCGAGATTTGCTTATTACATATGCACGGAGTTCCTTTGCTTTACTAAACCCCAAAATCCCAAAATGTTGGGCCCATAGTCCTTTTGCCTTTCACGATTCGACACTTCTTGTTTCATTTTTGTTTATGCATCAGATGTTCAAAAACCCCGAAATCCCGAAATGTTGGGCCCACCGTCCTTTCGCATTTCGTGATTCGACACTTCTTGTTTCATTTTTGTTTATGCACCAGGTGTTTGAAAACCCCAAAATCCCAAACCCCGAAACCATGAAATGTTGGGCCCACATTCCTTTCGCATTTCGTGATTCGACACTTCTTATTTTTTTTTGTTTGTGCATCGTTATTAAAACATGAAAGTCTAAATATGAATAGCCGAATTGGTACAGGCTTGGGCAAAGGAAAATTCCGTCATAATCAAGGGCGCATCCGGTTCCTTTACTGCTAAAGTAGTTCATATAATAGATTTGTCATTGTAAATTATATAGTATTATTTTCTGTTTCTATATTCTCTTGTTCGAGATACCTTTATACGGGTTAGGTTAATTAACTATAAGGGAAACTGGTATAATAGTCGGTCTTCCTACCTCAGCTACATATCTGTCTCTACACAGTCTGTTAAATGGAAAGGAAAAGGTGGCATAGTTTACAACACTCAGAATGATGTTCACGGCATTTTTCATACAGTTAGATTAATGAAATTACAGCATAACCTTCACTCCCAATATGCGAATCTCAGCATTGATTTCACTCAAAAAATGAATAAAGAAAGAAAAATAACAGTGAATCTAATTTAGAGGAGGATTCTTCCAGAATTTAGCCATGCATAAATCCTTTCAACTATCATAACAAATAAAAGGCCAATTCTATCGTTCGTTCAGATTTAATAAATACATGACATCAGATATCAAATCATTCGAACAGAAATGGAAATCATTTAAGTTTTGATTTAACAAATACATTGCATCAGATATAAAATCATTCAAAGAGAAAAGGAGTAGAGTAACGTATATGAACCAGATCGCGAGAAGACAAAGGGAACAACCATGTTCCTCCCAACCGTAGAACAGGGCAGCCAAATCACTTTCCCAGTTCACCCTCTAGCCTGACCATGAGTCCATGAGGGCTAACTCAGAAACTCCTCCTCAACAATGTCCTTCAATTCCAACAGTTATCCTCTTGCCTCACACTTACTCAGCAGTGCTCATAACAACAAGGAAAATCCGTTTCAATAGACTCCTCTTGCCTCACACCTAATCCATAGTGTTCATAACAACAAGAGAGCTCAAAAATCGTTTTCCCCAGCATACTTGGCAGCATCCTGCCTCTGCCTCCTCGCATATGCTATTTATCAATTTTGCCCAGGTCTTTTTCCCTCCCTTGGGGGTGATTTTTTGCAGCTTTCTAAATCCATGATTTTCAGGGGCTGCCAATGGCCAAATCTATGATTTTCCACTTGTAATAATCAGCCCAGAGGTAGTTCCAACTTGTTCCCCACTCATAGAGTCATGGTCAACTGATTTTAACATGGCTATTCCATTTGTCCTCCTGCAATTAATATAAATATTCTATTTTTTTATACAAGTGTCATAGTCAAATAGTTAGTTGAGTCCAATCAGAACTCTGGCCAACAGTCATAATAATTAATTACAAATATCAAATTCAAAATTCAAAATTGCCATAAATGGCAAAAAATTTCCAAATTCGAATTTACTAAAAACGGAAATAAATTTCCAGCAAATTTAAATTTCAAAATTATTTTATTTTTGGGGATATCACATCCTTTCCCCCTTCAGTAAAACACTGTCCTCAGTGTTCGTTCCTTTCCTGGAATAGGATTGGATGAGATTTCCGCAAATCTCCCTCCAACTCCCAAGTGGCCTCCTCAGGACTAAAGTGCTTCCATTGCACCTTTACCTGAGCGATGGCTCTGTTCCGAAGAGCTATTTCTCTTCAGCCCAGAATGCACAGGGGTTCCACCTGGAACTCGCCTTTGGGTTCCACCTGCACCAAGTTCCAATCAATCCTATGAGTAGGATCATGAATATACTTTTTCAACAAAGACACATGAAATACATTATGAATTCTTAGATTAGATGGAAGTGCAAGTTGATATGCTACGGGTCCAATTCGAGCTAGTATCTCGAAGGGCCCACAAAACCTGGGTGCCAGATTGACACAGTTCCCTAACTTCAACGAGCTTTTTCGGGCTTTGACCTTCAAATAAACATGGTCTCCTACTTGAAATTCCAAGTGTCTTATTTTCTGATCTGCATAGCTCTTCTGTCTGTCCCGTGTTTCTTTCAAGTTCTGTTGTACCTTCCTTACCATGTTCTCCATTTCTTGGAGCATCTCTGGTCCAACCATGAGTCGGTCAGCCAGGTTATCCCAACTAATTGGAGTTGTACACTTTCTGCCATATAGTATTTCGAAAGGGCTCAACTTAGCCGAAGTTTGGTACCCATTGTTATATGCAAATTCTACTAAGTGTAGGTAGTCTTCCCACTTGTCCGGCTTTTTTCTTACATACATGTGGAGCATATCCTCTATGATTTGGTTTGTCCTTTTGGTCTGTCCATCCGTTTGTGGATGATAACTCGTACTGAAATTCAAATTAGTATTTAGCCCTACAAACAATTCCTTCCAAAAAGCGGATGTGAATTTTACGTCTCTATCTGAAATCACCATTTTAGGAATACCATGCAGTCTAAAAATTTCTTTCATGAGTATTTCAGCAATGTTTATAGCTTTAAAAGTAGACTTTACAGGAATAAAGTGTGCAGACTTACTGAGTTTATCGATTACAACCATGATAGAATCATTCTGTTTCTGAGTTTTTGGCAAACCTGTTATAAAGTCCAACCATATGGTCTCCCATTTCCATTCTGATACTGGTAATGGCTGTAATAGGCCAGCTGGATGTTGGTGTTCGACTTTAATCTGCTAACAATCCTGGCACCTAGCCAAGTATTCTGCTGTTTCGCCTTTCATATTAGGCCAGTAAAACAGTTTTCTAAGTGTTGTTATCATTTTCTGGTAACCTGAATGACCAAAATACATTTTCTTACGCACTTCATCCAAAACTGTTAATTTTAACTCTGTTGAATCTGGTATGTAAAGTCTGTTTTTAAATCATAATAGTCCCTTCTTGTCGATACTTAGATCTGGTTTATCTGAGTCTGCGGTATTGTTTTGTAATTCTGCCGTCATCTTAGTGTAATTTCCGTCGTTAATACCGGCCATCCTTACCTTTTGTTCCAGATCACTTTCTGCCCTGCTGATATTTACCTCAAATAACCCATGGACTCTTCTGCTTAAAGCGTCTGTTACTTTATTTTCTTTTCTATTGATATGTCTGACCTCGAAGTCGAATTCGCTTAGGAAGGTTAGCCACCTTGCTTGTCTTGCATTAAGGTCTGGTTGGTTAAACAGATATTTCACACCGCTATTATCCGTCAATAGTAGAAATTTCCTTCCCATTATGTAGTGTCACCATATTTTTAAGGCATGTATTACTGCTGCCAATTCTAAGTCATGAGTGACATAATTTCGCTCGTGTTCTTTTAATTTCTGGGACTCGTAACAAATCACATGCCCTTCCTGAGTTAGAACACCACCTAGTCCCTATTTACTTGCATGAATGCATACTGTGAAGTCTTTATCTAGGTCTGATACCTTCAAAATGGGTGCCGATGTCAATAATTCTTTCAGCTTGTTAAAACTATCTTGACACTTTTGTGACCAGTTAAACTTGGTCTCTTTCTTTTGTAATGACATGATAGGGTAGGCTATCGTGGAAAACCCTTATATAAATCTGCGATAATATCCGGTGATTCCCATGAATGACCAAATATCTGCCACATCCTTAGGTACTGGCCATTCCATAATGGCTTTTATCTTTTCTGGGTCTACAACAATACCTTCCGAAGAAATGACATGTCCTAAATATTGTATCTCTTTTTGATAAAAGTCACACTTGTCAAATTTGGCATACAATTTGTGTTTCCTCAACGTTTGCAAAACTATCCTTAAGTGTTCATCATGTTATTTTTCCGTCTTTGAATAGACTAGAATATCGTCGATAAATACTACTACGAACTTTTCTAAGTACCGATTGAAAATGTTGTTCATCAAGCACATAAATGTGGCTGGTGCGTTAGTAAGTCCGAAAGGTATGACTACAAACTCGTAGTGTCCATATCTTGTTCGAAAAGTTGTTTTGTTTATGTCCTCATCCTTTATCCTAACTTGATGATAACCGGATTGTAAATCCAATTTTGAAAAGATCTTGGCCCCACCAACTTGATCGAACAGATCATTTATCCTTGGTAAGGGGTATTTGTTCTTAATGGTCATTTTGTTCAGTTGTCTATAATCGATACATAGTATTAGAGTACCGTCTTTCTTTTTCACAAAGAGGACTGGTGCTCCCCATGGTGAGACACTCGGTCTGATATATTCTTTGTCCAACAATTCCTGTAATTGTATTTTTAATTCTGTCAGTTTTGGTAGACTCATTCGGTAGGGTGCTTTTGAGATAGGGGCTGATCCGGGTAGTAAGTCTATGGAAAAATCTATTTCCCTTCTAGGAGGTGATTCTGGTATCTCATCCACAAACAAGTCTCTGAATTCCCGTA
>JZKD02S1971702.1:42964-64004 GCA_000966675.3 Picea glauca
TAATAATCAACCCAGAGGTAGTTCCAACTTGTTCCCCACTCATGGAGTCATGGTCAGTTGATTTTAACATGGCTGTTCCATTTGTCCTCCTGTAATTAATATAAATATTCTGTTTTTTTATACAAGTGTCATAGTCAAATAGTTAGTTGAGTCCAATCAGAACTCTGCCCAACAATCATAATAATTAATTACAAATATCAAATTCGAAATTTGGAATTGCCATAAATGACAAAAAATTTCCAAATTTGAATTTACTAAAAACGGAAATAAATTTCCATTAAATTTAAATTTCAAAATTATTTTATTTTTGGGGATATCATAGTTCCCTTCTCCTGCGTGTGCCAAGTGATAAGGTTCGTGCACCTTGCTTAGATCAGAAGACTGTCAATCCTTGGTGTTTTTATCCAACGACCACTGTTGCTCCTCCTCCCAAGCTTCTGACTTACTCTGACTTAGAAGATTTTCTAAGTGCTTGAAGGATTCGACCTTTGCTCCTCCTACGAGCCCGTCTCCTAGATTTCGTTTGCACTCCTGAAAATGCTATCTCTTCTGAGCTTGATCTCCTTGAATATTTCACCATCCCACGTGCTCCTTGCGCTACAGAGATTGCGTCAAACTCAGATTGAAGGTCAACGACGATCGATGGTTCAGAAAAATTGCGGGGCCCCAACATGCGTATTCTTTACCAGAGAGTTCGACCTCCACAATCTGGAAAGTGCTTGCTTGATTCTAGTCTAACCAGGATCGTTGATCTTCCAGCCCATCGAGATCAATGACAAGGGTTAATTTTGTGCCATGAATTAGTGCGTCCGCTGTTTTCACCTTCGTGCTCCGTAGTGATTCCCTAGCCTCAATATCCGTTCATAGATCGACGATTCAGAGCAATTGCGGGGTTCATCTTGACTATTGTGCAATTTGACATCTCAGAGCCTCGAGCTCCAAGGTTACTAGACCTAGGTCACACAAATCTTCATATAACTCCTGGGCTATAATCCCCGCTCTTAGTTGGGTTTTTGACTAAGGGAATAGGCAAAAGTTCAGAGTCTCCTAGACTACTGGTCTGAAGGGAACACCTTCCCAACTCATAGAGATTTAAGCTTTGAATCAAGGCAAAGTAACTTGTGAGGTTACCAAAATGGTAGCTATGCCCAGAGGCTTTCTCCGACTCTAGAACGGTGATGTAAATTCCTGGGGAAAGTGCCTTCAAGTGATTAAACTGGGACGTATGGAAATTCATGCAGAAATGTAGGTTCTCAAGGGAACGAACACATACTCATAACTTAATCATTTAATACAGAGAAAGAACCCTTTATAGACATGTAAATAATCTCATGCATCCATTATTTACAATTCAAAGCATAAGGCAAGAAAACACTTATCAGAACCATATAGTGTGATGTGACTGCTGAAAGGGGTGCTCGTTTCCACAACACCATAGGCTTATTCTCTCCCAATGGAGTTATCACTGGCCACCCCCAAGCTTAAGCCACGATGCTTTGAGATTCAATCTCTTACTTTCATCTCAACCAAAGTTAGGGAAGAAGGTTACTCTCCTTTTCCCCATACAAAAATAGATAAGGAGGAAGGTTACTCTCCTTCTCCTGGCTCAATCTCTATTTTCTGTGATCATAACTCACTGTTCCTCTTTCAGTCCTTCCTCAGACCCTAGAGTTTCCACTCTCCTCTCTGCATTTTTTCCCCGCAAGTCTTCCTCTGCCCACCACACTTCGTTTCTTGTCTTCCTCAACAAGGTTGTGTGTGGCTCAGTCCGTGGTCAGGTATGGAAGCATTACGGATGGGCGGTCTACCCCATCCCCTCATTAACTCTTGAGGAGTTCTTCCCACCTACCATCTCGACTGTAACTCATTCTTGGGTCAGAGGGTTGTTCTGATCTAGGAAATTAATTCCAGCATGGTACTGGTTTGGTGGAGGTTAACACAACCATTCCAGGTCCCCTCCACCACCTTTCATAACATTCGTGGTTTTCTCTTAGCACATCCCCTCTTTCAATAGTCATGCAACACATAACCATTTTCTATTAAAATAACAAAATTTACATTCATCGAACTTTTGTACAAAGGTCCATTAAATCAAACATTCACACTTTTAGGTTTGCCATATTTCCTTGGCCAATATAGTTATATTTACAGATTGGGGGAAACATGGTGTTACAATTCCCTCCCCCTTAAAGGAACATCATCCTCGATGTTCTATCTATCAACATGACATGTATATATAGGAATAAACAAAATCGGATATGCCTGTCTCATGGCATCCTCCATTTCCCATGTAGCCTCATCTGGGCCAAAGTGTTTCCACTGCACTTTGAACCATGCAATGGTTCGGTTCCTGAGTGAGGTTTCCTTCCTATCTAATATGCATTGGGGTTCTAGCAGGCATTCTCCCTTCAGTTCCACTTGGATCATAGATCAATCAATTATATGATTAGCATCATGTACATATTTCTTCAATAATGAAACATGAAAAACATTATGTGCCTTTATAGTGGGAGGAAGTGCTAGCATATAGGCTACATGTACGACTCTATCTAAGACTTCAAAGGGTCCACAATACCAAGGTGCCAATTTGGCACAGGCTCCCATTCTCAAGGAACTCTTCCTAAGTGTAACTCTGAGATAGACATGGTCTCCGGTCTTGAAATCTCTGGGAGTTCTCTTTCTATTGGCATAAATTTTCTGTCTATCCCGAGAAATATTCATATATTGTCTTCTCTAAACCACTTACTGTTCCATTTATTTCAGCATGTCGGGTCTGATTGTAATTCTTTCCACTGGGTTAGACCAACTGATTGGAATCTTGGATTGTCTACCATAGAGGCTTTGAAAAGGGCTCATCTTCAAGGATTCCTGATAATCGTTGTTGTAGGCAAACACTACCAATGGTAGGTAGTCTTCCCACTTCTTAGGATGATACATTACATGCTTCCTTAGCATGTATTTTACTATTTGGTTCACTCTTTCTGTCTGTCCATCAGTTTGAGGGTGATAAGCAGTGATGAACAACAATTTTGTCTCAAAACTAGCCATTAGGGATTTCCAAAAGCTTGAAGTGAATTTGGTATCTCGGTCAGATACAATTTCCTTGGGCATGCCATGTAGTCTAAATATATTTTTCATGAAGATGTTGGCAATATCTATGGCCTTGTAAGTTGATTTGACATGAATGAAATGAGTAGACTTACTCAGTTTGTCCACCACAAACATGATGACATCATTTTTCTTGGTCAACTTTGGTAATCCGGTGATGAAGTCCATGGAGATGGTTTCCCATTTCCATTCTGGTATCGGTAGGGGCTCTAACAACCTTACTGGATGTTGATATTTTGCCTTAACTTGCTGGCACTTATCCCAACATGAACCTGTAATATAAATTGGCGAGGCCCAAGAAGCTCCAAAGCTCAGTGAGTGTGGTTGGGGCTGGCCAGTCACGGATGACCTGGATCTTGGCTGGATCCACATGCACACCATGTTGATCAATGATGTAGCCTAAGTAATGGACCTTGTCCATGCCGAAGGAGAATTTTTCCAAGTTTGCATATAGTTTGTGTTGCTGCATGGTGTGCAAAATCTGTTGCAAGTATTCCGCCCAAGTCTTGTTGTAGATGAGGATGTCATCCAGATACACCACTACAAAAGTATTGGTGAAAGGTTGTAGGATATCATCCATCATCCTCATAAAAGTTGCTGGAGCATTTGTCAAACCAAAGGGCATGGCCAACCATTCAAAAAGACCTTATTTTTACTTGAAGGCAGTCTTCCATACATCTGTCTGTTCTATTTGGACCTGGTGGTAGCTAGACTTCAGATCAATCTTACTAAAGTATTTGGCCCCTGTGAGCTGATCAAGGAGGTCGTCGATTTGAGGAATCAGGTACCGATTTCAGATTGTGATTTTATTCAGGGCCCGATAATCAATGTAGAGTGGACAGGTCCCATCTTTCTTCTGCACCAACACGATTTGGCTCCCAAAAGGCAATGAGTTGGGACAGACATGCCCCTTGTGGAGCAGTTCTTGGATCCACCTCTTGATCTCCTTGTTTTCTAACAGAAAGCGGTGGTAGACTAGACCATTGGGTAGCAGTGCACCTAGGGTCAGATCGATGGGATGCTTAACCTGATAGTTAAAAGGTATCCCGATAGGAGAGGAGAATATATTTGAGTATTCTTCCACGACCTTATCCACTTGCTTCTGTTGTGTGGAGAGATCAGCCGCAGAGGCCTTGGATGTGGATGTTATAATTCTCTCACTCTGAGAGTGAATTAGGAAGAAGAGAAAGTTCTCGTTCTGAGAGATGACCTTCCAACATTGCTTGGCAGAGATCAAGGAAATAACACTAGGAGGGACTGCCTCGGGTATCTTGTACAATTTCCTATTCAAAGTAGTAATAACACTACGAGTCCTAGACTCATATACAACATAATGTTTCCGTAAATAAGGTTGTCCCAAAAGAACATTACAAACTTTGAGAGGAGAAACATCACATAATACCTCATCTTTGAAGGGATTGATGTCGAACGACAGTCGACACTGTTGGCTGATGTAGAGATCGGTTCCTTGGCGGAGCCATCCAATTGTGCAGGGTTGTAGGTGCAGTGTTTTTGGTAGGGCCAGCCGCTTGACGAACTCTACTGAGATGAGGTTCTTCTGGCTACCGCTATCAACAATGAAGTGCAGCAGGGTGCCTTTTACCCACATCTGTGAATGGAAGAGGCGCTCTCCTTCTTCTAGCTTGTCTGGTTCACCAGGCTGGATCTTGGTGGTAGAAACGCTGGCACTAGGTTCCACATCAATGATCCATCTTCCCCTTTCTAGTTCTAACTCAGAGTCAGAACCCGCATCTGATTCAGAGGCTTTCACTTCGGCCACCAACGACTGCTTTGAGCGGTAGTCAACAGTGTTAGGCCAAGGGCTCTTATGGAAGTCACACTACTTCTCGACATCTTTCTTTGTATTTTTGGTGTCCTTCTTTACTTGCCGCTTGGACTAGTTGTCCTGATATTGTCCATTTTTTCTCTGTCTTTTGTTCTATGGGTTGGGGCCACCCTTTCTTGGCTTTTGTTGTGGGGGGTTTCCAGGCCCAAATTGCCTCATCTTTTATTTGAGATTCTGCTCGATTTTGACAGCATATCGATAGGCTGCGCCTAAGGACGAGATGTCCAGAAATTGCATTTCAGTTTGGATGTATCTATGCAGAGCATTGTGATATTTGAGCACCAGATGTCGCTTTAAATCTTTGAAACCCAGCATGGTGCACAAGGTATGGAAGATATTTGTGAACTCTGACACTACTTGGTCTCTTTCTTTCCGGAGTGTGGGCCATTTGGTATACAAGTCGTCATAACTTCCGATAGGGTAGTATTGTTCCTTAATAACATCCCTAAAGGATTCCCAGGTGGCTGTGACTGTAAATAATGAGGGTTCTTCTATTTCCTTTTGCTCACAAAAAGTTTCCCACCAATCTTTAACACGGGGAAGAACTTTGAGGAGCGCAAAAGTAATCTTTTCTCTTTTTGAAAAGTTATGGACATAAAAATACCCTTCTAGTAGATTCAACCACTTGTCTACAACATCTGTGTATATATAACCTTAAAATATAGGAATATCGAAGTTGATTTGTACCTTGAAGAGGGTGGCACCTCCGCTCAAGGAAGATGCGTCGCCTGTTGGTAGTCGTCGAAGGATTTGTGCGAAACTATCCATCATCTCGTTCCTATGTTGCATGAGGGATTCCTCAAGCAACATTTTGAAAGGATCTCTTGTCCCTTCATCTTTCTTTTCTCCTACCATGAGAGGTCTCTTGGGCATGCAAGAGCTTTTGTCCTTAAGAGAAACAATCTCAAGACCCAATTCTTTGTACCCTGACCTCGTTGGGGATATGCAGTAAGACGACAAGGAGAAAACCTCTATGATACGACTGATCTAGATTTTATGAGCATAATGAAATGAATACAAATTATTAAAATATGATTAACACAGAATAACATAGATACAATACAACTGGTTTTCTATTCAATAAGGAAATAGTCTGAAACTGTAAAATGCAGCAGAAAACAAGCTTGTCGGAATGGTGGTGGCTTATCTCTGAGAAGATATGTGATGAATGTGGTCATTCGCCAGAAGAAGAATACAACAAGGCTCTTAAGGCTTTTTTACAATAAAGAGGAATGTCAAAAATCGTATACATCCAAAAACCTAACCCTAGGAGACAAAGCGCCAAAATTCATGTGGGCTCCGTTTGGGTAAGTTAGTACATCAACTTCCCGAGGTTGTAACTTTTGCATACGATCTTTGTTTTAAGCGCTGGATACCCATTTGGAAAGGTCTAACCGAGAATAATTTTTTTTGAATGGCCCAGGTTAGTTCCTACAATACTCACTTGGGCCCCAAATCTCCAAAAAATGTCGTTTAGGGCTTCAAAACGACCCCAGAACTTTGGAACCCTAAAAACTACCGAAAAACTGCCAAGGTGGAAAACTCTTTTTCGAGCTAGTGGAACAGATGGGTAGCCAACGATATCCACCTGGATCAATCCTCCCTCCTTAGGAAGCAATGGTCTCCATTGTGTTGAGTTCCCCCATCAGATGAGGAAATTTATGTTGAATTTGGCCCCGAGTGAGCCACTTGCCTTGGTGTAGGAGCTGCCCTGCTTTGGCGACTCGATAAAGCTGGATCCTTTGTTGTCGAGTGCCCTTGATCTATGTGTCCATAATATGATCACTGGATTCCTGTTGCATGCAGTTAGGGTATAGCTATGTTGGTGTTAACTGCTCTGTTATCTCTTAGGTGTCCAATAATGGTGGAAAATATGGCCGAAGGAGAGCCACGTTGAAGTCTGGATGCAGACTAAGGAAGGGGGGAATGTTTAGCTCAAAAGCATTGCCGCCCACAATCTTGGTGATGATGTACGGACCATAATGGAGTGCACGAAGCTTCCTATGGGGCTATGTAAGGCGTTCTTTCTGCAAATGCAACCAAAATTTTTCGCCCATCTGAAGCTTATGTGGCACCTGATGTTGATCATGGCGATGCTTGTAGTTGTCATTAGACTTCTGTAGAATATCCTGAACCTGTTGGCAGATCTGTTGGATCCGCTCGATGAACCAGGTGGCTTTGTCAACTTCTAGTGGATTAGGGGATGAGTCGACCGAGGTGGTTGCCAGGGGTAGTGCACATCCATGGGGCCCAATGGTTGGAATCTCAACCCCACCTGAAAGGGATTGTGGCCACTGAGCTATGCAGGGCTGGGTTGTAGCTATGTTGGACATAGGGAAGAATCTCATCCCATATGCGGGTGTTTTTTCAGTTGTACATGTGCAAGATATGTACAACCATTCGATTTATGACCTCAGTTTGGCCATCTATCAGGGGGTGAAAGGTAGTGGACTTGGTGAGCTTGGTATCCAACAATGACCAGAGGCTCGACCAAAATGATATGAGGAACCGAATGTCACGGTCTGAGATAATGGTTTGTGGGATCCCAAAATGTACCCATACTCATTCAAAGAAGAGCTTGGCAATGGCTTTTGATGTGATGTTCTTCTTACAGGCGGCTAGAATCGCCATCTTGGAAAAGCGATCAACAACCACAAAAACACAGTCATTTCCCCTCTAGGTGGACAGGAGGCCCGACATGTAGTCCATTTATATGGATTCCCATAGCATGTTAGGAATAGGAATATGAATAGGGGTGTACAAGCACTGTTTCTTAGTGGTCGGTTTGGCAATAGCGCATGCAGTGAAGGACCTGATATACTTGCCGACATCCTGTCAAAGTTTTGGCCAGTAGAAATATTTTTGCAGCACTGCCACTGTATTTTTGATGCCAAAGTGTCCTACCACTCGACTGTAGTGAGCTTCCCAATCAGCTTCGCACACTCACTTGATGGAACACAGAGATGGCCCAGACGACACCCAACATTTGATAGGTGGTGGAGAAGTCAGGGTCTGTCTCGTATAGGTGGCGCCATCCGGAGGTCTCATGGCCGCAAGAGTCTAGCACCATGGTGAGTGTCGCGACTGGAGGTCAGCTGAGGCAGTCAACAACTAAGTTGGTACTTCATGTTTTATACTTGATGTTGGACTGCTGTAAGTATGTTGAAAAATTCTGATGGCGGTCATTCTGTAATTTGCCTTGGGTCTGCATGAACTGTAGTGGCTTGTGATCAATGTGGATGATTGTCTCCTTCCCAAGAATGTAATGTCTCCATTGGTGGCAAGCTTTCACAACGGAGTACATTTGTTTTTCGTAAATAGGGTACTTACAGACAACATCTGAAAGTGTCTCACTATGATATGCCACGGGGTGGCCGTGTTGAGTGAGAATGACACCCACAACATAGTCAGAAGCATTTGTCTCGATCTTAAAGGGATGTTGCAGGTATGGTATTGAAAGTATGGGGTATGAGCACACACTCTTCTTCAAGTCATCGAAGCCTTGTTGTTGGGAAAGTCGCCACACAAATTTTGGCTTACGACCACCCCTGGTTACTTGGCTGAGGGCCCATGTGATATGAGAGAATCCCAACACAAACCTGCGATATAAATTAGCGAGGCCCAAGAAGCTCCGNTAATAATCAACCCAGAGGTAGTTCCAACTTGTTCCCCACTCATGGAGTCATGGTCAGTTGATTTTAACATGGCTGTTCCATTTGTCCTCCTGTAATTAATATAAATATTCTGTTTTTTTATACAAGTGTCATAGTCAAATAGTTAGTTGAGTCCAATCAGAACTCTGCCCAACAATCATAATAATTAATTACAAATATCAAATTCGAAATTTGGAATTGCCATAAATGACAAAAAATTTCCAAATTTGAATTTACTAAAAACGGAAATAAATTTCCATTAAATTTAAATTTCAAAATTATTTTATTTTTGGGGATATCATAGTTCCCTTCTCCTGCGTGTGCCAAGTGATAAGGTTCGTGCACCTTG
Organism: Picea glauca; assembly: GCA_000966675.3. Lineage (NCBI taxonomy): Eukaryota > Viridiplantae > Streptophyta > Pinopsida > Pinales > Pinaceae > Picea > Picea glauca. The sequence goes on from JZKD02S1971702.1 coordinate 51,921, forward strand.
CTTAGATCAGAAGACTGTCAATCCTTGGTGTTTTTATCCAACGACCACTGTTGCTCCTCCTCCCAAGCTTCTGACTTACTCTGACTTAGAAGATTTTCTAAGTGCTTGAAGGATTCGACCTTTGCTCCTCCTACGAGCCCGTCTCCTAGATTTCGTTTGCACTCCTGAAAATGCTATCTCTTCTGAGCTTGATCTCCTTGAATATTTCACCATCCCACGTGCTCCTTGCGCTACAGAGATTGCGTCAAACTCAGATTGAAGGTCAACGACGATCGATGGTTCAGAAAAATTGCGGGGCCCCAACATGCGTATTCTTTACCAGAGAGTTCGACCTCCACAATCTGGAAAGTGCTTGCTTGATTCTAGTCTAACCAGGATCGTTGATCTTCCAGCCCATCGAGATCAATGACAAGGGTTAATTTTGTGCCATGAATTAGTGCGTCCGCTGTTTTCACCTTCGTGCTCCGTAGTGATTCCCTAGCCTCAATATCCGTTCATAGATCGACGATTCAGAGCAATTGCGGGGTTCATCTTGACTATTGTGCAATTTGACATCTCAGAGCCTCGAGCTCCAAGGTTACTAGACCTAGGTCACACAAATCTTCATATAACTCCTGGGCTATAATCCCCGCTCTTAGTTGGGTTTTTGACTAAGGGAATAGGCAAAAGTTCAGAGTCTCCTAGACTACTGGTCTGAAGGGAACACCTTCCCAACTCATAGAGATTTAAGCTTTGAATCAAGGCAAAGTAACTTGTGAGGTTACCAAAATGGTAGCTATGCCCAGAGGCTTGCTCCGACTCTAGAACGGTGATGTAAATTCCTGGGGAAAGTGCCTTCAAGTGATTAAACTGGGACGTATGGAAATTCAAGCAGAAATGTAGGTTCTCAAGGGAACGAACGCATACTCATAACTTAATTGTTTAATACAGAGAAAGAATCCTTTATAGACATGTAAATAATTTCATGCATCCATTATTTACAATTCAAAGCATAAGGCAAGAAAACACTTATCAGAACCATAGAGTGTGATGTGATTGCTGAAAGGGGTGCTCGTTTCCACCACACCATTGGCTTATTCTCTCCCAATGGAGTTATCACTGGCCACCCCGAAGCTTAAGCCACGATGCTTTGAGATTCAATCTCTTACTTTCAGCTCAACCAAAGTTAGGGAAGAAGGTTACTCTCCTTTTCCCCATACAAAAATAGATAAGGAGGAAGGTTACTCTCCTTCTCCTGGCTCAATCTCTATTTTCTATGATCAGAACTCACTGTTCCTCTTTCAGTCCTTCCTCAGACCCTAGAGTTTCCACTCTCCTCTCTGCATTTTTTTCCCGCAAGTCTTCCTCTGCCCACCACACTTCGTTTCTTGCCTTCCTCAACAAGGTTGTGTGTGGCTCAGTCCATGGTCAGGTATGGAAGCATTACGGATGGGCGGTCTGCCCCATCCCCTCATTAATTCTTGAGGAGTTCTTCACACCTACCATCTCGACTGTAACTCATTCTTGGGTTAGAGGGTTGTTCTGATCTAGGAAATTAATTCCAGCATGGTACTGGTTTGGTGGAGGTTAACACAACCATTCCGGGTCCCCTCCACCACCTTTCATAGCATTCATGGTTTTCTCTTAGCACATCCCCTCTTTCAATAGTCATGCAACACGTAACCATTTTCTATTAAAATAACAAAATTTACATTCATCGACCTTTTGTACAAAGGTCCATTAAATCAAACATTCACACTTTTAGGTTTGCCATAGTTCCTTGGCCAATATAGTTATATTTACAGATTGGGGGAAACATGGTGTTACAATTCCCTCCCCCTTAAAGGAACACCATCCTCGATGTTCTATCTATCAACATGACATGTATATATAGGAGTAAACAAAATCGGATATGCCTGTCTCATGGCATCCTCCATTTCCCACGTAGCCTCATCTGGGCCAAAGTGTTTCCACTGCACTTTGACCCATGCAATGGTTCGGTTCCTGAGTGAGGTTTCCTTCCTGTCTAATATGCATTGGGGTTCTAGCAGGCATTCTCCCTTCGGCTCCACTTGGATCATAGACCAATCAATTATATGATTAGCATCATGTACATATTTCTTCAATAATGAAACATGAAAAACATTATGTGCCTTTATAGTGGGAGGAAGTGCTAGCCTATAGGCTACATGTCCGACTCTATCTAAGACTTCAAAGGGTCTACAATACCAAGGTGCCAATTTGGCACATGCTCCCATTCTCAAGGAACTCTTCCTGAGTGTAACTCTGAGATAGACATGGTCTCCGGTCTTGAAATCTCTGGGAGTTCTCTTTCTATTGGCATAATTTTTCTGTCTATCCTGAGCAATATTCATATATTGTCTTCTCTAAACCACTTACTGTTCCATTTCTTTCAACATGTCGGATCCGATTGTAATTCTGTCCACTGGGTTACACCAGCTGATTGGAATCTTGGAATGTCTACCATAGAGGGTTTTAAAAGGGCTCATCTTCAAGGATTCCTGATAATCGTTGTTGTAGGCAAACACTACCAATGGTAGGTAGTCTTCCCACTTCTTAGGATGATGCATTACATGCTTCCTTAGCATGTATTCTACTATTTGGTTCACTCTTTCTGTCTGTCCATCAGTTTGAGGGTGATAAGCAGTGCTGAACAACAATTTTGTCTCAAAACCAACCATTAGGGATTTCCAAAAGCTTGAAGTGAATTTGGTATCTCGATCAGATACAATTTCCTTGTGCATGCCATGTAGTCTAAATATATTTTTCATGAAGATGTTGGCAATATCTATGGCCTTGTAAGTTGATTTGACAGGAATGAAATGAGTAGACTTACTCAGTTTGTCCACCACAAACATGATGGCATCATTTTTCTTGGTCGACTTTGATAATCCGGTGATGAAGTCCATGGAGATGGTTTCCCATTTCCATTCTGGTATCGGTAGGGGCTCTAACAACCTTACTGGATGTCGATATTTTGCCTTAACTTGCTGACACTTATCCCAACATGAACTTGCAATATAAATTGGTGAGGCCCAAAAAGCTCCAAAGCTCCGTGAGTGTGGTTGGGGATGGCCAATCACTGATGACCTGGATCTTGGATGGATCCACATGCACACCATGTTGATCAATGATGTAGCCTAAGTAATGGACCTTGTCCATGCCGAAGGATAATTTTTCCAAGTTTTCATATAGTTTGTGTTTCCGCATGGTGTCTAGAATATGTTGCAAGGATTCCGCCCAAGTCTTGTTGTAGATGAGGATGTCATCCAGATACACCACTACAAAATTATTGGTGAAAGGTTGTAGGATATCATCCATCATCCTCGTAAAAGTTGCTGGAGCATTTGTCAAACCAAAGGGCATGGCCAACCATTCAAAAAGACCTTATTTTGACTTGAAGGCAGTCCTCCATACATCTGTCTGTTCTATTTGGACCTGGTGGTAGCTAGACTTCAGATCAATCTTACTAAAGTATTTGGCCCCTGTGAGCTAATCAAGGAGGTCGTCGATTCAAGGAATCAAGTACTGATTTTGGATTGTGATTTTATTCAGGGCCCGATAATCAATGTAGAGTGGCCAGGTCCCATATTTCTTCTGCACCAACATGATTGGGCTCCCAGAAGGAAATGAGTTGGGACAGACATGCCCCTTGTGGAGTAGTTCTTGGATCCACCTCTTGATCTCCTTGTTTTTTAACAGAAAGGAGTGGTAGACTAGACCATTGGGTAGCAGTGCACCTAGGGTCAGATCGATGGGATGCTTAACTTGATAGTTAAAAGGTAGCCTGGTAGGAGAGGAGAATATATTTGAGTATTCTTCCACGACCTTATCCGCTTGCTTCTGTTGTGTGGAGAGATCAGCCACAGAGGCCTTGGATGTGGCTGCTATAATTATCTCACTCTGAGAGCGAATTAGGAAGAAGAGAAAGTTATCGTTCTGAGAGATGACCTTCCAACATTGCTTGGCAGAGATCAAGGAAATAACACTAGGAGGGACTGCCTCGGGTATCCTGTACAATTTCCTATTCAAAGTAATAATAACACTACGAGTCCTAGACTCATATACAACATAATGTTTCCGTAAATAAGGTTGGCCCAAAAGAACATTACAAACTTTGAGAGGAGAAACATCACATAATACCTCATCTTTGAAGGGATTGATGTCGTACGACAGTCGACACTGTTGGCTGATGCAGAGATCGGTTCCTTGGCGAAGCCATCCAATTGTGTAGGGTTGTGGGTGCAGTGTTTTTGGTAGGGCCAACCGCTTGACGAACTCTACTGAGACGAGGTTCTTCTAGCTACCACTATCAACAATGAAGTGCAGCAGGGTGCCTTTTACCCACATCTGTGAATGGAAGAGGCGCTCTCCTTCTTCTGGCTTGTCTGGTTCACCAGGTTGGATCTTGGTGGTAGAAATGCTGGCACTGGGTTCCACATCAATGATCCATCTTCCCTTTTCTAGTTCTAACTCAGAGTCAGAACTTGCATCTGATTCAGAGGCTTTCACTTCGGCCACCAACGACTGCTTTGAGCGGTAGTCAACAGTGTTAGGCCATGGGCTCTTATGGAAGTCACACTACTTCTCGACATCTTTCTTTGTATTTTCGGTGTCCTTCTTTACTTGCCGCTTGGACTGGTTGTCCTGATATTGTCCATTTTTTCTCTGTCCTTTCTTCTATGGGTTGGGGCCACCCTTTCTTGACTTTTGTTGTGGGGGGTTTCCAGGCCCAAATTGCCTCATCTTTTATTTGAGATTCTGCTCGATTTTGACAACATATCGATAGGCTGCGCCCAAGGACGAGATGTCCAGAAATTCCATTTCAGTTTGGATGTATCTATGCAGATCATCATGATATTTGAGCAACAGATGTCGCTTTGAATCTTTGAAACCCAACATGGTGCGCAAGGTATGGAAGATATTTGTGAACTCTGACACTACTTGGTCTCTTTATTTCCTGAGTGTGGGCCATTTGGTATACAAGTCGTCATAACTTCCGATAGGGTAGTATTGTTCCTTAATAACATCCCTAAAGGATTCCCAGGTGGCTGTGACTGTAAATAATGAGGGTTCTTCTATTTCCTTTTGCTCACAAAAAGTTTCCCACCAATCTTTAACATGGGGAAGAACTTTGAGGAGCGCAAAAGTAATCTTTTCTCTTTTCGAAAAGTTATGGACATAAAAATACCCTTCTAGTAGATTCAACCACTTGTCTACAACATCTGTGTATATATAACCTTAAAATATAGGAATATCGAAGTTGATTTGTACCTTGAAGAGGGTGGCACCTCCGCTCAAGGAAGATGCGTCGCCTGTTGGTAGTCGTCGAAGGATTTGTGCGAAACTATCCATCATCTCGTTCCTATGTTGCATGAGGGATTCCTCAAGCAACATTTTGAAAGGATCTCTTGTCCCTTCATCTTTCTTTTCTCCTACCATGAGAGGTCTCTTGGGCATGCAAGAGCTTTTGTCCTTAAGAGAAACAATCTCAAGACCCAATTCTTTGTACCCTGACCTCGTTGGGGATATGCAGTAAGACGACAAGGAGAAAACCTCTATGATACGACTGATCTAGATTTTATGAGCATAATGAAATGAATACAAATTATTAAAATATGATTAACACAGAATAACATAGATACAATACAACTGGTTTTCTATTCAATAAGGAAATAGTCTGAAACTGTAAAATGCAGCAGAAAACAAGCTTGTCGGAATGGTGGTGGCTTATCTCTGAGAAGATATGTGATGAATGTGGTCATTCGCCAGAAGAAGAATACAACAAGGCTCTTAAGGCTTTTTTACAATAAAGAGGAATGTCAAAAATCGTATACATCCAAAAACCTAACCCTAGGAGACAAAGCGCCAAAATTCATGTGGGCTCCGTTTGGGTAAGTTAGTACATCAACTTCCCGAGGTTGTAACTTTTGCATACGATCTTTGTTTTAAGCGCTGGATACCCATTTGGAAAGGTCTAACCGAGAATAATTTTTTTTGAATGGCCCAGGTTAGTTCCTACAATACTCACTTGGGCCCCAAATCTCCAAAAAATGTCGTTTAGGGCTTCAAAACGACCCCAGAACTTTGGAACCCTAAAAACTACCGAAAAACTGCCAAGGTGGAAAACTCTTTTTCGAGCTAGTGGAACAGATGGGTAGCCAACGATATCCACCTGGATCAATCCTCCCTCCTTAGGAAGCAATGGTCTCCATTGTGTTGAGTTCCCCCATCAGATGAGGAAATTTATGTTGAATTTGGCCCCGAGTGAGCCACTTGCCTTGGTGTAGGAGCTGCCCTGCTTTGGCGACTCGATAAAGCTGGATCCTTTGTTGTCGAGTGCCCTTGATCTATGTGTCCATAATATGATCACTGGATTCCTGTTGCATGCAGTTAGGGTATAGCTATGTTGGTGTTAACTGCTCTGTTATCTCTTAGGTGTCCAATAATGGTGGAAAATATGGCCGAAGGAGAGCCACGTTGAAGTCTGGATGCAGACTAAGGAAGGGGGGAATGTTTAGCTCAAAAGCATTGCCGCCCACAATCTTGGTGATGATGTACGGACCATAATGGAGTGCACGAAGCTTCCTATGGGGCTATGTAAGGCGTTCTTTCTGCAAATGCAACCAAAATTTTTCGCCCATCTGAAGCTTATGTGGCACCTGATGTTGATCATGGCGATGCTTGTAGTTGTCATTAGACTTCTGTAGAATATCCTGAACCTGTTGGCAGATCTGTTGGATCCGCTCGATGAACCAGGTGGCTTTGTCAACTTCTAGTGGATTAGGGGATGAGTCGACCGAGGTGGTTGCCAGGGGTAGTGCACATCCATGGGGCCCAATGGTTGGAATCTCAACCCCACCTGAAAGGGATTGTGGCCACTGAGCTATGCAGGGCTGGGTTGTAGCTATGTTGGACATAGGGAAGAATCTCATCCCATATGCGGGTGTTTTTTCAGTTGTACATGTGCAAGATATGTACAACCATTCGATTTATGACCTCAGTTTGGCCATCTATCAGGGGGTGAAAGGTAGTGGACTTGGTGAGCTTGGTATCCAACAATGACCAGAGGCTCGACCAAAATGATATGAGGAACCGAATGTCACGGTCTGAGATAATGGTTTGTGGGATCCCAAAATGTACCCATACTCATTCAAAGAAGAGCTTGGCAATGGCTTTTGATGTGATGTTCTTCTTACAGGCGGCTAGAATCGCCATCTTGGAAAAGCGATCAACAACCACAAAAACACAGTCATTTCCCCTCTAGGTGGACAGGAGGCCCGACATGTAGTCCATTTATATGGATTCCCATAGCATGTTAGGAATAGGAATATGAATAGGGGTGTACAAGCACTGTTTCTTAGTGGTCGGTTTGGCAATAGCGCATGCAGTGAAGGACCTGATATACTTGCCGACATCCTGTCAAAGTTTTGGCCAGTAGAAATATTTTTGCAGCACTGCCACTGTATTTTTGATGCCAAAGTGTCCTACCACTCGACTGTAGTGAGCTTCCCAATCAGCTTCGCACACTCACTTGATGGAACACAGAGATGGCCCAGACGACACCCAACATTTGATAGGTGGTGGAGAAGTCAGGGTCTGTCTCGTATAGGTGGCGCCATCCGGAGGTCTCATGGCCGCAAGAGTCTAGCACCATGGTGAGTGTCGCGACTGGAGGTCAGCTGAGGCAGTCAACAACTAAGTTGGTACTTCATGTTTTATACTTGATGTTGGACTGCTGTAAGTATGTTGAAAAATTCTGATGGCGGTCATTCTGTAATTTGCCTTGGGTCTGCATGAACTGTAGTGGCTTGTGATCAATGTGGATGATTGTCTCCTTCCCAAGAATGTAATGTCTCCATTGGTGGCAAGCTTTCACAACGGAGTACATTTGTTTTTCGTAAATAGGGTACTTACAGACAACATCTGAAAGTGTCTCACTATGATATGCCACGGGGTGGCCGTGTTGAGTGAGAATGACACCCACAACATAGTCAGAAGCATTTGTCTCGATCTTAAAGGGATGTTGCAGGTATGGTATTGAAAGTATGGGGTATGAGCACACACTCTTCTTCAAGTCATCGAAGCCTTGTTGTTGGGAAAGTCGCCACACAAATTTTGGCTTACGACCACCCCTGGTTACTTGGCTGAGGGCCCATGTGATATGAGAGAATCCCAACACAAACCTGCGATATAAATTAGCGAGGCCCAAGAAGCTCCGAAGTTCAGTGAGTGTGGTTGGGGCTGGCCAGTGACGGATGACCTGGATCTTGTCTGGATCCACATGCACACCATGTTGATCAACAATGTACCCTAAGTAATAGACCCTGTCCATGCTGAAGGAGCATTTTTCCAAGTTTGCATATAGTGTGTGTTGCCGTAGGGTGTGCAAAACCTACTGAATATGCTGCAAGTATTCTGCCCAAGTCTTGCTGTAGATGAGGATGTCATATAGATACACCACTACAAAATTGTTGGTGAAAGGTTGCATGATATCGTCCATAATTCTTCTGGCTTGTCTGGTTCACCAGGATGGAGCTTAGTGGTAGAAACTGTGGCACTGGGTTCCATGTCAATGATCCGTATTCCCCTTTCTAGTTCTGAATCAGAGTCAGAACTTGCATATGATTCAGAGGCTTTTGCTTCGGCCACCAATGACTGCTTTGAGTGACAGTCAACAGTGTTATGCCAAGGGATCTTATGGAAGTCGCACCACTTCCCAACATCTTTTTTTGTCTTTTCGGTGTCCTTTGCTTGCGGCTTGGACTGGTTGTCTTGATACTGTGCATATTTTCTCTGTTCTTTGTTCTATGGGTTGGGGCTGCCCTTTCCTGGATTTTTCTGTGAGGGGTTTCCAGGCCCAAATTGTCGCATCTTTTGTTTGAGCTTCTGCTTGATTTTGACAGCATATCGATAGGCCATTCCAAAGGAAGAGATGTCCATAAATTCCATTTTGGTTTGGATGTATCTATGCAGAGCACCAAGGTACTTGAGCACCAGATGTCTCTCTGAATATTTGATACCCATCTTAGTGCGCAAGGTATGGAAGATATTTGTGAACTCTAACATTGCTTGGTCTCTTTCTTTCTGGAGTGTGGTCCATTTGGTATACAAGTCGTCATAACTTCCGATAGGGTAGTATTATTACTTAATAAAATCCCTAAAGGATTCCCATGTGGCCATGTCCGTAAATAATGAGGGTTCCTTTGTTCCCTTTTGCTCACAGAAAGTTTCCCACCAATATTTAACATGGGGAATGAATTTGAGGAGCACAAAAGTAATCTTTTCTCTATTCGAAAAGTTATGGACATAAAAATATATTTCTAGTAGATTCAACCACTTGTCTACAACATCTGTGACTATCTGACATTCAAATATAGGAATATCGAAGTTGATTTGTACCTTGAAGGGGGCGACACCTCCACTCAAGGAAGATGCATCGCCTATTGGTAGTCGCCGAAGGATTTGCGCGAACCTATCCATCATCTCGTTCCTCTGTTGCATGAGGGAATCCTCAAGAAACATTTTGAAAGGATCTCTTGTCCCTTCATCTTTGTTTTCTCCTACCATGAGAGGTCTATTGGGCATGCGAGAGCTTTTGTCCTCATTAGAAACAAGCTCAAGACCAAATTATTTGCACCTTGACCTCATTGGAGACATGCATTAAGAGGACAAGGAGAAAACCTCTCTGATACGATTGATATAGATTTTATGAGCAGAACAAAATGAATACAAATTATCAAAAGATGCTTAACACAGAATAATAGATATACAGTAAAACTGGTTTTCTATTCAATAAGGAAATAAGTTGAAACTGTAAAATGCAGAGGAAAATAATCTAGTTGGAATGGTGGTGGCTTATCTCTGAGAAGAGATGTGACAGTTACGCTCATTCTCTAGAAGAAAATTACAATGAGGCTCTGAAGGTTTTTTTACAATAAAGAGGAATGTCAAAAACCTTAGACATCCAAAAACCTAACCCTAGGAGACGAAGCGCCAAAAGTCATGTGGGCCTCATTTGGGTAAGTTAGTACATCAACTTCCCGGGGTCGTAACTTTTGCATACGATATCTATTTTAGGCACACGATAGTCTGTTGGAAAGGTCTAACCGAGAAGGAAAAATTTCGACTGGCTGATATAAATACCATTGGTAGTCACCTGGGCCTCAAATCCCCCAAAAACGTCGTTTAGGGCCTCAAAACGACCCCGAAAGTTTGGAACCTGAAAAAATGCTGAAAAACTGCCAAGGTGGAAAACTGTTTTTTGAGCCAATGGAATAGGTTGGTGGCCATCAATATCCACCTGGATCACCTCATAAGTGGGGCTTGCGATGCTAACTTTTGCTTCTTTTTTTTATTATGAGATGACAAGTTCTTTTTCGCCCCTTTTTCGATAAGAGGGCATGGTTTTCCCTATGAATCACCCATGTCAAAGATAAAACAATTAATTCGATTAATATTTAGAAGACATACATATTATGTTATGGAAATAGAAGTATATTCAGGGAGGATAAATTTTTATCTAGGATCCTTGGTAAAGTAGCCATGGTGACCCCAAACACAAAATGGGATTTTACATAGCTAGGTAGTGGGTTCGTTTCTCATTGGTACAACCTAGGTTTGGGAGGCGTGTTATATACAAAAAATGTGTTTGTGGTTTTCAAGGGATCTATGTAATGCTAGTCGATATCTTGAGAGGATGGTGGCTTTACTCATGGAAGGATTATGTCTGGGTCGAGATGATGTTAGCATAATGCTAAAATTTTAATAAGCAAGGGATTTATCTTTAACATTAGGGACTAAATTCTACGATTGTTTTGTAAGGGGGATAATTTTGGAGGATGTTTTGTCAGTAGATAAGCCATGGGAGGTTAAAATTTTGGATTGACATAAAAAACCAAGCTGATAGGTGCTTAAAAGTGGAAAATGAGATTATTGAAGGGAAAAAAGGGCTTATCGAGAACCAAAAGCATTTAATGAGGGTGAAAGTAATCAATGGAGGCTTATTTATTGACTAGGGTCTTAAGACCAAGGGATTACAACTCGAAAAGGCCACTACGTCGATCAAATACAAATAGATGTCCCATGACGTGTCTCCCATCACAAACATATGATTATTTTAAGTCCAATGCGTGTTGTGAAAGGCAAAGCCACTTGGGACACATGGTTATTTCTCATTGGCATTATATCCCATGAACGATATTGGAAATTGCATAGCGGGTCATGCGATACTACCGACATGAAAATGACTATTCCCCACTCGAGGATTGGTGCTTGTACACTTAGTGATGACATGCCACCGTCGTGAATACCAAGTGGTAAAAATAAAGGGGACTTGGATATATAGGAGTATAGGTGGCCATGCCAGCCATGCATCCACATGGCCCAGTCAAAGGATGATGAATGGCATGGGACCCGTCATGAATATATAAAACTTGTCGAAGAGCTTATCCGACCCCGAGGACATGTGGCCTGATAGGGATGCCATATAGGTTCCACCCATACCAATACCAAGTTGCCACATGTTCATGGGACCATGATGAGGACATCGATGACATAACTCAAATTTCATGGATTTTTTCTAATAAGGGAAGTCAACCAATTAGAAGGAAACATGTGGCACTTAAAATTCAAAAAAATGTTCAAAAAACCGCCTATGGGCCTAAAAGCCTCATTTGTTTTTTACAAGGCCGTCCTCGAGGTTCCAAAGAAACTTTAGAAAGTAGTTTATTCCACACCTTACTCCATTTTAAAAGGCAATTCGAAGCTCTTGAGAGCCTTGTTTCCATTTCTATGGTCATTTTCACCAATAAATCACCAAAATGACGACCCAGTCAAGCCCTATCCAGCCCCAGCCTGTCAGAAAACCAATGTCATATGAAGAACACTTAAGTGACATGGAATGGGATGTGTTTGAACCTCTTTTGTCATTCCATAACCTTTATCAACTAATACAGAGAACCCAGATTGATGCTAACAATGGTTGAGACTATTTTCACCTATGGGAATTGAACCTGGCCCAAGCCATTGTTCCCAAAACATATCAATTCCATGAATTAGTCTACCAATGTGCTTCCAATTACC
>JZKD02S1971713.1:20831-39711 GCA_000966675.3 Picea glauca
GGGTTTTGACTTAACAAACCCTAGAGGACGATTCAGTGGTGAAAGATTCCACCTAGCTTGTCCCAAGCTTGGTCTCAGAGATGCAATACTCTCCCACACCATTCTAGTTCCAGATATACTCAGTTGCAAGGGGATTCTACATCAGTTTCATGTGCAGATAGAGAGAGGGCGCACCAGTTGAGGGCTTCCAGCAGGAGGGGCACACCATCCTTGGAGAGAGATTCATTGTAGGAGATTGGCAGGGTTTCTGGAGATTCCATCACTTGGGTTCTTCTTGTAGGGTCTTCACCATCATTCCTAGTCCTTTCTGAGAGAGTTTCATGGTTCAGATTATTTCTCAGAGCAGTGGGACTAATTGAAGAGAAGGAGGGCATTTATGAGATTAAGATCTAGTCAGTTTGGGGGAGTTACACTTCAGATCTGACCCTGAGACTTCACCTAGTGACTTGCAGTGTCCTGATCTATATTTCTGGAGAGTTTCAGAGCATTTGGAGGCCTCCTTCAGCAAGGTCGAATTATCTAGGGCTTCAGTCATCCAGTGGGGCGCACCATTCAGTGGAGTATTTCAGATCTACAGGGTTTGAGGGTGGATTTGGCGATTTGGACACCTGGGTTGTCCTTAGAGCTGTCTGATCTATCAGTTGACATATTTCTTAGGGTGATTGGACACCTTTGACAGCAAGGCCGAAATATTGAGGAGTTTCAGCACTGCAGTAGGGCGTGGCATCTTCCAGCTCGAGGGGTTTGGCACTTGGCTTTGGTCTTCATATCTTATCCAGCCTTTGGAGGCTTATTTTGTATTGTCGGGAGCATTTTGTAGCAACTCTATTGTCTATCTTCTTGGCCATTTGTTGAGCATTCCAGATCGACATCTTCATTGTAGCAGGGTTCTCTATTTTATGAATAAAGCAGTTTGAGATGTTTTGGCTTGTCTATCATATTGCATATGGCTGAGGTATGTTCCATGGTTGTCTCTTCTTGTGATTTGCTGCATACACACATATAAACACATCAGTAAACCCTAAGGCCAAAATCAAGAGGCCATTAAGCAAGTAAACACATCCAACAAATAGACCAACAAACTGTTTGACGAAATAACTCACTCAACAAAAGTTTAAAAAGACACAAAAACAATGATGATCCTTGCATAATGGCTTGGGATCATTACAATAGGTTTCATTTTTCATGTTTCCAATACGAGTGCGAAAAAACGACAAAAGACTACTTGATTACATTCTCATGGTTTCACGACCGTGCGAAAGAACTAAGACTCTGCTCGAAGTTTTTCCTGAAAAACCCTAAAAGGATCTGTACATGCCAAAAATATGCAAAAACAAACCAAAAAGGGGTGGACCCTTGTTCCAACGTCTCATCTCTAGAATTTTTAATCTGCAAAAGTCAACACTTTCCAAGTTGTTAAGACTTTAGGGCATAGATAAAATATACAAATAATATAATTTTGCAAATGAAAAGTGATAAAAGTCGATAAAATAGGTTAAAAACACCATTTTACCATTTCATTTGCAAGTTTACCCAAATAATGCTCCAAAGCCCTTTTTCACCCCGATTTTCAACTGTCGATTGCGAAGCATGTGGTGGATCATTTCCCGAATCATCTCTGTCAAACATGTAATCTCCTTCTCCTTCATCCTTTCATGGTTTCAAATTGGTTTTTATTCGTCAAATTTATGTGTTGGGTCAATTTTTTGGGGCTACCTGCACGTTGAGGTCATTGTAGGTGCCCTATTTCGTGAACTAGGACGATCTAGGATAATCGTAGGTGACCCTATAGGTAGGGTGCGACGACGTCGCACTGTGCGAATGCGTAGCCCTAGGATGACCAAAACCAAAAGTTTTAAAAAGATAAACCTAACTATAAAAAACCCCTAGGAAATAATTTTATGTTTCTAATCTCATCTTATTGTTCCTTGGCAAGATTTCCTTGTTCAAGATGCTAGAGTGGCGTGAGAGAGAGCATGAAGAAGAAGATTACTTCGCCGGGAATGACTCGGGAACAGTTATGGCTCTTAGGCAGTGTGGGTTACTAAAGTTCTTCAAGATTCAGGGCATGAGAGCCCAGTTGAGACTACTAGAATACTTGGTTCACATGTGGGATGTGAACGAGAAAACATTTCACCTGGATGGCTTGTTGGCCCTCGACCAAGTTTCGAGGAAACCTTGGTCAGGTTTGGACCACTTTTGGACTTCGACAGGCTGGTTGAAGATGGAGCGCCCAGGCGGAGCTGAGATCACAGATCTCACTTATTTTACAGGCTATGTGGACCCAAAAAGGGGTTCTATAGTGTTTTTGTAATGGGTTATGGGATGTCGGCCCATGGGTTTACCCATGATTAGGCCTTATTGTAAAAGTATAAATAAGTAAGAATGTAATGTAGAAAGGGGTGAAGAGCATAGTGGAAAAATAGGCTAAGTGCAAATAGTCCTGTGTTGCTTTGTGCAACATAATGCGCATGTAAGGCTTTGTGCTCAATAGAGAAGTTGGCTCTGTGCTTTGACTTAGTTTTGGGAAGGAGGATTTGGTGCGCAGTGCACAGATCTCCTGTCTGGTGCAAAGCTTGGCTCTGTGTCTTAGTGCATAGGAGCTGATGAATGTAAGATATTGAATAATAATAAAGAAGAAAAATCAGTTGGTGGACGTAGCCCCACACTGGGGTGAACCACGTATATCGTGTGTCTTTGGTTTGCTTTGTACTTTGTTGGTTATGTTATGAATCTGCTCAATGCTTTTCTTATTATGTGTGTTAGATAGACCTGTTGATGCTTAATTCTTTAGTTGTGTTAAGGATGAATGAATGTTATCTCTAACTCAGTGCTATGCGCTAAATGATTGAAGTGTTTAATCTTTATTGTTACTGCGCCGATCTATCTCAGGGTTTGTTCTGCGATGTTAATAAAGCTAATAAATTAATGCATATCACCTTCTAAGTGTTGCTAGAATACTCTGCGAAGTGTTATTATCACATATCTATGTCCCAGCTTGGTTACAGACACCTGAGTCCTATAACCCCCCCGCTTCTACCTTAGGTTGGACTTCGCCTGCTTCGTAGGTGTTGCCGAAAGGGCCAGTAGTTAGGGTTTTGTTGGTGCACTATTGAAGCGTTGAACCTTGGGTCTGCCCCTGTGCCAACATGTCCACACACTCACAATAGATATAGAGGGAAGCTATTTCCTGATAGGGCTATCTCGTTGTGGTTCACGTGTGTCACTTACAGGAAGTAGGGGTGGATGTGAGCCTATGGATTACTACATCTGCCTTCATTGTGTGCCAGGTACCAAGAAACATAGCGGCAAGGTAAATATTAGGGATGTCTGAGATTTTCCTTTTCAGACTATCCTTTACACTATTACTTGCATGGCAGGGAGTGTAGCTCCCCATATGGCTTTGCAGAGCCATTTTCAGTATGCAATAGAATGCATGGAGCTCAAGGTATTCAATCGGTGTGAGGGGGTCCTAAAAAGAATGAAGAAACAACCTACCAAGTTCCGAAATGGTTGGTTAAAGCAATTTGGATATGGGTCCATTTTGGTGTCCTTCTTTCTAGAGAGGGTTCCTGTCCTACATATGTAGGTGGAGTGGGGTATACTTGCTCCATAGGATCCACGAATGAAGAGGTGGGTAGATCTCATGGCTCAACATGGAGGTGTTCCCATCGTCAAGTATGACGATGTATTCTTCCAATGGCTGAGGAATCAACTGCTCATGGTGGAAGATTATGCGTATGGCAGGGTAGATTTTCGTGGAGATCCAGATCTAGCTCTTCCTGACGGGTCCTAGTGGGGGGACATAGGTAAGAAGGATTTTTTTTGTTTATATAATGTTTTTGTTATTTTAATGATATAATTTTTTTTTTGTGTTATTTATCCGATGACTAATCAAGTGCTCTCATGAATGTATATGTGGGACCTTATCATCCACTAGGATCATCTCCCATCCAGAGGCGTGGAGAGAGAGGTGCTGTAGTAGGAGTGGCTTCCACGAACCTCGAGGCTATAGAAAAAAACCTAGAGGGACTGACTATGCATGTTCCTGACGCTACTGTAGATGATCTCCCTAGGCACTACCAACGCCACACAGTGGGCATATCCACATCTATCGATCAACTGCTCCATAGAGTAGCACGGGTAGTTGCTTGTTATAGTGAGAAACATCCTTGATGATTTTTGTACATGAAGCCATGAGCTTCATATTTTTGATATTGTGGTCTTCAGACAAAACACTTTTTTGTAAACTTTTATTGTTATAAATATAAAGTTCCTACCGGCTTACTTGTTTTTGTAAAAAGTGTGATTGGATTTATAAATGTCTCAAATGTCTGTCCAACACATAATTAGCCAATGCATCTGTTAATGTATTTAGACATCTAGTAATGTGTTGATATTCAATGTAATCAAAATGTCGTTCCAAGAGGCGAATTCATAAATATACCTGTAACAAAGTAGGACTTCATATGTAATAAACATTACTCAACTGTAGTACTACTAACTGTGAATCAAGTCATACAATAAGATGACGGATTCCAAGTGAAATGACATCAATTAGTAACTCGATAACTGCATTGTATTCCACAATATTATTAGTTGCACGACCAAGGCAAACACCATGTAGACTGATCAATTCATCCGTAGGTGCATAGATTTCCCAAGCAACATATGCTAAGTTTTGAGTACTGTGACTAGCGTCATCAGCGAAGATGATATAGGGTAGTGAAGACACCAACATTTGGAAACCAAGCATAATTCAAGGTAAGCAGTCAAAAGGTGGAACCAAAAACTAAAAAGAATACAAGAGTATGATACACTAAAAATACACAACACTCATGAAAAAATGGTTTTAAGAATAGTACTTGTTTAAGTAAATCCCATGACTGGGTTCACTCAAAGGAATTCCATCATAATCAACCAAATCATAATCCCCTTTCTCCAACACTCGTTTCACAATATAAGGACCCCACCACATGGGCTCGAATTTACTGGCCCCTAGTAAGTCACGATCTTGTTCATAAAGAAGAACCAGATCACCTTCAAAAAATACACGTGGTTTGACATGCTTGTCATATTGAGCTTTGACACGCTTTTTTTGAGTTTCAATGACTAAGGAGACATCACGACGGGTTTCATCTGATTGCATCAAATACAAAAGACGTTCCTCTTCAGCTGAGGTGTTAGGGAGAAGTTCGACAACTAGTTTCAAAGGTGGGATTTCACATTCAATTGACAAAAATTGCTTCAATACCATATACTAACTGGAAAGGTGTGAATCCCATGGTAGACTTAACAGATGTCCGATAGGCTCACAATGTTGAGAACAACATCATGTGCCAATTTGACTTGTGAATTCCTACCATTCGTCGAAGCATAGTAGTGAGAACTTTTTTGATTGCTTCAACCTGGCCATTGGCCTGTGGATAATAGGGGGTTGAGTTTTCATGTGGATGACCCAACTTCTTGGTAAGTTCAGTCATCATGAAATTGTGAAAATGACTACCGTGATCAGTAATGATGGCTTGAGGGACACCAAATCTAGTAATGATATGATTGAATATGAATAATGCTGTAGTTTTCCTGGTATTATCAAATGTAGGCGTCGCCTCAACCCATTTAGTGAAATAATCCATAGCTACAATAATGTATCCATTCCCCCCGACCGAGTGAGGGTGACATGTCATGAAGTCAATACCCCATTTAGCAAATGGACCGACAAAAACTACAGGGTGAAGAGGAGTAGGGTGAGATCAGATTTTATTGTTGTAGGTTTGACAAGCGTGGTATTTCTGGATGCCAGTAATGCAATCCTTAAACAATGAAGGCCCGAAATAACCAACTTGTAAGATATTTTGGGTAGTGGCATACCCAGACATATGACTGCCACATGATCTAGAGTGACAGTCATTCAAATATTTCTCGGCTTCATCATAGGTGAGACATCGTTGAAATATGGAATCAATACCAAATCGGTAAAGGATATCATAAAGGATAATGTATTAACGAGCTTGATACTAGATACGACGATAATCTGTACTAGAAAGATCAAGCCAAAATGTTTGTGTCTTGAGATATATGATAGTATCTCTGTACCATATGTCATCATAACTGATAAGAAAGAGGGATTTGTTAGGTAAGGAATCCTCTGCCACAATTTCTGTTTCAGTAGATGGAAGGTCACATATCAATTCGACAAAAACCAAATACTTCTTTGACTTGGCACATTCAAACTCTAAATCAAACATCTGGAGAATAACTATCCATTTAGATTATTTCCCCCCCAACAATTGTCAAGTAAGGATGTGTTGCATGGGGTTGCAATCAGAAATGACCGTGGTTCTGCGTAATAAGATGTAGTGACGAAAACGTTAAACAACTTCAACAGCTGCTAAGACCAGTTTCTCCACATGTAAATATTTGGTTTCGACAATCACGAGACTCCAACTCAAATAGTATATAACATTTTCATCATGTGAATCATCCTATTGGGCTAAAACCATAGCAATGGTAGAGTCCAAATCAACTAAGTACAAGAAATAATCTCTACTATAATCAGGTGGAAACAACAATAGTGTATGGGTTAAGGTGATCTTCAAAGATTCAAAGGCTTTGTTGGTAGTGTCATCCCATACACATTCGTAACCTTTCTTGAGAAGCCAAGTAAATCCTTTCATTAATTCAGCGTAGTTGGGAATTAATCGACGTAAAAAGTTTGCCTTCCCTTGCAAACTTTGGAGTTGGCGTAGTGTAGAAGGAGGAGGTAAATTGAGAATAGTCTCGACCTTCAAGGGGTGTACCCTAATCTCATGTATAAACACGATAAAACCAATAAGTCATCTGGATTCCACACAAAAAACACATTTGTGTGGATTCAAACGTATGCGATAATAAAAACAACGTAGGAAAATGACCCGTAGATGTGTCGGGTAATCTTGACGACGCATAGAATGCATCAGTAGATCGTCTATATAGGGTTGTACGATGTGATTAATGTTGTAAAAAGCGTAAGACATAGCGCGTTTAAAAGTTGCACCAGCATTTTTGAGACCAAAAGGTAGTTTCTAGTACACGAAGGTTCCCCAAGGGAAAATAAAAGAAGTCTTATGTTGATCTACAGGTAAAATATTGATTTGATTATAACCAGAGAAACCGTCCATCAAGGAGAATATTTCACTCCCAGCACAGTCGTCAACAATCT
Source organism: Picea glauca (assembly GCA_000966675.3). Lineage (NCBI taxonomy): Eukaryota > Viridiplantae > Streptophyta > Pinopsida > Pinales > Pinaceae > Picea > Picea glauca. The sequence continues at coordinate 28,033 of JZKD02S1971713.1, forward strand.
GGTCAATGAAATGGGTTGGATAATTGTCTTTGGGAAAAGATTTGTTTATATCCCTATAATCTACACAAACATGGATCATGCCTTGTTTCCTTTTAATCGGAACAATATTGGACACCCAATCGGTCAAAGCCATAGGATAGACAAAGCCATCTGTAAGAAGTTTTTCAACTTCAATCTTAATAATGACAAATTTGCGTGGATGTACTGGGCAAAGTCTCTACCAAACGAGTTTAGCATTCGGGTAAGTCTTAATATCATGCACAACAATATCAGGATCGATACCAGACATTAATTCATAACTCCAGGAAAAAAAGTAACAAAATTCTTGGAAAAGGGATTTATAAGTGCATACCTCATCAATAGAACATGAGGCACCGATATGAACATTTTCCACAACTCTGTGTTTAATCTATATGTCAAGAGGAACAATAGGTGAAATATTACTCAAGTTCCCTTCATACAAAACATCGTGTGTGGATTCAGGAACAAAGGAAATAACAACAATGGTAGACAGAGTTGAAACCCATTGGTAATTCTCTATGGTCTCACGTTCTAGGAAGAGAATATAACAATGATGCCCATCATCCCATGGAGTATCTTCCATAGATATGACCTTCATGATCATCTCATCAATAGGAAAGATCACGTGGAACAAATCAGGAGATGTATAACCGAGAGAAGGAGTTGCCAATTGAATAGCTTGATAAGTCGATTCCACCGGACTTAAAGGCATTTTGTCGCCGTAATGAAGATAGTCACCAAAGCTAGGTACTATCCATGGGTCATAAGACTCAGGGGTTTCATGAACATAGGTTGATATCATGTTAATTGAGGCGACAAAAGGAGGAGAAATATCAGGTGGCAGAATAGGAAATGTACCCATCAAGGTTGAATATTTTAAAAGACCCACACTGACATTCTCATAACTGAGAGGTGTTTTCGAGATAAAAGGTACATTGCTAGTATGTGAATCAGAATTAATGAAGGCCAGTTGATCAACAATAATGAATTTTCCTTGGTGTGGGAAACGTAACACATGAAAAATAGTAGAAACAACTGTGCGCATGGAATCAATCTAGCTATGACCAAGTAGAAGGTTGTAATTGAGAGGTGCATCAAAGACCTCAACCTCAACATTAACCGCCTTGCCTTATAACATGATAAACAATGAAGGAAGAACACCATAAGGTTTAAACTATGTATCATTACAATCTTTAAGAGTATTGTGCGACTCGGTAAGGGCAGGAGAGCCAATAACTTTCCAACAAGTAATGGACATAATGCAAGTCGAGGCTCCTTCATCAATAATGGTTTGAAAAATATTCTTATTTTCCACAACGACTTGGATCTGAAATGATAATTGAGGAGGAAGCCTTGGAATATGATATTCCAAGTCAAATATTATTAAATTAGTATCGATAGGATAAATTCCACCAATAGCCTTTAACAACACTTTCCGTTGAGTAGGACAACTTTGAAGGACTTCAAGAGCCGAAATCACAGAGGGTGCTTGCGCAAGGTCTTCTACAATACTGTAGTTTTGGGCAGCACACACGTGAGGACTAAAAGAGGACTTTAAAACAATTCTCTTGGGAGGAGGATGAAGAACTGTATCTAGGTCCGATCATTCGAGATGAAGAGGACCGTTTGGAGTTGAAGTTGGTGGAGAAGGTTGAACCAACATAGGTGGTAAATCATCAACTTTATCTTTGGAAGGAGTATAATATTTGGCTCGAGTTACAACTGCAACTTCATTCTTATTGGAGTCACCAGTACACATAAGTACATAATATATGGTAGAGGGAGAAGGTTAGTCATGAATGACCAATTGGGCCTGTTGCTGAGAAGGAAATGGTTGTGACAAGATGATGGGTGTAGGAGGTATCCTGGTCCCTTGCAGGAACTCAGTAATCTCAACACGTCATGGACAATATTTCGTATAATGATCCTCACCATAGATAAGGCAAGGATAACAAGGTTTACATTTGTCCTTGTCATCATCAGGTTGTGTTTTGGTTTTCTCAGATTGCTGACTATTATTTTTTTCCTCCTTATTCATACCCTTCCCTTTCTTTTTATTTTGATTTTTACCAGTAGGTGTAGATTGAACCGAATTAACTTCAGAGCATTAGACTGAAAATGTTGGCCCCAAGTAGGATTCATAAAACCTGGATACGGTTGTCCGAAATTAGGGGGTACAAAAGAATTAACTTGAAGATGTTGCCCCCCAGACGGTTGTTGATTCCCTTGGAAAGGAAGTTTCCAAGTTTGAGATTGTAATGCATGTATACTTTCCCCATAAACTAGGTTATGGCCTCCAACTTGAGGTTGCACCCCAACTTGAGGTTGTCCCCCAACTTGAGGTTGCCCCCAATAGGAATTTGAAAACCAGAAGCGAAAAAATGATTGGTGCCTCCAACTTGATTGGAGCTACTAGGGCCAGGACAATTAGATCCTCCAGGAGAAGGTGGAGGAGGAACATAAGCTCCCCCGGAGAGAATCTGGGTAGGTGTAGGAACAAAATTACTAGCAACATTATACCCAGGAGGAACAAAAAGATTATACCCTCCAGATGGATTCTGGGCATGAATAACAATGAAAGTATTCAAAGCATTATACCCAGGGGGTAGTGACAAATTTTATCTAAGAGAAAGTGGTGTTACAATAGGAGCTTGGGTGAGAACCTCATTTCCGGTAGAAACCAGTGTAACTTGTGGGACCATGGTAGAGCTAGCGATTTGGAGAGGGAGAATTTGGTGAGAACCAACCAACAATTGGTTTGAAACTGTGACGACATTACTGGTCATGTCAGTAAAATGATCTAAAGGTACTGTATAAGTAGTAGACATCACAAGTGTTTGTGATGCCATGGGTTTATTAGTACTCATTCCTAGTTTATAAAAAATATTGTGTCCCGAAGAAGTTATCCAAAAAGAACGGACAGGGATAGAGATGGGATTAAAAATTCTAGCAGTGTGAACCGAGGTTCTAAACGAATCACTTTGAAAAAGTGGATCGTCTACACTAGACTCTGCATGAGGTCCAATAGGTACTTAAATATACTCATCAACAACAAGGTCTCTCGATGAATTTATCCAGAGCAAATGTGGATCTTGTGCAACACTCAATAAAGGATTTACGTGAAGTATTGATTCCTCTAAAGGAGTTTAACTTCCAATCTCAGAGGCCACTTTGTTATTGATCGCTCCTTCAGGAGATACCTCTAGTTAGTTGGGAAGAAGAATGACGTAATATTTTGGATCTTCCAGAGGTAGCCCTTGCATCCTACGTGAATGGTGAGGGCCGATGTTGGCTGCACCAAATAAAGAACGAAAAAAATCTATGACCAACTAGAGAAACAAACAACACTCACTAAAAAATTTGGAAATCAAACCAAGCAAACAAACCTTCTTATTTCAAAGTCACTAGTTGGTGATTAAATCCAACGTCGTGAAATCAAAACAAGAAGGGGCTGGGATAAATCAGGTGGAAAATTAACGTTGACGACATGCTTAATGGACTTACACCCTGGTGCAATCTCCCCAACATAATCGTGGGTATATCCTCCAAGGAGTCCGAGTAAGTTAGGCCAACGCCGATCCTAGGTACCATGAAGACGTGCCCCTCCACAATCATCTCATGTAAAGACCCTAAAGAGATGGGCTACTAAGGTTACCAATTACGACAATGATGCCTGGGGAAACAATCGACAGTCCGATCCACACGCAAAGGCAGGGTATCTAGCCTGAAATTAACTCGATAAGGTTCCCACAATATTTTCTTCTCAAGTGAACCCCAATGATATGCGCAATATCTACACTAAGACTGACAAATCATGGTGATTAACTCTGCCAGTCCTAATGCGACCTCATGATTGACCCTTGTTTTAGAAGGGATTCCCAGGACAAAATGTAGCAAGTGGATTTGAACTCTCCTTATCACAAGATACTATTGTGTGTTTTGATGCTTTGGAGAGTGTGCCTTACATCCTATTACAAAGAGATATCCTAGCTAATGTTGGTGAAGATAATTTCTAGAAATAAAAGTTGGTAATAAATTTTAAAATTACGCTGTATTTTAAAGGTTGTTGTTTACTCAAAAAGAGAAACATAAATGAAACTGATGATGTATGTGACCTTGACCCAATAAAATGAAAGAAGAGATGATTATGCGATATTTCAATTCGATGAACTCTAATTACAATAGGGAGAAGGTATCTCTTTTTGAAATACAAAAGCTTCAACACACAATTTCTCAATTTTTAAATGAACAAAATTCCAAATAATCAAAAGCTACAAAATTTTCCAATTTTCTCCTTTAACAAATATTTTGAATGCAATAATTTTCTTGTGAAAGATCACTAAAAAGAAGAATGACTTCAGTTATTTCTTTCTCAAATCAAATCCGATATGTAATGAAGAAAATAAAGTGTAATCCAAGAAAATTAAAACACTCTCAACACTATTCCCAAATCAAACCTATAATGCAAACAAAAATGAAATGATAGGAAATCCTTTTGTCAAATGAAAAAAAAAATGTCTCTCAATCAATGAATCAATCCAGAAAGTAAAAACAATCCAAAAATCCAAATAAATCAAGGATTCTTTGTCAAACAAGCACTCAGGACCAAGATCTAGGGATTATACCCTTGTGACAAAAATTAAAAGGAAAACTTGCAAAATTTACAAAGAAAAAATTCCAATTTCCGAAAATCAATCAAATGCAATCTTCAAACTTATGAATCAATCATTCACTAGTGTCATAAGTTCATCCTAGGAAGTTGAGGCAAAAATGGGTAGTAAAAAGAAAAATTGGCTATCTCCAACAGTTCCTACAAGAATCGTCGCGGGTTGCAGTGGAGCACAGTGCGACGATCTAGGGTCGTCACATGCTGCCAACAAGGTATAGTGCGACATCATCTCATTGGTCTGCACTAGTAGAGTGTGATTTCAGAGGATCGTCGTGGTATGTCTATAGATTACAGTGCGACGATCTCTGAAATTAAAGGAAAATGGAAAGAAAGACAAAAATTCTTACTGAACCTTTATACCTAGGGAGTCCATATGGATCACCCACAAACTCAGAGAATGAATTTGACCAAAAGAAGGCAGGCTAAAAGAAAATAAGAGGAAAAAAACCAAAAGAAAGTCCTATGCCCAGTATGGTCGCCGATTTTTTTATTGATTAATCGGTAAGTGCAGACACAAACAAATCTCCCTAACTTCCACAGGAAACTAGAACACAACAGAACAAAATACACACTTTGCCTTAAACTTCATCATTATATGAACTAGTTTAGTGAGCTACAAGTGACATACCTTTTAAATGATTCTTGATCTTCGCCAGTGTCATCCTTGTAGCTCCTTCCTTGAGTTTGCAGAATAGTAAGCCTGTCTAAGAATCACAAACCAACAAAGGAGGAAAACAAGGATATATGTATTATGATGAAGTCTATGTATATGATCAAGGAATTATACAATAGAAGACGCGATGCTTATATAGGGAAGAAATGTATTACTGTATTAAATAAATAGAAAGTGGAGAATACAACCCATGCCTTGATGTTGCAAGGTCCCCTTTCAATGGATCTTTGCTTCAACACACACACTTTTTCTCCAATGCTTTGAATGAAGAAGATCCACAATCTGAATTGAAGAAATAAAACAAAGATCTCAAGCATAATATGAAGTAGAACTCTCCATACAAATCTTAGCCTATTCAACCTTAGCCTTTTCCATGAGAGATATCTCTTTATATAGAGTGAAAGAGAGATGGATGAGGAGATTAGGATGATCCCACCAAATCAGAGAAGCAAGTAAGATCCAAACCGATCGGAGGCCACCTCATATTCTAGAAGATTCCCTTCTAGAATGTTCATGAATTTTGAATTTTCCCATGATTTAAGCATCGTCACACCATATTCACAAGCAACATGCGACGAAGTCACAGTCCAGGTGTAGGGAAGAGTGTGATGATCAAGCATCATCACACCCCATGCATATAGTAGGGTGAGACGACCTTCCTTGACATGGTTTTTGAGAGAGGAAAGCAAATCACTTTTCCCATGGAGAAAGTCTCTTTTAATATTTTCATTGAACATGAACACATGTTGTCAGGTGACCACTGAGGCGACCAAAATAATGTGTAACAATCATAAGCAAGGATGCTAAAGAAATCTATTTCAAGAACAAAAATATCCGCTACATTTTCTTCATAGGAGAAGCAAACAAAATATTCCTTCAATCCTGAAAAGCTAGGAAAAAACAGAGAGGAATCTTCCCTAGTTTTTTTTAACTAACTTATCATTTATCTCAGATTCATAGTCAGGAGAAATATCTACTGATATATACACTTGCTCTTCGACATCAGAATATTTAAAAGAGACATGTTGGTCTTCATGATCATTTAAAACAACAAATACATCTCATGTGATGCCAGATGTTTCTATGTTATTTCTATCATAATGAATATCATTCAACACCTCTTGATCTTCATGGAAAATGATTTCTTCCACAATAAATTCTTCATCAAAAATATGGTTTTCATGACTAGAAGAATCTTTATGAAGCAAAGAAAACTCATCACAACAGTTTTCATAAATATACTCAGCTGAAAAATACTCTTTACAAAACGAATTGAAAGCTGCATGAAAACCTGTCAAAGAGATGATGCTCACGATGGGAAGATATCGAAACCAATCACAAGAAATCCCCTCTAATGAATACCTGAAAATCTTAATCTGAACATCTTCATGCACAATATGAAGTTGATGAATAAAATCATGAAAATCCAACAAATTTTCAGCTGGTACCTCCCACTCTTCTCTAGAAATTTGGGAAGGATACTTTCCCATTCATATCTACTAGGATTTGGATTGGGGAAACCAACTATCTTTAAAAAATAACAGAAAACATACCTCTGAGCTAAAATCTTGTCCATTTCAAACCAGTGGAGTCTCCAATATATTTTTGAACAATGGAGTCTCCATGGTGAAATAGGAGCAGTCAAAACAATGTGTCCAACTTCAGTTCACCATCTAAAACTGGATCCCTTCGTTGTCGTTCTCCTAGGGAAGACATATTCACTTCTGTCCTTGACAATGACGCCATTAATGTTATCACTCCAAGAGTCACCCCCAGACTGCAAATGGGGGTAAGCTTGGTAACATACAAATTGATTTTTATTTTGGTTTGAGATAAGGGATCAACAAGACTTTAAAGAAATGAAAAGACAACAGATATCACTGTAGATCAGTGATGGACCATTGGGATATGGAGTCATAAACAATCTTCTCATTGAAGGCATGTAAGCTCCCTATCAGACAAAACATTTGTATAATGATGAAGAGAAGAATAAAATAATTAACATAAAGATGAATGTTCGCTAAGCAAAGATCCTCTCTGCAAAGAGAATTTAGATGTGTCTGAACAATAAACAATGATAAATAGGCGAGCTTACAACAGATCCTCTACTGCATCAAGAATCTATCAATCAAAGGAAAATTTTAATCCTTAAAATCATCAATATGTTCAAATAAATGAAGAATAGAACAAAGAACATAGAAGACAAATATGATGAAACAACTCATATGAGTCTTCAATAACATACAATTTACAACTACATGCCCCTCCAACTTACAAGCTGAAATATACAGTCATAAACATTTCTCAAAACATCCTCAAGTCTTGGGCAGAAACCCCCTCTTTTTTATTATATCATTCATCATATGCATTTATAATCAAAACAAAAGACCACAGCTAGGAGTGTGATATGGCCTTCCTATCCTAGGATTCTCCACAAAAATATACAATTCTAACATCTGTACCAATAGATCTAACAAACTGCTAAAATCAAGGAGCCTCTTGGAAACCAAAAAAAAATGACAAGTCTTTATGCTTGGGTGCCTCTTCTCCAGTGCCGTGTGTCTTCTCTTGTCTGTCCTATTCCTTCTGTCAGAAGGAAACTCTGGTCAGTATGGGGCTTCAGGAAAAACTACCCTCTGTGGTACTTCGAGATGACAATTTTTTGTCTCCTCAGCCATACCTTCCATGCTTCCATTTAAGGGAGTAGTCGATTGTTCAACCACCGATCCTTCTTTCATTATCCGATTTCTCCTTGGGATCAAGATGAGGCTTAATTCCTAGCTTTGTTTCCATGCGCTGCTCTAAGATTGAACCCTAGACATAATATAAGCATGTGATTGCAGAGGTCGCCAAGGGCAGTTTGGATCCACACCGCTTCGGCCCCCGAAATCCACCGCCAACTGCCATGTACCTCTTTAACTATACCATGGTTTTGATTTCGAGAACGCTCTAAGATTTTAGCGTTCAAGCACTTTCTGTCCCCACAATGAAGTGTGGCCGTCGATCTTGTCACAACCCGTGATCTAGGAATGACCTACTTTTGTTGTCACGCGCTACTATCGGATGGACCCTACATCAATACGTGATTACAGAAGTTGCCAAGGGAGGTTTGGGTCCATGCCTCTTCGACCCCCGCAATTCACCACCAACTGCCACATACCTCTTCTGCTATACCAAGGTTTTGATTGCAGGACCGCTCTAGAATTTTAATGTTCGAGCATGTTTTGTCCTCGTAATGAAGTGTGGCCGTCGATCTGCTGCAATTTGTGATCTAGGAAACCCTGCTAATTTTTTGACCCCGCTAAAATTTATCCGTATGCCAACTCCAGAATCCTTTCAACCATGTTTAGAGATGGAGCCAATTTTGACATTTGGAAGCTTTGAATGCTGAGCAAGAATATCTCCCGGAGGATGATCTCCTGAATTTGACGTGGTGGTCTGACGTCATTGTGTTGTCACAACTACTGATGGATGAGCTCCATGTGTCTTCGACACTTCGACACTTCAGGCTTTGGGAGTTCTAGATTGTGAAGCATGAAAAACTCTCGGAGTGGTACTGACCTAGAGTGACGTGGTAGCTTGAAATGAATTCTATGTATCCTTGGCAGATAAGTGCCATGTGTTGAGTTGAAAAAAACTCATGGAGTGGTAGGGCTTGAAGCAATGTGGCAACCTGACGTCATTTTGGGACTTTGACTCTTCGAGACTTCGGGATGTTTGGATGGAAATCTCCCAAAGTAACCTTCTTTCGGTTGACGTGGCAGTCTCTCGTTACTTCAGGACTTCGGGCTTCGAGAGATTTTGAATGTGGGCATGGATATCTCCCAAAGTGACTTTCTTCCGGTTGACGTGGAAGCCTGACGTCACTTCAAGACTTCGGATCTTCCGAACTTTGGGATGTTTTGATGGAAATCTACCAGAGTAAATTTCTCCCGGTTGACGTGGCAACCTCTCGTTACTTCGGGACTTCGAGCTTTGAGAGAATTTGAACACGGGCATGAATATCTCCCGAAGTGACTTTCTTCTGGTTGACGTGGAAACCTCTCATCACTTTAGGACTTCAGGACTTCGTCACTTATGTCTAGTCGTTAATCCTTGCGCGACTTTGAAACTTTGAAAGCACGAGAGCCACTAATCTAAACTGCACATGGGATCTCCGCCGTTAAAAATTGAACCTGCCTATTTGCTTGTATTTCAAGCTCAAAATGGACTACTCTGAATGATGCATTTTTCTCATAGTTTTTCCTTGCGTATACAACATACTTGACCGACCTGAATTTATCAACTAGAAGAGGAAAAACTTATAGGAAGGCATGCGGAAAAGAGAGAGACTCGACAAAGGTGTAGACCTAGGTTTTAGCAATAACTACATATGACCCATTACAAATTTATCTGCTAACACATTTCACCCAAAGAATATATTTTGTGTAGATACTTTGTAGTTAGACTCGAAGGGTTTGGTTTCTTTGGAGATTGTGCAGCTATATCAAAATGTTCTTGTGGAATTTTCATAGTTGGGCTATGACTAGTGTCTCCTTGTTACATAGCAATTGCAAAGGCTTCTGTAGCATACATGGATCTAGTTCTATAGTGTTTAGTACTTGTAGGTAGAGGATTTTTTCTCCTTGAACAATTTTTTGTGTTTGAAAGAGGAATAATAACAAGGGATTCCTCAAAAAATCTTCAATAATCGGGCTACTAGGCCTTGGTTCATCTTTCTCTGTTTCCCTAATATTTGTATATGCTTATTATTATTCTTCTTCAATTTTAGGAGGTTGTTGGGAAATTAATATATTCCAAGTTTGTCCCCTCTATTCTAGGGCATCAACAATAATAATCTTGATAAGGCCATGGTGAGACAATCTCTTTGTAGTGTCTCTGGTGTTGCGTTGAACTATTTTGACCATATTTTTTCATGTGTAGAGTAGAAAGAATTGAATATTTGGATGACATTGGTGTATTAAGTGGTTCAACAACTTGAAATGATACAGAAATAGCAAATTAAACCCGCCCTCACAGGTAATATATTTCTAGATGAAATATGCCACCTCAACCCATGGTTGAGGAAGTGAAGTGTGTTTAACACCACTACCATTTCATTTTAATCTTATTCCCCTCCAAAAATTATATCCACACTAGGTTCATCATGGTATTTCATGAGAACTATCATTCACCAAGCCATGGTAAATTAGTCTCAGGATAGGTATGGAAGAAAATGTAACTCCACTGATGTGTATTTCATTGATGTGAGAGGTGCATAAATACAATCTAAGTGATCGTTTGTATTCTCAAACAGATGAATCTTTCTATCACCTATGACTCTTCATATTTACATTATCATTACAGTAATACAATCCCAAGGATTAAGTGTCTAACATTCCCCCCCTTAATCCGAAGGGGTGTGTGTGATTCCAAGCATCATTATAAACTTTTCAAAAATTTCACTTCCAAGCGCTTTGGTGAAGATGTACACAATTTGCTCATTTGTGGAACAATGTCTCAAGTGAATGTTTTTGACCTCTACATGATATCGAATCAGGTAATACTTTGTGTTGATGTGTTTAGTTAGATCATGGAATCTAGGATTCTTGGCCATTTTGATTGCAAAAGTATTTTCAACTAGAAGAGAAGTAGAATTCACTTGTTTCTCCTGCAAATATTCAAGTATTTTCCTAAGCCACACAATATCCTTCGTTGCTTCTGCAACTGCCACATATTCTACCTCTATTGTGGAATATGTTGGAACTCACTGTTTGTGTGATCTCTAAGAGATATTTGTTGATCTAAGACTCATGAGATAGCTTGAAGTTGATACTCCATTTCCTTATCCCCAACAAAGTCTAAATCAAAATATCTGATCAGGTTGAAGTCATCCACCTTAGAGTACCCAAGTCCAAAATCTTGAGTTCCTTTCAAGTATTTTAGAACTTTTTTTGTAGCAAACCATTGTCCTTCACAAGGCTTTTGCATGAACCTGGAAAGAATCTAAACAACAAATGAAATGTATGGTATGATGGTAGTAAGGTATATAATACTTCCTAGAAGCTATCTATACTTGGTTGCATCCTCAAATTCATTCCATTATTTTGATGTGAGTTTCAAATTCCGTTCCATTGGAGTAGAAACATGATTGCACTTAGCCATGGAAAACTTGTTCAATAGTTCTCCAATGTACTTATTTTGGGAGATGAATATGTACCTTGGATTTTGAATTACCTCAATGCCCAAATAGTAGTGAAGATGTCCCAAAATTTTCAACTTGAAGCCTTTCTTCAACCCTTCCTTTATGGATGCAATGTAGCTTTCATTGTTCCCT
>JZKD02S1971713.1:51632-64004 GCA_000966675.3 Picea glauca
AGGAAGGCTCAAAATGAATGATGTGGCTCATAGATGTGGCATAGCATGAATATCTCTAAAGTCTCTTTCTCTCTCGGAAGGTACCATGAGGATATGCATGTCCTTCTGCCTCCTGCAGAGTTAGACGGGTCCATGCAAGTATCTTCTGACCTACTGCAATATCTCTGGAAACATTGAGGTTCCCTCATGGAACCAATGTCCCCCAATACATATCGAGGTTTCCTCATGAAACCAATGTCTTGGTTCCTTCATCTAGTAATCCATTGATTACTCTACAATCAACTAGTAGCATACTGCTACTACCATGCCATCCAATAGTACACAACTGTTTCCATGTCATAGAAGTACATAACTTCCAGCTTGTCAAGTTCCAAATAAAAAAAATTCTTGTGCCTCATTGAGATGACCAACACGACCAAGGAGGTCCACTATGCATGCATAACATTCCATTATGGGTGTAATGTTGTAATATTGAATCATAGACATGAAAAATTGTCGCCCTGTATCCAATAATCATTGCACTCCATGAGATGACATTCCTTTTAGGCATTTGGTCAAACTGTTGGTGTGAAATCTTGTTGCAAAGCTGCCAAAAAAGAATATGTAGGAACCACACTCACAATGGTAACTGGATTCGTTATCACATTTGTGAGCTACATTTGCCAAAACAGAGCCAAAGCCTCAGTTGGATGTCCACTCTAGACATAGCCAACAATCATGGCACTCTATGAAACCACGTTTCTGTTAGACATGTCATAAAATATTTAGCATGCAAATTTAGCTTTCCCACACATAACCACAAGATAATTCCCCACAAAAACATCAGACTCGAGCCCACATTGAAGAACATATGCATGGATACACATACTTTGTTTCAAAAATACTAAATCTTCACATGCTTGAAGCACACTAGCCATGGTAACTGCAGTAGGTATCAAACCCACTAGTTGCATTTGACTAAAGAGAGACAAAGCCTCGCGGGCATGCCCATTTTGAGCGTATCCAACAATTATTGCATTCCATGAAACCACCTCTCTTGTTGCAGAGATGTCGATTGTGAACATGCTAGGAGCACACTGCCAGGAGCATGCTTATTGTGGTTATTGCATTGGATTTCACATCTTCTAATTGCATTTGATTACAAAGGAGAATTTCCTCATTGACATAGACATACTGTGAAACCTGCATCCACTCCAAAAACAATGATGAAAATGCCATTGAATGCTAAATGGACAATGACATCTTGAATGTCTACAGTCGAGGTGCTTTGAGTTGCGTGTTCCAGTACAACCACAAGCCTCGAGTTCACTAATACATCCATTGTATCAATCAACTTCCTCTTGAAGGTCGGGGAGTGGAAACAAAACTCATCATATTTATTTTCTCTTATTTATAACGTAGATTGACACGATTGAATCAATCTGTCGTGGTCGTCACACAGATAAACAGAAACACAAGGCTTCCACAAAGATAAAGACAAATGCCCAACTTCAATTTCTAGGCAGATTCATAAATCCTCTACTGTAGTGCATGGTGAGAGATCCATAGTTCAAAACCCACAGACTCTTATTTTTAAATAGTCTACCACTTTGCTCAGATATATCGCTTAGATATTTATAAATAGTCATCCAATTGATATATCAGTGTATCTATATATATATATTTTTTTGTTAACTTAATTTGGAGCTGAAGTTTTAATTGAGTATATACCATGGATATTACTTGTAGTAGTCAATCACTAACTGATGGCAATATGATTACAATTCTCAGTATTGAAGGTGGAGGGGTCCGTGAGATTATCCTAACAACTTGTTTTTTTTTTTATTTACCTGGGCCCTCCTATTAGGGAGTGAGGCCCAATCCTGCTCTGATACCATGTTGTTTTTTCTTCATATGATATATATCAATATTCGATATATTATTACAATGATGAGTGTTTCATATATAAGGAACATAAGGTGACCATCCATGAAAGGATGCGTCCCTTGAATAATCAATAACTATTTGTTATTATCATTTACTTATTATATAATATATATAATAATCAATAATAATTATATTATTAATTATTATCTTTAGAGAATGTCTTCCCGATGTTGTCTAAACATCAACAATAGTCACCTAGTGTGATTCTATGTCACCTTCCACATGGCAATGTATAGGATTGTTATGCTCAGTAAAATCGTTAAATGGCCATAACTTTGATGCAAAGTTCGAGATCGAGGCAAATTTTAATATGTGTTGGAAATCTCTTGATGAGAAGAAGACGATGGTACCCTTGAAAAGAGGTTTCGACATGGATAAGGGAATGCTTTTTTTTTGATACTCCACCCCTTTAAGAGAATTTAAGGGGCGGGTAGGTTACATAGTGGTATCAGAGCAAAGCTTCAAACACTAGGCCTGGATGAGCCAGAGAATAGTCAAAAGATTGGTACATCAAGGCTAAAGATGAGCCTAATGGAAAGTGTTTTTCTATCTTAAAAGTTTTGATTATTATCTACATAATCTCCTTGAGAAGAAGGATTGCAGATTGAATTTTTTTTTTCTCTGGAATCTGCACAACAAAATTTTTAACCCCACTGACTTACAACATAAGAATTATAATTATTGCCTTGCTGGAATGATATATACTCCTACAGGAGTGGGAATATACTGACAGGAAATGATGCTAATATTTCAATGAAAAGGGAAGAAATGGAAGAATTATGTTGTAAGGTTGCACAAGTCTAGAGAATGGATGAAGCTAACCTCTATAAAAGAGGTAGAATAATATGAGCATATGAGAAAGTTTATGAGCTCATGATTGTATTAAAGAAAATGTATATGCCTATTAACCTAAGGGCATGACTATGCATGTGAATGCAAAAGGAAGATAGTTGGAATATATCCACATTGTAGGAATGGGTAAAATGCTTGGTACACAAGATAAGTTGTAATGCATATGGTTATGATTAATCATGTATATAACATGCATAAAGGATTATTATAACTTGTGATCGGTTTTAAAGTATGGTGCGTTGATGGTCATTTTGGAAAATGATGACTTGATATCATCAGGAATTTTAGAAACATAAATAAATGTTTATGTTGTTGGTTGCATACGACCTTATGAGGACGAGATATAATGATTAACAAAATGATGATCTAGAGTATGGTAAGGGAAGTGCTTGGGCATTTCCAGAAGACCAATGGATCATACTGACATCCAGATGTGGATGATAGCCATATGGATATGACTTAGTATGCACAGGTAGCAATAAGATGGATTTTAGGAAAGGATTCCCTTGATAAAGGTCTAAAGTGAATTGAGGCATGAAGAGAAGTTGGAATTATTATCTTGCCACCTTGGGTAATGTTGTAATTACCTAGTTTGTCTTTTATGAATTGTGAAATGCTTTTGTAGCAGAAGGGAAGATGTGGTTTCTTGATAGCAACATAATTATGAATATGCATGTGAGACTTGTCATGTGATTGATTGTAATCTCTCATAAGAGAAGGCTGATATTAAGATCAAATAAATATGAATGAATGATATTAAAATGTGCAAGTGATGCACGTGCATAATACACACACACACACAAAGGCATGGTATGACTACCTGAATAAGTGGACTGTGAGGCAAGATGTGTACTTGCCTGGATTGAATAATTCCATGAATACATAGATGACTCTGTTTTTAAGGAATCGGTTGACTTGTTTAAATATAAGCTTGAGGAGAGTATACTCCATTCCTCAGAAAGAGCTAATATAAAATGTTGAAAGAGTAACGAGAAATAATGCTCTGTTGTTATGATAGAAGGAAAAATGAATATTCCTCTGAAACTGCATGTAGATGATTGTGAGAATCACGAATAAAATTATTTTTAAATAAATATGCATGTGACACTAGAAAGTGTGCCTATGGTAGACACACACAATATGATGATGCATGTGGTTAAGTGCATGAAAGCACATTTTGAATACAAATTGATAGAATAATGTGCATGTGTGAGTGTGTAAATTGGAATGCATAATAAGAATGCATGATTATATTCCTCATGGAATATTGGGTAAACCTATGAAATGATGAGGCTGAGGCTGAATCAGGGTTGAGTTTATCTTAGATAGTGAGAAATATGCAACAAGGAAAGTTGCATGTTGAAGAAGTTGCATGTGGAGGAAATGTGTAAAGAACTATGTCAAGAGAACAAATCCATAACATTAATGATCGCTGGAAATTTAGGTAGTGGGATGCAAAGTCTATTTTTATAAGAATCCTAGATTACATTTTAAAATATAATGCATGAGTGGAAGACTTGCATGTGACTGAACCTTGACAAACCTAACTTTGTTTGGTGAATATGCAGAATGCAATGACTCATAATTGAATTGTGAGCTATTTTGATGTCGTAATATGCTGTTACATCTAGGAAAGGTGAAGATGAAATTGATTGAGATTTCTCAAGGAATGGAGTAGATAGATCCCAAGGGGAAATATTGCAGAATCAAAGAAGGAGAAAAAGAGGCACACTTTTCTCACTCTAAACTATGATTTGTTTATTAGAGTTGCATGCTTTAAGAGAACAACAATGAAAGCCAAGGAATTTTTTTTAATAAATATGTTTTAATGAATGATCTTGGTTAAGCCATGATATGCAAAGGCAATGAGGCATTGGAAATGATTCAACTGAGCTGAAGATTCTAGATTGTGTAAAGGAGTTGGAAAAGGGGAGAATCCCTTGTCTCCTTTCTTGTTGTTTATAGTGTTTCTCTGGGATGAGGAAACAAACATGCTAGTCATGTGTGGATTATTCCAACATGAGAATGTCGATGGCTGTAGGTGATATGAAAAATCCTTAGATGCTGATTAATTTAATTACACATAAACACCTATTTGATCCTCAAAATAATAATGATCGCTTGACTGTTTACAATTTACATGTGAAAAAAAAACTTATCTAACCATTTACACTTTAATGATAAATAAATTGCAAATAACCGAGCTTGAAATGAAAAAAAATAATGAAATCACATACACAAGTTGGATAATGGAGTTCAACCAATTTGGGCTACCTCTCTGGGTTTACTTCCAATAGAGACCTCTTTATTGATGCTCAATGCTTTTGTTTTACAATGGCCTTTTTACATGTTGCTCAACTACAAAAACAGAATGCACCGTTGGATTCCTTGTGAAAAATAGTGAAAAATGATTATAAACATCTTACATTTCCGTGCCGGAACCCTGTGGAACACTTTTCCATGTAGCCTCAAAGCCCTTGTACCCTTGGCACAGAATTAGAGACATAACTCTACATAAAATAATGTCCTCTCATAACCTTAGGTCGCTTGCCATAAAATAGGGAACACCCCTTAACCAATTTTCGAAAATTTTGGCAGGATTTAAATACAAAACGATTGGTTTGTTTTAACAAACCATATACATGGTTTGTTGGTTAAAACATTGCGGTTATATATGGCAAGTTGGGGGTTCGAGCCCCGCCGACCGCCATATATCCTGTCATTTTTGTTTGATCTGTTTAACATATGGTTAAAACCATATGTTATAAATAACATTTAACAACCTCTCGCGAATATAGCATGGTTATATGGTATAGAAGGAACCAAGGGCTAGGGTCGAGGGCTTAGCCCTCAACCCTTTTGCTACCCATTCAAACTTTAATACAAATTTAAATATAATTTGTGCTATAGATAGGATAAGGTTCATGTGATGGAGCGACAGTAGTGGAGGCTATGTTAAGACTTTGGGAGGTCATGTGTTCAACCCCCGTTGACTCCCATAGTATTTTGGTAAACACTAACCAATATTGGTGAATGGGAGGTTTCCACGTGGTGGCCTCTCATTGGCTATCCCTTGCCACTTGTCAACATATGATTTGACCACTTGGATTGTACATTGCCCAATCAACTGCCAACAAATAATGTGACACATTACCTATACAATCATGTTCCACGTGTCACCCTTGTAGTGGTGACACGTGCCACCCTTTTTACTTTTCCCTTTGACCTTTTGCCAGGTTTGAATGGAAATTTGACTTCTCATAACTTTTGCATACAAACTTCATTTGACTTTTCGTTTGCACCGTTGGAAAGATAACGACGAGATCTACGCATTGATGGTGTTTTTGGGACATTTGAATTTTGAGCATTTATGAACCATTCTAGTCCTCTGTGGATGTTCCAGATATTCTTGGACCTCTGTGATCATTCCTGGATCCTCCTAGATCATTCCTCCCCATGAGAAGCCTTTTGGACCACCAAAATTTTTCATTACTTAGCAACTAGGTGAGGGTAGAGTTTTTTCACCCTTACGATCTCCATCCATTTTTCCTTACTATGTTTTACCCCTTTAAGACTAAATCGAAGATATTACACATCACCTCGCTGTGAAGTCCCGATTCTTCTTTCAAGAATAACATCTTTCTGTAGCTTGTCCAAATAATCTGGAGAAAAATCATCAAATGCTGGAACCTGAATACTTTCATCTTCATCCATAATCATAGGAAGCTCATAAAGCTTCAAATTCTCAACATTTAGCATTGAATACATTTGCATGTAGGCTGGTAGATCTAAACGAAAGGAATTAGTACTAATATTCTCCAAGATCTTGAATGGACCATATCGGATTGGATTTAATGTTTTACCTTCACCTTTCATTCTATCTAATTTGTTGATATGTAACCATACTTGATCATCGACTTCAAAATGATGATCAACCCGATGTTTATCATGCCTTGCCTTATACTTGGCTTGGCTCTTCTCTACTTGTTCCTGCACTGCTTGATATACCCGTTGAATATTTTGAATGAACCTTTTAGCTTTATCTATATCATCATGTCCATCTTCTTTACATGTTTCTTCAAAAACAAATTCCATAGGTGATTTAGTCAAGTACCCCAAACATAATTCAAAAGGAGTTTTCTGAGTAGACGAATGCATGACATGATTATATGAATGTTGTATATAAGGAAAATACTGATCCCATAACTTAGGATGCTTGTTGAAGTATCCTCGAGGTAGATGTACCACTGTTCTATTTACCACCTATGTCTTCCCATCTGTTCGTGGATAGAAAGTTGTTCTCTTCTTCAACTTAGAGTCCATTAGCTCCCATAAATGAGACCAAAACTTCCCCAAAAATCGAGAGTCTCAATATGATATAATAGATGTTGGAATTACAAAATGAACCCATACATTAGTAAAAAACATTTGTGTTGTTTTTTCAGCTATGGCCTATTTCTTGCATGGCATCAAAATACACATCTTGTTGAACTTGTCCACCACGACATATAGATAATCATGACCTGTCTTGGACATCGAAAAACCCCGTACAAAATACAAGGAGATACTTTCCCATGGCTGAGAAGGTACTATAAGTGGCGTATATAACCCTAGCTTTCTGTTTCTAGGATTGATTGTGGCACACATAACACACTCTTTGATATAATCTGAAACTGTCTCATTCATTCAAGGCCAATAACAATACCTTTGTAACTGTGCTATTGTTTTACCAACCACAAAATGACCAGAGATGAGAGATGTATGATATTCTCTGATTACATTCACTCTTTCATCCCTAGGTATACATAGCTTCCCAAGATGATATAACAAATTTTCATGCACATAATAATCTAATTGTTGATTGTCATGAGTTAATGCATCATATACATCCTTAAAATCATCATCCTTAGCATATTTTTCAACATAACTTTCATGAGCTAAAGGATTATACCTTAGTATTACAGATGCATTAATGATTGGCCTGGACAACATATCCAAAACCTTGTTATGAACACCTTTTTTACACTTTATTACCAAATGAAACTGTTGTAAGAAACCCATCCACCTGAAGTGTCATGGCTGTTGTAGCTTGGTCTTTGACTACAAATACTCTAATGGCTGATGATCTATGTGAATTATTGTCTCCTTTCCCATTAATTAATGCTTCCATTTCTTTACACTTTGTACCAATGCATACAATTCCTTATCATATGTTGGATGGTTAATCACAACTTGAGTGAAAGTCTCAGAATGATAACATATAGGTTTACCTCGTTACATCAAGACCGCGCCCATGGAATATCCATTTGAATCAATTTGAATCTCAAATGGTTGATGTAGACCTGGAAGATCCAAAACTGGCGTAGTTCTTATCTTTTCCTTCAATGTCTCGAAGGATTTTTATTTCTTGCCTCCCCATTGAAAGACATGTTTAACACTTGTTAATGCATGTAGAGGTGCTTCTATGTATGAGAAATTAGCAATGATTTCTCTCCAATACTGTACTGCTCCTAAGAAGCTCCTGACTTCAGTGGCAGTAGTTGGCTTGGGCCATTTTACAATGACTTCTACCTTTGCGGGATCTATATTTAGCTGACCATTCCTTACAATGTATCCCAAATATACCAGGGAAGTTTTTCCAAATTCACATTTAGATAATTTGATATATAACTTCTCCTTCTTCAAGAGTTCAAAGACTTTCTTGACGTGCATCATATGATCTTCCCATATTTGACTAAAGATCAATATATCATCTAATTAGATGATAACAAAGTCATCTATGTAATGCCTTAACATATCGTTCATTACCCTCATAAATGTCACAGGTGTGTTACATAACCCAATTGGCATAACCAACCATTCGAACAAGCCTTGCTTGGTCTTCAAAGCAGTTTTCCATATGTGACCTTCTGCAATTATGAGATGATGGTAACCACTTCTAAAATCCAACTTAGTGAAATACACAACATTCTTTAATTGATCCAATAAGTCATCAATTCTTGGAAGAGATAACAGTTCTTTACCGTAATCTTGTTCAATGCTCGAAAATCAGTACACATCCTCCACGTACCATATTTTTTCATAACTAATACAATAGGGGAACTAAATGGAGAGGAGGTTGTCCTGATAATTCCTTTATCGAGAAACTCCTGAACTTAATTCTTAATTTATGCATTCTTAATCATTGATGACCTATACATTCCAATGTTCATAAGAGGAGCATCTTGCTGCATATTTATTTCATGTTCTACCTCCCTTTTAGGAGGCATCCCTGAAGATTCCTGAAATAGCTCATCATAATTAGATATCATTTTGACCAATTCATGTTTACGATCTATATCACAACCTGATAACGCATCTGTTACATCTTCTTCTTTCTATTTCACTATCACGAGAACAAAATATTTACTTGCACTCACGAGTCTCTTCATTTTCCATGTGCTCACTAAAGTAACATTAGTTTTGATACAATGAGCTGTGACAAATATTAAACCCCATCCTTGAAAAGATGATATTATTCTCTTCTCGGTAGAATACAACCTTCATGTCAAATAAATATGAACTACCCAAGAAAATGCTGCAAATGTCAAGAGGTACAACATCTAACTCAACCTCATCAAAGAACTTAGCTGTAATTGCAAACTTTATCTTACACTTTTTCGTCACTTGCAACTTAGCATATTCACACACCCATCCTAAAGGATATGGATTCTTATGAGGTGTCATATTTAAACCCAACTTCTTAACAATTGCTTCAGATATTAGGTTAACTTGGGATCCACTTTCAAATAAAGTATCTACCGTGGTGTGCTTGAATATAACTATGACATGAAAAAAACCACTTCTCTTCTTTTGATCAATATCACTTTCCATTTTGGCGAATTGGATTGAAGAATTTGAATTGATAGATGATATACCTTTTCTTCCTATGGCCATGATCTTAGATTCATCTTCGAAATCTGACCCTAGATCCTGATGAGATGATGCAACAATATTCTACTTGCCTTTATCCTTGAATTTCTTTTGTCATAATTCTGGATGCAGCTTCCAACATTGTGATTCCTCAAGTCCCTTGTTCTTACAATGGGAACATGTAGGTATTCCCTAAACTTGCTTCACTATGGATGATTTATTACTCTTCCATTTATCTTTCGGTTTCTTCTCGAACTTGAATGGGTTCTTATCTTCACTTGCATGCTTACCCTTACTAGCCTCTAGATGTGTAGCTTGTACTGACACCTTATCAATGTTAGTAGGGATAAACATTACAATAGTGTGACGAAGATATGAGTGCATGCCACCAATATCATTCATAAGAGTTTCATGAGTATAAAACAAAATCCCTAATGATAACGCCTTATTTTTGAATTCCTGTGTGTATGCCTGAATATTTTGGCTTTTACTATGTCTTAGATGCCGCCATTCGATCATTATTATTTGCGTATGTGTCAGTGGATAAAATTGTTTCCTTATGGACTTAGCAAACTTATCAGAGGAAGAGATTACTTTACCCTTTTGAACAATATCAACTTGCGTCTTACTCTCCCACCATATTAAGGTGGTGCCACTTAGTCGAAGAGAAACTAATTGTATCTTTGCAACCTCATCCATAATCTTTTGAACCCTGCAATATACCTCTATTTGCTTGATCCAGTTGTCCAATTTCTCGACGTTCAATTCTCCATCATAGGTAATTAATTCAATCTTAACATCCAATTTTGATAATGGAAGATTATGATCAGACTTATTAGAGGACTTCTTTCGATGAGAAGAATGTTCACTTGCTTCAGAAAAAGATGATGATGATGAGGATGGCGAAGGGGGCTCTGAAGGTCCACCACCTTCACCTCCTCCTTCTCCTTTTATCGAATATTCTCCACTTACAAGATTTTGAATTCTTTGTTCTAACTCATATATTGTTGTGTAGCACTGATCTTTTCATGGATCATGGGATGATATTCTTCTTCTCCTTTTTCAGAAGCCATCTTATGTCTTCAAAATGTTTCTCCAATCTTAGACTTATAACTTGCAATTTTTCCTTTACCAAGTTTGAGTTTCTCTCTTGTAAGAATTCACTTGCAAACACTTGTCAAACCTACTTTGATACCAACTTGATCCGAAAAAATGCTTAGATGCTGATTAATTTAATTACACATAAACATCTATTTGATCATTTAAATAATAATGATCACTTGACTGTTTACAATTTACATGTGAAAAAAAAACTTATCTAACCATTCATGCTTTAACGATAAATAACTTGCAAATAACTAAGCTTGAAATGAACAACAATAATAAAATCACATATACAAGTTGGATAACATAGTTCACCCAATTTGGGCTACCTCTCTAGGTTCGCTTCCAATAGAGACCTCTTTATTGACGCTCAATGCTTGTGTTTTACAATGACCTTTTTACACGTTGCTCAAATGTAGAAATAGAATGCACCGTTGGATTCCTTGTGAAAAATTGTGAAAAATGACTATAAAATTCTTACATTTCCATGCCGGAACCCCATGGCACACTTTTCCATGCAAGCTCAAAGCCCTTGTACCCTCGACACACACTTCGAGACATATCTTTGCATAAAATAATGTCCTCTCATAACCTCAGGTCACGTTCCATTAAATAGGGTGCGCCCCTTAACCAATTTCTGAAATTTGTGGTAGGATTTAAATAAAAAATGGTTGGTTTGTTTTATCAAACCATATACATGATTCGTTGGTTAAAACATTGTGGTTATATATGGAAAGTCGAGGGTTCGAGCCCCACCAACCACCATATATCTCATCGTTTTTGTTTCAACCGTTTAACATATGGTTAAAACCATATGTTATAATTAACATATTTATTAACAACCTCCCGCGAATATAACATGGTTATATGGTACACAATGAACCAAGGGCTAGGGTTGAGGGCTTCGACCCTTGACCCTTTTACCTCCCATTCAAACTTTAATACAAATTTAAATATAATTTGTGCCATAGATAGGTTAAGGTTCATGTGATTGTGCGATGGTAGTGGAGGTTGTGTTAAGAATTTGGGAAATCATGAGTTCGACCCCCATTGACTCCCATAGTATTTTGGTAAACACTAACCAATATTGGCCAGTGGGAGGTTACCACGTTGCGACCTCTCATTGGCTATCCCTTGATTCAACCACTTGGATTATACATTTCCTAGTCAGCTGCTAATAAATCATGTGACTCATCACCTGCACAATCATGTGTCACGTTTCACCCTTGCAATGGTGACACGTGTGACCCTTTTTACTTTTCCCTTTGACCTTTTTCCAGGTTTGACTATAACTTTGACCAGTAATAAATTTTGCATATGAACTCTGTTTTACTTGTTGTTTGCGCCATTGGAAAGATAACGATGAGATATGCGCATTGATGGTGTTTTCAAGAGAATTTGGGACATTTAAATTTTGAGCATTTCTGAACCATTCTAGATCTCTGTGGACATTCCAAATCCTCCTGGACCTTTGTGAGCATTCCTGGATCAGTGGGATACAAAAAACAACTAAAATATTTCATGATTACACTAGTGAGTACATTTAGGATAATGTTGTAAAGTGCACATAAATATGCT
>JZKD02S1971735.1:11428-30894 GCA_000966675.3 Picea glauca
TAGAAAAATTTCTACTGAATGTAGAAATAGTTTCATTTCTCTGCCTCTTTAAGGGATAGAACTCTGTAAGTTGTATATCCCCCCAAAACATTTTGTTTCATAAATTTGAAAGAAGCGAAACATATGTAAAGACCCCTCTTACGTTACGACTAAAAGTGAAGAAAAGTGCAATCTTTTTTTTTTTTTAATACAGGACGACAACTACGATTATAGCTAAACAACACATCTGACAACGAGCACCATTCCTGTAGGAAAGTTAACAGACAACTACGACTCCATGCACTAGCACAAGAGAAACTCAATGAACATGCGTAAAACAACAGAGAGAAACTACTAGTCGCTTGACACAAACATGACCATGCCTACAAGCTAAGGGATAACGTCACCAGCCTGACACAATGGCCTTGATGACCAATGACTAGAACCTCAACGTGTGCAAACCAAATGCATGAAGTCATTACAACCCAAGCGCTAGCAAAAACTTACAACAATCAAAAACACTCACACGGGAAGCACAAACTCTGGCCAAGATAGCATTCGCCTCTATCCAATAGGGTGTGCCATGATCATCTCATTAGGACTCATGTCGTCCCAAGGTGATAGGTGCGGCGATAACCCTGGCACAACATAACCTGTTTGGACCAAGGACTCGGGACAAATCCATGCACTAGGAGCCTAACAATTGACAAGAAGACTACACCCACACCCCCAAGCAATAGGTCGATAGGACGCAAGATGATGTCACTCTAGGAAAAAGCGCAAGCAAAAACATGACTTCGCCAACAACCCAACCACTAACTGTTTAGCAATATGCCTAAGTGCGAAGGAGGGAACCATAACCAAGCTACTAAGGTTATAAATGTATCATAAAGTGAACTAAGTTAGGCTCTGACCATCAAGAATCGTTGATTAACAAATACCCAGTGTCCATTAAATTAAGTGAACTACTAATTATGCTACTTATATAAAACTGATTTCACTGTCTAATTTAACAAGTCTAATTAATCAATAAATATAAGCTAAAATAACAGTTTAACCATATATAACAATAATACCAATATTAATATATAACTCTATTGAACAACTCTTTTAACAATATTAATAGATAACACTATTACAATATTAATTTACTAAGCGTAGTCTAACAATGTTAATAATACTAAACTGGCTGTCTAAAATAAGTCTAACTTAAATATGTAAAAGATGAAGTTGTTGCCTAGAGATATGGCCATTCTTTTGACAGTTAAAAATAGCTCAAGGTTGACAAAGCTGTAGATCACGATGGATTCAATGGAAGCTGTAGATTGCTAAATATAGAAGGCTTGAATAAAAACTCAGATATACAATTTGTGGTGGAACAATGTCGAGTAATTTGCCAACGAAAATCAATAAATTCCAGAGGCAAAATCGATGTCAATAGGTACGACTATATATTAATATTTATTGTCAAGATGATATGCTCACAATCAATAATAAATTACAACATTTTCTATGTGAAAGGTTTTAAATCGCATTCACCCCAAACGCCGTCAACAAGGGAAAATCCTTTTCCTTTGTTGTCTTCCATAGGTTTAAAAGAAACTCTTTCTACAGGTTTTGTTTTAGATAATAAGTACGAAGGAAGTCATTGTCTTCCACAGGTTTACAAATAAAGACAAGAAAGGGCAATCCATTACAAATCAAGACATGATCTCGCTGAGTGTTATCATCAGAAAACACATTCAAATAAATGGGTAAATTCGTTGTTTAAATATGTATAACAAATGTTAATTCCATAGGGTAAACTTGCCATCCAATTACATTAAAATCACATGGTACATTCGGCATCAAATAATATTTAAAACATCGAGTGCATTCACCATCAATTAAATTAAAACACAGAGTACAGTCTCCATCAAAATACAATGATTTTTAGAGGGAGAAATTTCGTGGATGAAGATATTAAACACCAGAAAAATTCATCATCCAACCATAAGGATTTGCAGAAGGAATTTGCAGTGGAAACTCAATAGCATCCAACTACTAAAACCATTTCTAAATATTAATATCCTTTCTGATTAATAAAATAATTTTAGAGTAGTAAAAATGTGGGTAAAGTGATATTGCAGTGGGTCAATTGCAGTGGTAAATGCAGACAAAAGTCATGAAACGTGGAGGTTTAACACATGAAATTGTTGAGTTACAAGTGATAAATCAATATGTACCAAGACTTCGCAGGGGGTACCATTATTCGTTGTCCAAAATATGTTAAAGGTGCAATCTAAAAATAATAAATCTCAACCATTACACAGGAAAAAGAAAACGCCACCATACACATTGAAAATGACAATAAAAATTGTTGGGTAAGGTGAGTAAGCGGGGTATCAATTTCTCATTGATACTACAATGCTATGGGTAAGACTACCAGGTAGAATTTGCCATTAAAGGTGATAAAAAAAAAAGCGCAGTGTAAATTATCCAGGAATATATTAAAAACGCAGAGTTTAAAAATTTTGTGATTAAGTGTGTTGAATTGCAGAGAGTAAATTCTATCGAATAAAATAAAACAAAGTGTAATGAAAGAATAAGATGCAGTCTAGAGTGGCCAAAGGCAGACTAAAATCATAGAGTAAATGGAAGACCATATGTAAAAAAAAACACACAGTAAAATTCGCCAGGAGAAGCATTAAAAACGCAGCCTTAAATAATTGCCAGGAAGAGTATTAAAACATAGGGATCAACGTAGAGGGTCATAATCAGTTGGTTGTGGGAAAGGAATAAAAATTGCAGAGGTAATCAATCACAACAAGGAACAAGACAATCACTCAACCAGGAACAACCAACAGAGGTAGACAGCCGGACAAACTATCCTTTGCTCATAATCCACGCAAAGAAAAGTAGGACATTAGGCTATATAGGTATATTAACACTGAAGTGGTGACCATCGATCTAGCTCCTGGTCGGCTGCTTAGGCATGGACTGATGATCTAGGGATGAGGATGAAGTGAAAAGCACAAATCTTCACAACAAATCAATAAAACCAATAGGATAGTCACAAAATTCATGGATCGATTGCCAAGGGAATCAAATCAAGCAGTGAGATTAAGGATATGGGAATTTAAGTTCTCAATTAAAATTCTAAGAAAAAAACTTTCTTTGCACAATTTACAAGTACAAAAATAAAAGTGTAAGGTCAATAGTATTCTACCATGCAAAATAAAAGCATGCGTACCATAGTCCAAGGTGACAGCTCTGAGTCATTGTCCTATGCACTATGTCCCTCTCCTGCTTGCTGACCACTATGAATTCACCAGTACCTCCCAGCCAACGCTAGGGGTACTCTTCTTCCCCCTTATCCCCTCGAGCCGCAAAGGGGCCATGCACAAACCAAAGAAAAACTAGCTCCATCTCGCCTCGCAAGGCCGAGCTACCACTCCTCACCGAGCTGGGTATCCCAACTCCCACAAGATAAGTCAATCAAGTCTAAAATTATGCAACGTAAAGTTATGCATAAAAGAAGATATCCATCATCCTCCTCCTCCCTCCTTTATCTAGAGTTTCTCAGTCATTTCTTTCCCAATTTGCCATTTAATTTATTGTTTAATAATTTAATTCAAAGAAATCCTCCCCATACATGTGTCACCCATCCCCTTCGTTGCACCAGAAATTAATTTCATTAATTATTTAATTACTCCTATTTCCCTCACCCACCTAAAAGCATTCCTAGAATCGCTCCTAGGTGTCCCCATATTCCCTTACACATTTTATTGACTTACTCCCTTACTAATTTACTAGTTGAGTTTAATTTAGAAAGTTTTTAAAGACAAAATTCCTTACTAAGTTAGTCATTCTTCTTTTTCTTTATGTTCCCCCTTTTTCCCTTAGTTTCCTAATTCTTTTAAATTTCCCTCTTTCCCTTTTTATCTAAAACTCAAATTACCAAGTGTAGGAAATTACCTTTTCCCCCTTTTTCTTTTAATTAATAATTTTTTAATTAGCATAAGTAACAAAACAATTATTTCCTTTTTTTTTTTAAAGTGTAATCCCCCAAAGAAATTTGATTTTTATAAATTAATTTAATGGCTTACCCCCTTGCCACATGTTTAATGAAGATTATTAGTATAATTTTATTTTTCTTCTACCACAAGTATCACTTAGACCTAGATTTTATTTTCCTAGGCTGGGCAACATTTTATTAGGGAAATTGTTTTTAAATCTTTCTTATCACATTATTCATTCTAAGGCCATCTAGTTTTATTCACTTATTAATTAACAACGCGATGTGCCCTTCAGGACGCACCAGGTGCTCCAAGGGTGCCATTCGCCTCATTATGTTTCCCTTGCGCAATGTGCCCTTCAGGATGCACTACGTGCTCCAAGGGTGCTACTCACCTCATTTTCTTGCGTGACTTTCCCTTCAGGACACACTACGTGCTCCAAGGGTGCCACTCGTCTCTTGATTCACTTGTTAGACATAAAAAAAACCCAAAGTCAATACTCTGTGAGGTAATCTTGTGGGAGACTAAGGGCCTCTAAGGAATAAGGCTCCTTCCTTATTGCGTGCCCCTTAGAACATCATGAGAAACTCTCACATTCTTCCCTCACGACATCGTGGGTCTTCTTGAACTAGGTAATCGTTAACCTATAGTTTGAGCCACGACGGGAGTGCTAGTAGACTATGGCAGGGTTGTTGTCCACACCTCTCCCTCAACGTCTTTGGTAGCTGTGCGTGACCCCTCTACTCCACATGTGAGTCTCGTCAGCAAGCTATCGCTAGCCTACATTATCAATGAATCATGTCAGAAAGAAAATCCATAATCATAACATCTAATTAGATGCACATATGTCATATATACAACAATCAAACCCCAATAGTCCACTCCCTGACTTGATCCAGAGTACAAGGGTTTCATCGATGCCTCTACATCCTCGAGGTCCAAAATCCCGCACACACAAGAGAGCCAAGTCAATAGCACCTGTCTATATCAATACAATAGAATAACATGTCATCATATCCATAATGCCTCGTGATCATAATCAAATGCCCAATAGTATAATAATCCGGAACAATTGCAAGCAAGTGTCCTCAAAGAATAAGTTTACTCAGTGCACGCAAGAGCAGGATGTTACATACACCCCACCCCCTCTTGGTATAAAATTTGTCCCGAAGTTTCATAGTATATAAGTGCCAAAATAATGTGTATCATGGTGTCATAAGTCTATCTATAAAACAAAAATGGAAACTGTTGGTGCATATCATATGCGTCCTCCCAGGTCGTCGAGTGCGGAATATAGCTGTCCCACTAGACCTTGACTTGGTCTACAGTTCGACATCGTAGCTGTCGAATGCGATGATCCAGAATGTGGATCGGCTCAGGTGTGAGTGCCTCCTCATCGAATACCTGCAAGGAACTCATTTCAATAACATGTGTGGGATAACTAATATAATGTCTCAAAACAGATACATGAAAAACATCGTGCATATGCCTCAAAGAATCAGGCTAGGCTAGTCTATAGGCCACGGGCCCCTTTCTCTCCACAATCTCGAAAGGTCCCATGAACCTAGGATAGATTATAGCACCCTTTCCAAACTTGATCAAACTCTTATGCATTTTTACCCGCAAGAAGACTCGATCACCAACTTCGTAACTATGGTCGACACGGTGCTCATCGACATAACTCTTATGCTAATCCTACACTTATTTTATCCTTTGTCTTATTATTTTCTTTTTATCTTCCATTCCTTGGATCACTTCTGGTCCCACCAGGACCCTATCCTCAATTCAATCCCAACTTAAAGGCATCTGACACAGTCACCCATAAAGAAACTTGAAAGGTGCCATCTTAATGGTGTTTTGGTAACTATTATTATAGAAGAATTCTACTAATGGAAAGAATTCTTCCCAACGCTTTTGTTGGTCCATCAGGTACATGTGAAACATTGGTCCATCAGGTACATGTGCAACATGTCTTCCAAGATTTGGTTTGTTCATTCGGTCTTCCCGTCAGTCTCTGAGTGATACGAAGTACTAAATTTAAGTTGGGTTCCCAAGGCCTCTTGGGAACTAGTCCAAAATTGTTTGGTAAAAACTGATCCTCGATCAGATATAATTCTCTTAGGTACACCATGAAGCCTCACAATCTCACTGATGAAAACTCTAGCTATGTTAGGTGCCTGATACGTCATACGCACATGAATAAAATGAGCACTCTTCATCAGAGTGTTGACTACCACAAAAATCAAGTCGTGTCTCCTTGCCATCAGTGGCAATCCAACAATGAAATCCATCGAAATGACCTCCCATTTCGATTATAGAATAGCATGTGGATGTAGTAATCCTATTGGATGTCTATGTCCGACCTTTACCTATTGACATTCTAGACATCTGGCCACATAGTTGACTATGTCTTCCTTCATTCCTTTCCATAAAAACAAGGGTTTAAGGTCCACCCTCATCTTCGTGACTCCCAAGTGATCCATGTACACTTCTCTGTGAGCCTCGTTTAGAATCAAAATTCTCAACTCGTGATTTTGTGGTACGTAAATATGATTTTTAAACCTCAATATTCCATCTTCGTCAAACGTAAATCCTTCAAATCTTGGTACCATCATTGTGTTCTATCTGATAAAATCCTTGACCGCTTTGTACCAGTCATCATCGCACTGTAAGGTTAGAATCCTTTCACATAGATTTGTCTGAAGCAACAACACTGAAAAGATGTGTGGTCTCTGACTCAATGCATCTGCCACTCTTTTCACTGTTCCTTTTATGTAAGTAATCTCAAAGTCATACTCGCTAAGAAATTCCGACCAACGTCATTGTCGCACGTTCAGTTCGCTTTGTTTAAATATGTGTTGTTGTCCACAATGGTCTATTTTTAGTTCAAATTTTTGTCGAACAAGGTAGTGTCTCCAAACCTTCAAGGCATATACAATTGCTAACAACTCCAAATCATGTGTCGCATAGTTCTCATCATGCCTTCTCAAATTCCTCGATATGTAAGCGATCACTCGACCTTCTTGCATCAAGACTTCGCCTAAGCCTTCCTTGGATGCATCAGTGCATACCAAGAAGTTTGCGTCCATGTCAAGGACCTTTAGTATCGATGTCATTGTCAATAGCTCCTTGAGCCTCCAAAATGCTTCTACGCATTTCTTGGTCCAAACAAACTTCTTGTTCTTCTTCTGCAATTCCATGATTGGATTTGCTATCTTTGAAAATCCCTTGACGAACCATCGATAGTATCCTGCTAAAGTCATGAAAATATGCACTTCCGGGACATTCATCAGTGTAGGCCATTCCATAATATCCTTAACCTTTGACGGATCCATGACAATACCTTCACCGGAGATGACATGCCCTAAGTAGTGAATCTTCTTTTGATAAAATGAGCATTTGGACAACTTCCCAAACAATTTGTGCTCTCGCAGACACTGTAGTACCTAGTGTAAGTTCTTTTCATGCTCCTTGATGGTCCGAGAGTAAATCAAAATATCGTCAATGAATACTTGGACGAACTTGTCCAAGTACTCGCAGAACACCCCATTCATCAAACTCATAAATACCCCTGGGGAGTTTGTCAATCCAAATGGAAAAACAGTAAACTTGTAATGACCAAACCTCATCTTAAAGGTGCTCTTAGGGATGTCATCCTCCTTGATCCATAACTGGTGATACCCTGATCGCAAATCGATCTTGGAAAACACCATCACACCCTTCATTTGATCGAACATATCATCAATCCTTGGCAATGGATATTGATTCTTAATCGTTGCCTTGTTCAATTGATAGTAGTCAATGCAGAGTCTCCACAACCCATCCTTCTTTTGTATGAATATAACAGGCACACCCCATGGTGACACATTTGGACATATAAGTCCCAGGTCTAACAAATCCTTTAGTTTCATTCTCAACTCCTGTAACTCCAGGGTTGCCATACAATAAGGAGTTCTCTCTATTGGTTCAGTCCTTAGTTTTAGGTCTATGGTAAACTCAAAATACCTTTCCGGTGGCATCCCAGGTAACTCCTCTGGGAAGACGTCCGCAAACTCTCTCACCACCAAAAGGTGTTCTATACCTTATGTTACTCCCTTTTCATTTAACACAAGGATCGCATAAAGATTACACCCCTTGCACATGCTCTTCCATAGCTACAAGGAAGAGATGAACCTGTTGGCACAGGGGCAGACCCAGTGTTCAATGCTACAACAATGCACCAACAAAACCCTAGCTACCGACCCTTTCGGAAACACCTGCAAAGCAAATGAAGTCTCACCTGAGGTAGAGGTAGGGGTGCTTGCAAGACTCATTTGTCTGCAACCTTAGCTGGGAAACAAATCTATGATTATAACACTTAGAAATCACTTAGCATAGATTATTCATCAATATTCAACCCTTATGATACTTTGCAGATAGCACAGAGCCTTGCAGTATGCACTTAGATCTTAGATAATTCAACACTTAGCCACAACGATATAGATTAGATTCGGAAGATCAATCACTAAGTGTCTTACATACTAGAACTAATATTCATTAATATCTCAAAAGCATAAAGGATAAATAGATCTATCTAAACACATCAAAGCACTTAGCAAAGGAAGAGACAAACACATCAGGTTGAGGCACAGAGCACAACACACATATTTACCGTGCTTCACCGCCACCCTGGGGCTACGTCCACAAAGTATTCTTCTTTATTAGCTTCAGTTAATCAGGTTATAGCATAGAGCCATCTAAATCACTCTTTGCATAGGACATAAGATCTACGCAACTCGATAGATCCTTCTTCCTTGCACTACAACACAAAGCCTTGTTCACACAGATTCAACCCTTGGCACTTAGCCTACATCACATAGATATATCATCTGATACTCCCTTATATGGATTAGACATCTATATATACATAAAAAATAGGCCTAAACATGGGTAAACCCATGAGCCGACATCCCAATCCCATTACATTATCCCCAAAAACCCAAAAAGGACCCAAAAAGGGNTAGAAAAATTTCTACTGAATGTAGAAATAGTTTCATTTCTCTGCCTCTTTAAGGGATAGAACTCTGTAAGTTGTATATCCCCCCAAAACATTTTGTTTCATAAATTTGAAAGAAGCGAAACATATGTAAAGACCCCTCTTACGTTACGACTAAAAGTGAAGAAAAGTGCAATCTTTTTTTTTTTTTAATACAGGACGACAACTACGATTATAGCTAAACAACACATCTGACAACGAGCACCATTCCTGTAGGAAAGTTAACAGACAACTACGACTCCATGCACTAGCACAAGAGAAACTCAATGAACATGCGTAAAACAACAGAGAGAAACTACTAGTCGCTTGACACAAACATGACCATGCCTACAAGCTAAGGGATAACGTCACCAGCCTGACACAATGGCCTTGATGACCAATGACTAGAACCTCAACGTGTGCAAACCAAATGCATGAAGTCATTACAACCCAAGCGCTAGCAAAAACTTACAACAATCAAAAACACTCACACGGGAAGCACAAACTCTGGCCAAGATAGCATTCGCCTCTATCCAATAGGGTGTGCCATGATCATCTCATTAGGACTCATGTCGTCCCAAGGTGATAGGTGCGGCGATAACCCTGGCACAACATAACCTGTTTGGACCAAGGACTCGGGACAAATCCATGCACTAGGAGCCTAACAATTGACAAGAAGACTACACCCACACCCCCAAGCAATAGGTCGATAGGACGCAAGATGATGTCACTCTAGGAAAAAGCGCAAGCAAAAACATGACTTCGCCAACAACCCAACCACTAACTGTTTAGCAATATGCCTAAGTGCGAAGGAGGGAACCATAACCAAGCTACTAAGGTTATAAATGTATCATAAAGTGAACTAAGTTAGGCTCTGACCATCAAGAATCGTTGATTAACAAATACCCAGTGTCCATTAAATTAAGTGAACTACTAATTATGCTACTTATATAAAACTGATTTCACTGTCTAATTTAACAAGTCTAATTAATCAATAAATATAAGCTAAAATAACAGTTTAACCATATATAACAATAATACCAATATTAATATATAACTCTATTGAACAACTCTTTTAACAATATTAATAGATAACACTATTACAATATTAATTTACTAAGCGTAGTCTAACAATGTTAATAATACTAAACTGGCTGTCTAAAATAAGTCTAACTTAAATATGTAAAAGATGAAGTTGTTGCCTAGAGATATGGCCATTCTTTTGACAGTTAAAAATAGCTCAAGGTTGACAAAGCTGTAGATCACGATGGATTCAATGGAAGCTGTAGATTGCTAAATATAGAAGGCTTGAATAAAAACTCAGATATACAATTTGTGGTGGAACAATGTCGAGTAATTTGCCAACGAAAATCAATAAATTCCAGAGGCAAAATCGATGTCAATAGGTACGACTATATATTAATATTTATTGTCAAGATGATATGCTCACAATCAATAATAAATTACAACATTTTCTATGTGAAAGGTTTTAAATCGCATTCACCCCAAACGCCGTCAACAAGGGAAAATCCTTTTCCTTTGTTGTCTTCCATAGGTTTAAAAGAAACTCTTTCTACAGGTTTTGTTTTAGATAATAAGTACGAAGGAAGTCATTGTCTTCCACAGGTTTACAAATAAAGACAAGAAAGGGCAATCCATTACAAATCAAGACATGATCTCGCTGAGTGTTATCATCAGAAAACACATTCAAATAAATGGGTAAATTCGTTGTTTAAATATGTATAACAAATGTTAATTCCATAGGGTAAACTTGCCATCCAATTACATTAAAATCACATGGTACATTCGGCATCAAATAATATTTAAAACATCGAGTGCATTCACCATCAATTAAATTAAAACACAGAGTACAGTCTCCATCAAAATACAATGATTTTTAGAGGGAGAAATTTCGTGGATGAAGATATTAAACACCAGAAAAATTCATCATCCAACCATAAGGATTTGCAGAAGGAATTTGCAGTGGAAACTCAATAGCATCCAACTACTAAAACCATTTCTAAATATTAATATCCTTTCTGATTAATAAAATAATTTTAGAGTAGTAAAAATGTGGGTAAAGTGATATTGCAGTGGGTCAATTGCAGTGGTAAATGCAGACAAAAGTCATGAAACGTGGAGGTTTAACACATGAAATTGTTGAGTTACAAGTGATAAATCAATATGTACCAAGACTTCGCAGGGGGTACCATTATTCGTTGTCCAAAATATGTTAAAGGTGCAATCTAAAAATAATAAATCTCAACCATTACACAGGAAAAAGAAAACGCCACCATACACATTGAAAATGACAATAAAAATTGTTGGGTAAGGTGAGTAAGCGGGGTATCAATTTCTCATTGATACTACAATGCTATGGGTAAGACTACCAGGTAGAATTTGCCATTAAAGGTGATAAAAAAAAAAGCGCAGTGTAAATTATCCAGGAATATATTAAAAACGCAGAGTTTAAAAATTTTGTGATTAAGTGTGTTGAATTGCAGAGAGTAAATTCTATCGAATAAAATAAAACAAAGTGTAATGAAAGAATAAGATGCAGTCTAGAGTGGCCAAAGGCAGACTAAAATCATAGAGTAAATGGAAGACCATATGTAAAAAAAAACACACAGTAAAATTCGCCAGGAGAAGCATTAAAAACGCAGCCTTAAATAATTGCCAGGAAGAGTATTAAAACATAGGGATCAACGTAGAGGGTCATAATCAGTTGGTTGTGGGAAAGGAATAAAAATTGCAGAGGTAATCAATCACAACAAGGAACAAGACAATCACTCAACCAGGAACAACCAACAGAGGTAGACAGCCGGACAAACTATCCTTTGCTCATAATCCACGCAAAGAAAAGTAGGACATTAGGCTATATAGGTATATTAACACTGAAGTGGTGACCATCGATCTAGCTCCTGGTCGGCTGCTTAGGCATGGACTGATGATCTAGGGATGAGGATGAAGTGAAAAGCACAAATCTTCACAACAAATCAATAAAACCAATAGGATAGTCACAAAATTCATGGATCGATTGCCAAGGGAATCAAATCAAGCAGTGAGATTAAGGATATGGGAATTTAAGTTCTCAATTAAAATTCTAAGAAAAAAACTTTCTTTGCACAATTTACAAGTACAAAAATAAAAGTGTAAGGTCAATAGTATTCTACCATGCAAAATAAAAGCATGCGTACCATAGTCCAAGGTGACAGCTCTGAGTCATTGTCCTACGCACTATGTCCCTCTCCTACTTGCTGACCACTATGAATTCACCAGTACCTCCCAGCCAACGCTAGGGGTACTCTTCTTCCCCCTTATCCCCTCGAGCCGCAAAGGGGCCATGCACAAACCAAAGAACAACTAGCTCCATATCGCCTCGCAAGGCCGAGCTACCACTCCTCACCGAGCTGGGTATCCCAACTCCCACAAGATAAGTCAATCAAGTCTAAAATTATGCAACGTAAAGTTATGCATAAAAGAAGAGATCCATCCTCCTCCTCCTCCCTCTTTTATCTAGAGTTTCTCAGTCATTTCTTTCCCAATTTGCCATTTAATTTATTGTTTAATAATTTAATTCAAAGAAATCCTCCCCGTACATGTGTCACCCATCCCCTTCGTTGCACCAGAAATTAATTTCATTAATTATTTAATTACTCCTATTTCCCTCACCCACCTAAAATCATTCCTAGAATCGCTCCTAGGTGTCCCCATATTTCCTTACACATTTTAATGACTTACTCCCTTACTAATTTACTAGTTGAGTTTAATTTAGAAAGTTCTTAAAGACAAAATTCCTTACTAAGTTAGTCATTCTTCTTTTTCTTTATGTTCCCCCCTTTTCCCTTAGTTTCCTAATTCTTTTAAATTTCCCTCTTTCCCTTTTTATCTAAAACTCAAATTACCAAGTGTAGGAAATTACCTTTTTCCCCTTTTTCTTTTAATTAATAATTTTTTAATTAGCATAAGTAACAAAACAATTATTTCCTTTTTTTTTTTTAAGTGTAATCCCCCAAAGCAATTTGATTTTTATAAATTAATTTAATGGCTTACCCCCTTGCCACATGTTTAATGAAGATTATTAGTATTATTTTATTTTTCTTCTACCACAAGTATCACTTAGACCTAGATTTTATTTTCCTAGGCTGGGCGGCATTTTATTAGAGAAATTGTTTTTAAATCTTTCTTATCACATTATTCATTCTAAGGCCATCTAGTTTTATTCACTTATTAATTAACAACGCGATGTGCCCTTTAGGACGCACCAGGTGCTCCAAGGGTGCCATTCGCCTCATTATGTTTCCCTTGCGCAATGTGCCCTTCAGGATGCACTACGTGCTCCAAGGGTGCTACTCGCCTCATTTTCTTGCGTGAATTTCCCTTCAGGACACACTACGTGCTCCAAGGGTGCCACTCGTCTCTTGATTCACTTGTTAGACATAAAAAAAAAAACAAAGTCAATACTCCGTGAGGTAATCTTGTGGGAGACTAAGGGCCTCTAAGGAATAAGGCTCCTTCCTTATTGCGTGCC
The DNA here is from genome assembly GCA_000966675.3 of Picea glauca. Classification (NCBI taxonomy): domain Eukaryota; kingdom Viridiplantae; phylum Streptophyta; class Pinopsida; order Pinales; family Pinaceae; genus Picea; species Picea glauca. Next base: position 24,951 of record JZKD02S1971735.1, read on the forward strand.
CCTTAGAAAATCATGAGAAACTATCACATTCTTCCCTCATGACATCGTGGGTCTTCTTGAACTAGGTAATCGTTAACCTATAGTTTGAGCCACGACAGGAGTGCTAGTAGACTATGGCAGGGCTATTGTCCACACCTCTCCCTCAACGTCTTTGGTAGCTGTGCGTGACCCCTCTACTCCACATGTGAGTCTCGTCGGCAAGCTATCGCCAGCCTACATCATCAATGAATCATGTCAGAAAGAAAATCCATAATCATAACATCTAATTAGATGCACATATGTCATATATACAACAATCAAATCCCAATAGTCCACTCCCTGACTTGATCCAGAGTACAAGGGTTTCATCGATGCCTCTACATCCTCGAGGTCCAAAATCCTGCACACACAAGAGAGCCAAGTCAATAGCATATGTCTATATCAATACAATAGAATAACATGTCATCATATCCATAATGCCTCATGATCATAATCAAATGCCCAATAGTATAATAATTCGGAACAATTGCAAGCAAGTGTCCTCAAAGAATAAGTTTACTCAGTGCACGCAAGAGAAGGATGTTACATACACCCCACCCCCTCTTGGTATAAACTTTGTCCCGAAGTTTCATAGTATATAAGTGCTGAAATAATGTGTATCATGGTGTCATAAGTCTATCTATAAAACAAAAATGGAAATTGTTGGTGCATATCATATGCGTCCTCCCAGGTCGCCGAGTGCGGACTATAGCTCTCCCACTAGACCTTGACTTGGTCTACCGTTCGACATCGTAGTTGTCGAATGCGATGATCCAGAATGTGGATCGGCTCAGGTGTGAGTGCCTCCTCATCCGATACCTGCAAGGAACTCATTTCAATAACATGTGTGGGATAACTAATATAATGTCTCAAAACAGATACATGAAAAACATCGTGCATATGCCTCAAAGAATCAGGCTAGGCTAGTCTATAGGCCACGGGCCCCTTTCTCTCCACAATCTCGAAAGGTCCCATGAACCTAGGATAGATTATAGCACCCTTGCCAAACTTGATCGAACTCTTATGCATTTTTACCCGCAAGAAGACTCGATCACCAACTTCGTAACTATGGTCGACACGGTGCGCATCGACATAACTCTTATGCTAATCCTACACTTATTTGATCCTTTGTCTTATTGTTTTCCTTTTATCTTCCATTCCTTGGATCACTTCTGGTCCCACCAGGACCCTATCCTCAATTCAATCCCAACTCAAAGGCATCTGACACAGTCACCCATAAAGAAACTTGAAAGGTGCCATCTTAATGGTGTTTTGGTAACTGTTATTATAGAAGAATTCTACTAATGGAAAGAATTCTTCCCAACGCTTTTGTTGGTCCATCAGGTACATGTGAAACATTGGTCCATCAGGTACATGTGCAACATGTCTTCCAAGATTTGGTTTGTTCATTCGGTCTTCCCGTCAGTCTCTGAGTGATACGAAGTACTAAATTTAAGTTGGGTTCCCAAGGCCTCTTGGGAACTAGTCCAAAATTGTTTGGTAAAAACTGATCCTCGATCAGATATAATTCTCTTAGGTACACCATGAAGCCTCACAATCTCACTGATGAAAACTCTAGCTATGTTAGGTGCCTGATACGTCATACGCACATGAATAAAATGAGCACTCTTCATCAGAGTGTTGACTACCACAAAAATCAAGTCGTGTCTCCTTGCCATCAGTGGCAATCCAACAATGAAATCCATCGAAATGACCTCCCATTTCGATTATAGAATAGCATGTGGATGTAGTAATCCTATTGGATGTCTATGTCCGACCTTTACCTATTGACATTCTAGACATCTGGCCACATAGTTGACTATGTCTTCCTTCATTCCTTTCCATAAAAACAAGGGTTTAAGGTCCACCCTCATCTTCGTGACTCCCAAGTGATCCATGTACACTTCTCTGTGAGCCTCGTTTAGAATCAAAATTCTCAACTCGTGATTTTGTGGTACGTAAATATGATTTTTAAACCTCAATATTCCATCTTCGTCAAACGTAAATCCTTCAAATCTTGGTACCATCATTGTGTTCTATCTGATAAAATCCTTGACCGCTTTGTACCAGTCATCATCGCACTGTAAGGTTAGAATCCTTTCACATAGATTTGTCTGAAGCAACAACACTGAAAAGATGTGTGGTCTCTGACTCAATGCATCTGCCACTCTTTTCACTGTTCCTTTTATGTAAGTAATCTCAAAGTCATACTCGCTAAGAAATTCCGACCAACGTCATTGTCGCACGTTCAGTTCGCTTTGTTTAAATATGTGTTGTTGTCCACAATGGTCTATTTTTAGTTCAAATTTTTGTCGAACAAGGTAGTGTCTCCAAACCTTCAAGGCATATACAATTGCTAACAACTCCAAATCATGTGTCGCATAGTTCTCATCATGCCTTCTCAAATTCCTCGATATGTAAGCGATCACTCGACCTTCTTGCATCAAGACTTCGCCTAAGCCTTCCTTGGATGCATCAGTGCATACCAAGAAGTTTGCGTCCATGTCAAGGACCTTTAGTATCGATGTCATTGTCAATAGCTCCTTGAGCCTCCAAAATGCTTCTACGCATTTCTTGGTCCAAACAAACTTCTTGTTCTTCTTCTGCAATTCCATGATTGGATTTGCTATCTTTGAAAATCCCTTGACGAACCATCGATAGTATCCTGCTAAAGTCATGAAAATATGCACTTCCGGGACATTCATCAGTGTAGGCCATTCCATAATATCCTTAACCTTTGACGGATCCATGACAATACCTTCACCGGAGATGACATGCCCTAAGTAGTGAATCTTCTTTTGATAAAATGAGCATTTGGACAACTTCCCAAACAATTTGTGCTCTCGCAGACACTGTAGTACCTAGTGTAAGTTCTTTTCATGCTCCTTGATGGTCCGAGAGTAAATCAAAATATCGTCAATGAATACTTGGACGAACTTGTCCAAGTACTCGCAGAACACCCCATTCATCAAACTCATAAATACCCCTGGGGAGTTTGTCAATCCAAATGGAAAAACAGTAAACTTGTAATGACCAAACCTCATCTTAAAGGTGCTCTTAGGGATGTCATCCTCCTTGATCCATAACTGGTGATACCCTGATCGCAAATCGATCTTGGAAAACACCATCACACCCTTCATTTGATCGAACATATCATCAATCCTTGGCAATGGATATTGATTCTTAATCGTTGCCTTGTTCAATTGATAGTAGTCAATGCAGAGTCTCCACAACCCATCCTTCTTTTGTATGAATATAACAGGCACACCCCATGGTGACACATTTGGACATATAAGTCCCAGGTCTAACAAATCCTTTAGTTTCATTCTCAACTCCTGTAACTCCAGGGTTGCCATACAATAAGGAGTTCTCTCTATTGGTTCAGTCCTTAGTTTTAGGTCTATGGTAAACTCAAAATACCTTTCCGGTGGCATCCCAGGTAACTCCTCTGGGAAGACGTCCGCAAACTCTCTCACCACCAAAAGGTGTTCTATACCTTATGTTACTCCCTTTTCATTTAACACAAGGATCGCATAAAGATTACACCCCTTGCACATGCTCTTCCATAGCTACAAGGAAGAGATGAACCTGTTGGCACAGGGGCAGACCCAGTGTTCAATGCTACAACAATGCACCAACAAAACCCTAGCTACCGACCCTTTCGGAAACACCTGCAAAGCAAATGAAGTCTCACCTGAGGTAGAGGTAGGGGTGCTTGCAAGACTCATTTGTCTGCAACCTTAGCTGGGAAACAAATCTATGATTATAACACTTAGAAATCACTTAGCATAGATTATTCATCAATATTCAACCCTTATGATACTTTGCAGATAGCACAGAGCCTTGCAGTATGCACTTAGATCTTAGATAATTCAACACTTAGCCACAACGATATAGATTAGATTCGGAAGATCAATCACTAAGTGTCTTACATACTAGAACTAATATTCATTAATATCTCAAAAGCATAAAGGATAAATAGATCTATCTAAACACATCAAAGCACTTAGCAAAGGAAGAGACAAACACATCAGGTTGAGGCACAGAGCACAACACACATATTTACCGTGCTTCACCGCCACCCTGGGGCTACGTCCACAAAGTATTCTTCTTTATTAGCTTCAGTTAATCAGGTTATAGCATAGAGCCATCTAAATCACTCTTTGCATAGGACATAAGATCTACGCAACTCGATAGATCCTTCTTCCTTGCACTACAACACAAAGCCTTGTTCACACAGATTCAACCCTTGGCACTTAGCCTACATCACATAGATATATCATCTGATACTCCCTTATATGGATTAGACATCTATATATACATAAAAAATAGGCCTAAACATGGGTAAACCCATGAGCCGACATCCCAATCCCATTACATTATCCCCAAAAACCCAAAAAGGACCCAAAAAGGGGTCTAGCTTCCATGATTTCCACTTCGAGTTGCGCTCCATATTTGACAAGCTATCGAAGTCTCAAAAATGGTCAAATATGACCAAGTGTTCCTCAAAACTTGTTAAAGGGCCAATAGGCCCCCAACACTCACCTGTGACTTGTCCCGAGTCACTCAGGTCTGGGTAAGTTTGCCTCAAAGGTCTCGATCTTGGCTCGAGCTACTTCGACTTGTCTCTATGCTACTGCTTCTTGCTCAGTGAATTTCTAAACAACCCCTTCATTGACAAGTCCTTCCAGTTGCTTCTCAACTATAACAACTACTTGTTCTAGTAGTGTTCCCTGGCCTTCAATTTCTTCAAACAATAGGTAGGCCGCCTCCTGGCTCGCCTGGATTTTCTAGGTGACTTCCATCACTTTGTTCTGCATGGTAAGAATGATTTGTTGGGCAGTGAGTTGTTCCTAGGATCTCTTCATCCTCTCTATGGGTGATAGGAGCTTAAACTACACCTGTATTGTATCTGTGTGCTTGTTTGTTTCCTGGAGTTGGGAAACTAGTTTCTTCAACTCTGGGTCTTCAGATAGTTGTTCATATATCTACGTGCTTCTGCTACTTAGTTGTTTACATTCTGCAGCAAGTGTTTTAATCCTCTCAACTGTGCTCTGAGCATTCAATTCTCACTGGTCACACACTTCTTGGGAAGTCTATGGTATGGTCTGAAGCTCTAATTCCACAACCCTTTGTTGAAGTTGTTGAATAAATTCAACCAGTTTCATCACTTAACGCTCTATGGGATCTTTGGCCTTGTTCTCTAAGGTGGTCACAGAGCGAAATGTTTCGTTGACTGATTCTTCAATTCCTATCTTCTTTGCGAGTAACTTCTCTTTCTCTTTTTGGATCTTCACTTTGTCTTCTTCAAGTTTTTCTTGGAGAGCATTCCTATCTTGTTGCGCTACTTGGCGTTGTTCAATAATTTCCTCCTGGGATTTCTTTAGGGCCTGGGTGGCCTGTGATTTTTATTCCTGAGCATGTTGAAGGCATACTTCTACTGCATCAGAAATATTGTGGAGCTGAACTAATTCATCTCCAACTTTTGTTGTTCCTTCCAGCAGAGGTGCAGTAGAGATTTCTCGGCTAGACTGGAGTGCTTGTTGTACTCCTTGGACACGATCTCAATTTGGCTATACATTTGTTCCTACTTCTCCTCCTGCTTCTCTATGATTTCTTTGAAGCATCATTGACTTCTGCAACAAGGAAATCAAATTCATCCAACATGAGGGCAGTTCGCATCTTGGTTACAGGGGTTCTTGGTTTCTTTCTGGAGGAAGATTTCAGAGGTGAGACCTTCCTTTTCTTCGATGAGTCTTCTTCATCCCTAGGTGGTGGTACTTCGACATTCTGAGTTTCTGTATCACCTTCTTCATCTGGTGTAATGGAATCCATCCTTACAGATAGGCTATCAACATCCTGGACTTCTTTAGTCTTCTTCATCATTTTTTCTTTCTTTGTCTTACTCGGCCTAGGTGTATCCTGC